>LUCM01000032.1:0-41960 GCA_008360955.1 Fasciolopsis buskii
TCCGTGTGCCATTCTTGAAGATGGGTACAATCAGTCACTCACTCCACGATAACAGAGCACGTTCCTCGTTCCAAATATCACAAAGCATGAGGGAAACAGCTTTTGACGGTTTCTTCACCCTTTTTGAAAAGAACTGGGGGGAGTTCGTCGGAACCGGATGCTTTTCCCCTCTTCAGAAGTCAAATATTCGAATCTACGTCCAATTCGGTTTGGGGTTGGTATTCAATGCACCTCCCAAGTATTCGCAGCTGCAGCTGTCTGCCTAAATTTGTTAGCGTACGGCCAGTTAAACTGGTCCTTGAAGTGCTTAGCCCAACGGTCCAGGCTTTGTTGTTTACCACGGATGAGCTCTCCATTTCTATTTCATACAACTTCGCTAACCGAAGTTTACCGCCCACCGGTGTCGCGTATATGCATAAAAAATTTTGTTCCCTGAAGCGGCTACTACCTCCATATCTTCCGCTTTCTTTCTACTACCGCCTCGGATGAGCCGTATTTCAAATAAAATTATTATTATTTCCCGAAATTCCCCGAAATAATGCTTCCCGTAATTTATGTGCTTCGGTCCTTATCCGTGGTTAATGGGAACAAAATAATTTAGGATATGGTCGCTGTCCGGGCATTTACGTTACGTCAGCTCTCGCAATCCGTCCTCACAATCCTCCACCGTGCTCTCGAAAACTATTTGTTGTTGCGCTTCAACTCCCCTAGCCCACCCTCCGTCCTGATGCAAACCCTAGACAACAATACAATTAAAATGTTATGCATGTAACACTACAATCCTTCCTAAAGTGAATTTTTTCCAAGTATATAATGACGCAAAGGCATGAGTACGAAGCACTGAAAACAAGCTTGTTCACCAAATTGTTTTCTCAGCGTGCCCAGTGGGAATTTTAAAGGAACAGTATGATCTGTTAGTCAATTTGTAGTTCTGATTAATCTGTAATTAAGCCTTCCATACCGCTGCTCTCTCTTCCAAAAGACTCAGCAAGCCCCTGCTGTCTTTGCATCGCTATTATGAATTCTCAATTGACAGGAGTCGTGAGTGGAAGAAGTATTATGGTCACAAAGATTAAATGCGCACCTTGTACATACGATAAATTTTAACAACGGATTTACTAGGTTCTGGGTCAACTGAGAGTGGATCAGGAAGATTTTACTGCTGTATTTAATGCTGCCTTTCATTGAAAACTGGAATCTGTATCCATGGAGGGAAACTATTCTGCAGTCGAACTTTTTAACTTTAATTCTTGTTCACCCATACCCAATCTGATAAAGTTAGAGCTGTGTTTTGAAAGTCAAGATGAAAAAGAAATGCGATTCGACTAGGCGCCGATGTTGGATGCCCATCACATTTGACAATCATGTAAACTGAACGGAGAAAAATAATTTGGGAAACTGGCAAAAATATTATCGCAAGTTTCAACAACACCTGTTCAAGGTCTGTTAGTTGCACCAAGAATGTCATGGAAGAACTTTGTTTGTTTGGTTAAGTAAAAGCGTGTTTTCTAGCGGTCTGTGCCAACGATTCTTTTTTCAGTCGGTTGCTTGGTTACTGAACGCATCCTAAAGTGGATAAAAAAGATAAGTACCGAAACACAAACAGAAGAAAGCATTATTTCCTGGAAATTCAGGAAATATAACTTAGATCCCTGAAGTCCCACCAACTTTTAGTTGAAGTACGGCTTGTCCAAGGGGGTTAATTTGCCAGTGATATTCTGTGGTAGATGTAATGTACGAACGTTCTTTGTTCAGGTAACGAAGGCAGCACGGAAAACGTTCGGTACCCTATGACAAACGTGTTCCCTACGAGCTCCAGAAGGGAAAACTGGCGAAATCTTCTCTGTGATTGGACTGGAAATTGTGTATGCCCTAGTAAATCCACGCTGCGCATTAGCCGCTACTGGACAGATGGATACATCTGAATCACCCAATTTCAATGTTTCTTTGCTTCTAAATTTTGACCATTTCTACGTTGTCATCTGTTTGGCGGGGATCATGGAACATTAATAAAGTTAAAATGCTTACTTGTATTCCCTGTGCCCATGCTTTTGTAGCTTCAGATATGCATACAACCAATCATATCTTCAACTCCGCCTTCGTCTAGTCAAGTCATCTGTAATCCCAAATTGGACCAAAGTAACTGCTTGGTAGTTTTTGCGAGAATGTGATTGGGGAACATTTTCGATCAAGAAGGTATTCCACCATTAGTTATTAAGTTTCTGGACTATTCGCTGCTGTCCGTATATGGCAGTTGGTTTATGAACTGCCATTACCAGAGTTTAATGACCGCGGTTAGCAGCAAACCTAGTTTATTGAATGCACTGTCATTTTTTTCAAACGGAAATTTATAACAGTAAACCCTAATCCTTCATTTTACAAAACTTCATTCCGATATGTGCCAGTGCCTTCACAGTTCGGCTACATTGCCTGTGCATACTTGAAACCAATGAGCACGAATGAATTCAAAATACATCAATATTTAGCCAAAACGGTCAATCTTTAAAGTTTTTTTTAGCAACGCGTACACGGAAGCCATTTTCTTAAGATAGCCGTTCGTTTCCGAACTGTGAACGAAGGTCGTATTCATCGGCTCATAAATGCATTTGTGCTTATGTACAGTAGAGTTCATTGGTAAGCAGAATTGAACAGTTTCCTAGTCCGAAAGTGCCCAAGTAAAATGTCTCGCTCATGGAAACCATGATGGGGTGCAGTTCGCGTTAGAACAGTGAATTGGCAGATTTGAACAAGTATTTGGCGAAACACAGTGAAGAAATTGAGAAACGGAGGCATGTAGTCTTAAACACTCAGAAGATTGACATGTTTCTCGTGGTTCACCACTTTTGATATCTGTCCTGGAGTGATTTCCACACTGGGTTTCTGATGAGACGTAGAATGAATCACCAAAAAATTGTTCAGTTTGGAACGAAGTTGAGCTATGGTCGACTGGTCTTTCAAAAAAATGATTCAGCTGTGCCCTTATAGCGGTATTTGGATTTTCATATTCATTTCTTGAAAAGTGATTCCATCTGTCAGGGTAGTTAGGTTTCATAATACTACCTCCCAATAAGTTGTAATATGTCGGTATGTGTTTTGGCAATGTTTCCGAGGAGGAAGCATGTTCTGCAAGAACACAGCACGGGCACCCTGTCGATTCCGAGCCACTGTTTTTGGAATCAGAACTTGACATGTCTCGAATGTGATCTTGCAGTCCATATACACTTAAATGAGACAAACGGTCGATCACTCGAGGCGCTGGCGTAGACAAGTTTTCATTTCTGTCAATGCATCAGGAGGAACGGCAAACGAGAAAACCAACGTCTATTAGATCATAGTATTATTGGCCTTTGTAATAGATGCTGTCTTTATTCATACTAAATCTCATGAGTATCTTACAAGCAAACTAAATATTACAACACAAATGGCATACAAGCACTGTCGGGTTATAGTCCTTTTAGCATCTCATCCAAATTTGAAAAAATCAACAGTTATAACTTGTAAATCGGAACTGAGAAGTCGAAGACAACGATTCCCATAAAGTACTCAAGCTCATTTTATCACATCAAGTCCATTGCGAAAAACGCTTATATTTAATCTAAAAATATTCGGCAACAGATTTGATGAGAGCGACAAGTTTCTACAGAAAGCGGTTTTTCATTTATGTAAGAGCAGTTCCAGAAACCTTACAGAGCTCAAGGTGGTTGGCGTAAGTGTGCTACTGCGAGTCGTTATTTGGTGGGATGATTTTGACGCAGTTGCCGAGTTTGATGCTCTTACTATTTTTCCGTTGAGAGTGAGCTATATCTGGATTGAAGTTTTCTGATTTTGGTGATGTTTTTGCGAAAACCTCCTTTTAGTTCACATCTCATCCTCCGTGAAAAATGTATTAATTTTCTACAAATTTGCGCCCTTGAAATCTGTTTTTCTTCTCCCTATTTACGCGGTTATTTTGACTACAGAATCTCCATCCTTTATCTTTAGCTTTTATTTACTTAATTTATTAGCAAAGGTAGAACGCGCTTCATTCTCAGAAAGAAGGTCTCTATGGACTAAAGGCACATAAGCGGAGAATTTGACCGGCGATGGAAATATTCGAAACCACGGCCTTTGTTGAAACGGCCACTTGCTGTTGGCCTCTTGACTGTCGCCAGTGAGCCCACCGTAGTGGAAGAAAATTGTTTCTAGAACCGTTCGAAGGTTAACCTGTCTTAAAATGGTTGCACACAGTGATCCTGTCGTTAGTTCATTGCAGGCATCCTCGATCACGCTGTTTTCACATGTCAAACACCAAATAACTTACCACATGGAGTATCGCATCTTCGGCGTAATACGAATTACCTACGGTTCTGATATATCAACTATAACTTTCGCTATCTTGCTTTGACTGATTGTCATTCGAATTCCATTTTCAACGCATAAACTGTGTCCTCCAATTAACCTTGTACTCGGGAGGCATCAAACTTGAGTTTCGCTCTCATTAGACCCCATCAGTGATGCATATCCGTCATCGCGCCCAGGGTTTGAACCCAGACCTCCTGTTGTTTCCTTTTATTCGAACTTTGAACTTGGTATCTTTTACAATTTTCGGATCGGTTCCTTACACCATTTCAATCTGCCCTTAAAATACGTATGTCTGAAACGCCCTTCAACTTACCCTGCGATGGGATTTGTCCAAGTTTCTTTGACATCGGGGTTTGGTGGGATGGCTGAAAGTAAAATGGATTTAGTGTTTAACTACTGTCAGGAATTAAGTAGCATCGCTAGTTATCGTGGCGGTCTGCCGTTTTGGGATTACGGAGAAAGCTGCCGGAAGAGAGCAAAAGAATAGAATGAGGAAATAACCTTGATGTAGTGTACAATCGCTTGATCTAGAGTACAGTCTGATATAAAATTTTCATAGTTAGCTTATTTTTCGTTCATCGTGGACAACTATTCTGATAATTTTAGGCTAGTTTTGAGAACGAATCCCAACGGTAACCGAAAAACCGACGAAACACCAACCCTTCCACTCCACTGTTTTGTTCAATAACAAGCTTTTAGATGTGAAATTTCGCATCATACAATGATTGGTGAATGCACTTCAAACCAGCCTGAGTTTCAATATACTGATTTTTTTGGTCGAAATGTCATTAAACATTCCATCATTCAATCACGTAATCCAGTCACTTACTGGAAAATCTACCTGTAGCGTACATTAGCTACTTCATAAAACACACTTCTTAAGTCAGTATAATCAAAGTTTAGCTGAAATTGTCAGACACCACTTCGAATTTTTGCGGTTGGTGCCGTTTATTTAAAACTACAATGGGCTGCACTGACTGGATTTTGCAGCGACCATCCCAAGGTTGAACTATTTTGAGACTGAGGAGATGCGGATATTTGGATTGGAAATAAAGATTCTTGGTTTTTTAGGACGGATAAGACAACCTAAAAGCTTAACAAGTAACTCGTCAATTTCGACTATCAGAATGGCTTTATTTTGACGAATCTCTACACTTACTGTCATTACAAAAGTCAATGAAATTAGTTACTCACTACAATGAAATTCATCCATCTGCTGTACTAAACAGGATTGATTATGAGCTTCATCATCCTGCTCCATAAATGAAAGTGGTTTCCACGAAATTTCCGTTCCAAGTGCTGAATTGCTGCCGTCGACTGACTCAGTATTTAATCCAGTTGACCAAGAGGCCCGAGGTCCACATGACGCATGCTCGAGGTCATTCGACCACATGGTTGAAGGATTGAATCTTGTACGAATTATGTCGTCGGGGAGTCTCAGAGCTGGATGTAAACCTGACTGTCTTGTCGCTCCACGGAAAGTCGACCCGACTGGCAGTGCAGCTCGACTCTGGGATATGAAGCTGGGAGTATCTTGCCATGAAACGTTTTTCATGCTGTTTTCATTCGACGATGTCATCAATTGTTGCGTCAGATTTTGTGCGTTTCCCCATGCATTGCAGAAGGGAATCATATGTTTACCTGTATGAAGACTTGACTGGTTCGTCCCATCTGCACCGTTCGACGACAGAAAAAGACCATTGGACGTAATTGCAGTTGTGCTGTTTCGATTTCGTCTTCGAATCTGAGTTGCGTAATTGTCCCGCGCAGACCAACCAGGATAGAGACGTTGGTGCAATTCTTTCTCTTTTCTAGCTAATTCATAGTATTTTGCCTGGGCCTCGCGAGACAAAGCGTGCCATTTGCGTCCTAATATTTGGTTAATAGCTGCAGACTCTTTTAAGGTGCATTCTGCGATTACCTGGGAACGCATTTCTTTCATGAATAACATGAACGCATTCAGGGGCTTTTTTATATGCCCTGTATGCTTGGGTCGCCAACGGGATTCTGTGATCTTAGGACCGACAGTACGTTGATAGCTTTTTCCTGCCTCCTGTTTTAATACGACCTGCGTGGTGAACTCGGTTCCGTTCGTAGTTGGTGAAGAACAGTTGTTTCTGCGTGGAGTAATCCCACCTGCAATCCGTTCTGTTAGTCCAACGTCAAAGCTCTGGTCCAAGTAATCGCCTTCCGTATGCACTGAGTCAATAATTCTATTTCCGGTATTTACTTTATTAACAAAGTTTGTCTCTTCTGTGCTGATTGGTGGTGCACTGGAAAAAAAGTACAGATTGCTTGTCGATCAGTAGTAAGCAAAATTCCGCAAAGCATTAAACTGCATAAGTTTTGGACTTGGCACATTGTATGGAGGTACATTTCGGAAAAGTCAAACGTGCGATATTGGGATTGTGTCAGTTAGTTGAGTGCTTCACCGCTTATTTTGAGATTTTTACACTCAGACTAGCATTAAAGTTTCCTAGGCTATTTAAATACATAATATTTCTTTTTGAAAAGGTGAGATTGAGGTTCGACATGGTTGAAAACAGGGATTAAGAGCTGAAGCAGTAGTAACAATATTGATTGTTTCTCGTTAACTAAACAAGAGCAAGGCAAGCTGATTTCAAATAGTTCCGCTGAAAACTTCCACAGAGAATTTCACTTATGTATCATTTTAACAACATTTTAAGCCGTAAGTTTACTGAGCCAGAATGATTACTACTCAAATTTAGGCTTTCGAGATCGCGAGGGGATAGAATATAAGCCACGAAATGGGTTGTCTTTCAGTACACTTCAATTTATGTGGGAATTCTTGAGAATGCTTATATGTAAATTGTGATATTCGGTGTGCTAACTTCTCTTTCGATTTGTCAAAATCAATACTAAGTTGAATAATGTTCTATAAATTTGCGAAATGTTTTAACACACCTTCTGACCGAATCATAAGCAAATCACCTGGTGATCGAGGGGGCAGAAATCATTGCTTACACTGAGGAAGTATCGATCAGGTGTGTGCACTGCAGGATTTCGAACAATTTCGGTATCAAATACCTGATAGGAAACAGTGATTACCAAACTCTCATTCGTTAACTGTACAGAACTATCTTCCAATGGCATCTGTTAACGTCATCTGTCAACGCCAAATGATTTCAGACGGATGAGTTACGGTTATTATATTAAAATGCTGAGATCAGTGGTTGATAAACCCAGAACCGGTTTAGTGTAGTAGTAAGAAGAGACATTAGTACACTAAATATCATAATTTCACATATTAGCCGTATCGAAAAATCCCATATAAATTGAAGTTTCCTACACCATTTTTGTGTAGCATATGGTTACTTTGTCCTTGGGTGATTGTGTTCAGGAGAACTACTAAAATATATTGAGATATTTTTAGTTTGTATAATTCCATTTGTAATTTACGTTACATTTCGTATATTTCGGTGCGGCCTTCTTATTTCCATCATTGCATCTTAAAACGCGGGAACGGACCAAATAATTTTCGGTGCCTCTAATGAAGCAGGTATTTTGAGGAAAATGCGCCCGTAAACCTTCAAAGGAAGCTCACTACAAAATGTCGGTGACCCGGTGAAACTAGGCTGAAAGCAGACAATGGGCTACTAATTTGGCTGTGCACTATCCTTCGCAACGCTCGGTGGATATCATGGCTTGGATAAGGCAAAGGCCACTCAATATGCTTTGGTTCTTCGCGGCAGATTATTTGGCTCCAACAGAGAATACTGTGAGGTCAAATGGCTAAACGAGAGAGCTTATGCTGTTTTCATGCTCTGTGTATGATAAAGTTCTGTCAAATCCAATTGATTTTCACTGAAATGGCTTGCTTTTGTAACTTGCCTTTGCTGACAATCTCTCTAACTTATTGTCAATGATTACTGCGTAAGACCTAAAAAATATATGGTAACGAAAGTCGAACGTAAAAGAGTTTGCAAATCGGCATTTCATATAATGTTCCCGTTTGATCGAAATGCAGGTGATAGCAATGACAAGGCTCGAATGATCATGAAGACATCAAAGAATCAGTGCAGAAAATAATTTACCCCTCCGTAATAAAGGTAGTGGCAACATTTAGGGCAATGAAATTGGATATTTTGTTGTCTTTTATTGTTTTTTACTTCCAGTCTAGTCAACCAGTGGTTCATTGGAACTCCTATGTGCGATTATCCTTGCTCCTATCCTATTTCCTAATAAGAAGCATGCAGATGAATGATTTTGCATGCAGTGTCTATCTCATCCCTAAAAATGAAAAAGGCGCTGTACGGTTAGTTCATGTCTCTTCGGAGTTATCAGCCGCATGTATCCATTCCGCCAGAACCGGGTCGAGAATCGATAACGAGCCATTCTGAATGGAACATTGAGCCAACGGATCTAAATGATAATAGATCCACCGGTTATTGGATTTTTCATGCAGTTAACGACTGATCACGACATCATCGAGAGGGAATTTTCGGTAAGAAACCTAAGGCAGGCAAATATTTTGGCAGTAGCACATAGATTATGAGTACTCTACCAATTCGAAGTGACGCAGGTTACAATTATGGACTACTCAAATTAACAAAACGTCGTCGTTATCAATTCATTAAATATGGTGATTGTGAATCCTATAAGTGAATATGGCGTGCAGATCAGGAGTTGATAGCAAACATGAGCACACGCGCACTCTTCACTTTTAATTTACCCGGCGATATAAAATTATCATGCTGCTTGTACTGGATTCCTGTGATGCATTCGTAAATTTCTGGTTGATATTCTCAGGGTGCTGGAACTTGTCAGTCAAAAAGAAGAATCAGCAAATATCATGATGTTTCGCTTGTCCTGTCTTTTTACAGACTAATAAAGCCAGATAAACATGGATAACGTTGGTTGTGCTGATAAACTTGTCCGAACACGACAAATGTAACCCTGCTGCAGGATGGACGATTTCTGGAAAGATCTTAGATTTTATCTTGGTTTTCGTTCATTATGATGACAACCTTTGCTGTCCATGAGAAACCTTTGCTTTATCGTACACTGGACTCACGATTATGCCTGTACTTCTAAAATGACAACTATGTAGTAATTATAGCATTTCATGTTAACTGAGGACAAATAACCAAGGGTAATCACGAGCAGAAAAATTTTGTCATAGAAAAGATCTTGACCTACATCAAAGTGGACCCCGCGTCAAAGTCATTTAAGGTCGTTGCGTAAATCGCCTGGTTCCCTTTCGTGACAGTGAAACAGTCAGCGAGAAACAGTGAAATCTTTTGGTACCACAATGCATAGGACTTATCAAAAAACTGATCAGTTTGAAATTTTGTGCTTTCGCTTTTTCAGAATTTTAAACAAAACAAGACCACGAATAGACAAATAAATTGTGCCAAGAGTAAGTCCTTCATGGAAGAGGTTAATTGCATCCGAAGGTGGCCACACATAAGCCTATATGCGTATTGCAATTTAGCGGCAAAATGTCTTTTCCCACGACCTGACACAGATTATTATCGGTATTTCATGCACCATTGTCCGGACAGAGCTGAGTAATATTTAAACGCTTCATGTGTCAGGGATATGGAGTATAGATTAATCGCCCAGGAAAACAGAGAACATAATGACCGCGCGAAAAACTAGAAAATGCTAAGTGCCTTGATCTTCCAGCCCTTCAATTTTGTTGTTGGATTCAAAACAGACATTTCCAGAAAAAGTTATCCCGCTTTTCCATTACCTTCTGACTTGTCCACTCTAACTAAAATAAAATAAGGCAAAACTCCTGAACAGATCAAAAAGGAAGACATTATAGATCGGGATGATTTTGACTTTGTGGTGATAAGATGTCCCATTCATTCTAATGATTTAGACAATATAAAAAGCCTGTTTCTGAAAGAAACTCCATGTTTTACTCATTCAGAATTGACGCAGAAATCCTAAAATTTCCTGGAGTATGAGATAAAAACAGTTTAATGATGGAGATGGTAGAAGCCACATCACAATAATCACTGAAGTATATCAGAGGGCCTACCGATTTTTGTTATGTATTAGTGCTGTATTTCGGACAATACATGTCTCAAGGTGTTGTGAATGCATCTGGCTTCGCTCCCCCTGGCGAGTTGCTAATCCGTCATGGTTGAGGTGTACGCATGATGGCAAAATGGGATATCGACCGAATTTCTGGCCAATTTGCTGGCTAAATGGATTCAAAGCCTACTGCTTAGTATCCAGAAGACTCGTTATTTGTCGTTGAATAAAAAGAATATATATCCAAGTATTCGTTTCTTCACACTGTTGCCTACTTAAGTGGAAAATGTTCACGTTTGCTGCAAGGTTTTCGGCAATACTTTATGTATATATATATATATATATTTAAGAATTGAGAAGGAGTGCTCTGCGTTAATACGTTTATCGTGACGTTTCAATCCACACTGTCAAGTGTGAATGAGTGACATATAAATATATACATATATATTTAAGAACTGAGAAGGCGTACACTGAGTTATGCATATATATACATACATATACATATATATATATATATATATTGTAACGCATTTTGATTGTTCTCAACCCCTTTAGTTTTAAGTGGTTCTTATGTTTAAATTAGTTAGCTCAAACTCAAGCATTGGTCTGTTCGGAAAGACTCCATCCTAGAACATCCGCGTCCAACTTCCGCGATTGTAACCACTGGGGATCAGTCACGATTCTAAAATGCTGCGTGCAAATCGCGACATTGAAACCGGGTGGGCGCTAGGTTAACCCATGTTTCTCAATCCCCAACCACATCGGGAATCAGACTCTAGTTTGACTCGCATCTTCATGGGGCGTGCAATCCTATTTCGCGTAGCACCAAACAAACCTGTTATTTTTATCAATGTTTAGACGAATATCTTTACGATATTCCCTTTTCTATGGATGGAAATTCCTTTCACATTTTTATGACCAAAATTCGACACTAAAGTCGTGATTCAACCGGCAAATTTCCGTTCACTCAACGAATGTGCTGGTCATTACAATGGCAAATAGTATGGAGCTGAATAAAGGAAAACGCAGATTATGCAATCAATCCCTAAGGAAAACAAACGGTTGGTCGAGAATAGTACGACAGATCCGAGTGTCATCGCAAACGCGTATCATGTCGTCAACATTTGATCAAGTGATTTTAAGGGAACATACTGTACACTCCAGCCAGTGTAGCACTGCTATATTTTACGGTTTCCTCATGCTCAAACGACAGGTTTTCGCCCTGGACGACAGCCGATGGTCATTACGCAGGTTCGGCTAGTTATGCATGGAACGTTTTTCTAGTCCATACTTTTGTATTTCTCTCAGAACATCTAAGTTTCCTCTTTGGATTAATCACCACCACGATCAGTTCTAATTGATTCATTTAAAAGCTCTTTTTCACGATCTGATGATGATTATTTTCACTTTGCATGTACAAACGGTGTTTATTGCGTTACAGTGGCCAAGAGTGAAGATATCTGTGGACGATTAGACTGTCCAAAGTTGATATTTTTTAACTGATATGCTGCGTTGGAGAATTTAATGGATTCATATAACTCATTTCACAAAAACATGCATCTTTTTCCATGTTTTTTTCTAGGTAAAATCTCACTTGTTCAATGATGGTCCGATAATCGTTCAAAGATTTTGTATCATATGAACTTACATGTTTTGTGCACATCCTTCGGCATCTCCATTATGGTGATCAAGTACGAGATCGCAAATCGCAAGCGGCTGCCGTAACCAAGTCTGCAAGCGATCTAAGGCACATTTTTGTTGGTCATAATGTGGGGAGTTTGTTGGCTGAAACCCACACATTGCATTTGATTCGACTATCGCTGACGGAATCCATCGAGAATTCGATTTATATTCTGCCCGGTTGGTAGGCAGTATATCTGTCCCGCGTGCAAATACCCCCGTCATATTCGTGGCACCACTTGAACTTATTTCATTGTTGGTATAAGATGTGACTGTTTGTGGCTGCGGAGACAGACGGCAGCGTCCATTGACCGGTCCATCTTGTTCACTCAAGCCCCAGTTAGAAAAGGTGAACTCTTCACTGGTCAATAAGGAGAGACCCTTCGATGAATTAGCCGAGTCGTTAAACTGAAGTAACTGGTTGAAGGAATTGTGTAATGAGGCTGCCGCGCTGCTGTCTGCAGTGGAAGTAGAGTTTTTCGAATCTGAAAACAATGATGGAAAATAGCAGCAATGCAAGTCTTTGTCGTTTTCAAGGTGTTACCCTTCGACTCATCAGTATGTGTTCGTGATTAAAGCATAAATGTGATTTAAAGTGTTTGTAGATCTTATTTATCACTGCAAAATATCTTTTATCATTTGAAAAATCTATTTGATATTTTTCATGTTTAATTATGGATAGGTTAGTGATACCTAAACTGAGCTGTCACTTAACGTCGATGTTGAATGCGCCGTTAAAGCCATCCCGGATGGCTTGCCTATCAAAGTGCTTGGTTCGTCGTCGCTAATATCAGACTCGTGCCGCATTTTTATCTTGCTAGATATGCATTGCAGACAATTCATAATAAGTCCGAATCTGAAACATTTTTCCTGAAGTCTTCAGTTTTGAAGTGGTCAGCAAAGCTACACCATAAACCATACTGGTACACAAAGCAAAAATAATACTATTCTTCATGTAAAGTACTAGACTTCTGCTATGTATACGGTGACTTATGACTTATTTCTTGTTTTTGCAACAGCATTTAAAAAGACCACAATTTGTGTCGCATATATATGAACCAACTTTTTCAGTAACCGCAACACAGTAGAAATCAAGTTGACCTTAGCCCTAAACATATTCCATCGGTTTCTGCAGTTTGGGTCTGCGTGACTGTTTTCAAGACTCCATCACAAACTCTGTGGTGAGAATTGAAATCAATCGGAATCCAGCTACAATTGATAGCTGAACATTCTCATCGAAAATCTTCTGGTTGGTTAGCCTTTGTCAATATGACATCGTTATCAACGAGTACTTTTTACAAAGACGCTAGGCAGGAACATTCAGTGTGGTGTTATCTAAGATTGATTAAGTTCATTTATATGGACGGACGAGTTTTAGTTTACTTTGAAGTACCGTGACAGAACGGCCGAGCTGAACAAATCCTGGTATGATAACCATGCCTCTGACTACGGTATGACTGAATGATTGAAAATAGAAGGACCAATTAAGTCAAATAAAAGTTAGCTATTGACCTTAAAATAAGTAGTTAAAATGAAGAATTAATTGGTAGTATTCAGAAATATTTACTGATAATTTGCTTCAACATGGACAGTTTTCGCTCCATGAAGACTTAACATCTTCGATGTCAAAATAACGCCAGCGGTAGTACCTGCTGCTTGATCACAGTGGTCCTAAAATCAAAGCCTGAAAAAACATGAGAGTGATTGAAATGAAAGACTATTCACAGAAGGAAATTGTGGGACCTCGGAACCTTAAAAAATACCTGAACGAAATCTCTCGATGAAATACTAATAAAGTCCATCGACCGACTACCAGGTGGCATACAAGGGAACGGTGTTGCGGCCTTTACACAGTGCATCACTGTTCGTGCTTATTTTTACTGGGATTATCATAATTATCATCATCAAGCACTTTACAGAGACAAGATGAGGATTAAGTAAAACCATGATTCTTTCAATTACACTAATGACAATAATATTTGTAATAAATGATCACCGACTAAAGCCTTGTTTAAACGGCTGTTGCGTTGTGAAGAATTGAGAGAACTGTGAAACAAGAAAGGATGTTCATGTGAGTTATGTCGGATCATCGGTATACGTTAAGTGCAGAAGTGCACTTTCCCGAGTTCCTGATAAGGAACTGACCGCTATTTCAGAGGTTAGCCGTGAATTTGATGAGATTAGGCCAGCAAAATGTGCTACCCTAGACAGATAACGATGGCGTCGAGGATGTAGTGGGTTATCCTGAAGCAAACATTTTGCATTTAGCATACCATGAAGGTTTGCTGGTGGCCAGTCTGATCTGCCACCCATTGGAAACACAGTTCTCAATTTCCCTTTGAGAGATTGTAAGTATCCAGAGCCGTATGAACCAAGTTTCTTGGCCTCTGGCATTACTGAAACTGCCGGAAGGCTTTGGGTCCCTTATTTGAAATGATGAAAAGGCCTATGAACTGACTCTAGGCTATCACCGCCTTGCTAATTTCGTGTTTCGCTCTGACCACCTGAAGGTCAGATATTCTGATCAATTGGTGGGGGCAGGGCACCTAGGATAAACCCCTTTCGGTTCTGGCAGCTAAGTTGGATGTCGCTTCCAAATAACCACTTGTCTCAAAAAGCCTCTGCTGAGAAATCCTACTCACTGACTTCTCGTGGTATTTCCATTAAAGTTCAAGGACGACGGTGAATCCCCGGTACTCCCCGCGGATTGACTGGCCTTTAGTAACCAGTCTACCGGAAACGGCTAAATTGTGATTCGAAATCTGCAGCAGACGGCGTTCTTTTCTATGCTCAGTGGCATCTTTGGCGAAGAGGTGCGCTGGCCATCTACGGTGTCTAATCCCATCCGAAGAGTACCTGAATTGGATAAGCACTCACCGCCCCCAGCAGTTTACAAGACTTAGATCGCCCCGTTGTTTGTAGGTGTGCTTAAAGGCTATCGGCAAGCCTCCACCCTCTAGTTCGGTAAGGATATCTGAACACTATGAAATCCACAGAAGAACAGTTGATCTTTAAGGACTATCAATGACGTACATACGAGGACTGGAACAATTAGCACGTGTGGGG
Organism: Fasciolopsis buskii; assembly: GCA_008360955.1. Taxonomy (NCBI): domain Eukaryota; kingdom Metazoa; phylum Platyhelminthes; class Trematoda; order Plagiorchiida; family Fasciolidae; genus Fasciolopsis; species Fasciolopsis buskii. The sequence continues at coordinate 15,094 of LUCM01000032.1, forward strand.
AACTCTGCAATTCTTTTATTCTTCTTTCTTCCCTGTGTTTTCCGACTTTGTCTAAATTCTGATGACACTTAATCTGTAGGCAGATCTGTCCAATGTAATATGTATGAGTGCAAAACAGAACGCAACATTATCTTGCCCGTTCCAAAATTCGATAACTGCGCTCATTATGCATAATAATCCGCTAGTCCCAAACAATTTTTATGAATCCCATAGGCACATTACAACTTGAAAAATTACTTTATGCTTATGTTTTGCACCTAGTAGAAAAACTGATTTTAAAACTAAGGCAATTTATTATTCGGGCTAATAATTACGGAGCCTCAAATAAATCAACTGAGTTATTTTTGGGCTTCTTAACTCCATATCGCAACAGTTTTCCGACTCTTAATTGATTAAGTTTGATTTACTTTACACTTTTAATTTCTCATCTCGCTTATTTCATATTGGTGGATAATTGGCATATAAATTACTGCTACCGCTTAAGGCGTTCAAGCCATTACCATCGGGGAAATGGTAGTACCTTTCAACATTTACTCTCCGCAATAACGAACATAAGAAATCTGCCTCTTCCTCTTGTTGCATTTCACTCTACCGGTCTTTGTTGCTATGCCATCAGCAATTCAGTTAGGCGTTCTGACACGCACATGCGTCCTATCAAGTGATCAATCGACTAGGCTGTTATTCTAATTACCTATGGATTTGTTTGCGCCTTCCTGTATTTGCTCACGTGTTCGCTGGCATACGTCGATGTGCTCGTCCCGTTGGGTATTTATGTTTTCGAAGTTGTGCACTCTGGATGGACGATCGAGTTACAACATCTGCGACCCTTAGTCTGAATGAAACCAACTTAACTTATGCACTAACCACAGGATATAGTCATACGCCTGTGATACTCCAATCTTACTTTGTTAACTACCTCTTAATGATCACTTTCCTATTCGGAAGCCTTGCCCTAGTCATAGGAGCACGTTACAATTGTGTAATACATAACGGAGGTAAAAGTACTAGTAGCATTTGTCCAATTGCATATTTCAAGTCTTACGTTGGCCTATTCGATCGTTCCATTACTTCTTCAGCAAAACCGAATCCGATAGTCAAGTATAAAACTCGTTCAGATCAGTAATTGGTAAAAAAGCATTTTTGAGGAAATAACAAATGGCGTGCCTTAGAACCCATCCGTTGAAAGTACATTTTTCCTTTGCTTGCACTTGAAGTCAGGTACCGAAATCCGCTGACATTTTTCCTCTGAAGATCCGGAATGTGGGACTGTTGGTTACTCATGGGCGTTATATTTTCGCCATTCAGAAGCTAACTACGGTGTGATTTTACAAGCATGAAAATTGATATCTGCTTTGCAGTATGAAGAATAGCCATTAGGAAAAGACATTGGCCAAATCTTGTTCTAACAAAGTTGGTATTCACGTAAACTTTCTTGCCTAGACTGAAAACTTGGTCCATTTCTCGATGTTATTTCTCCGAACGATGACTTATCTTACAATGACGGAGAGAAATTTTTGTTTTGCGAACTTAAAGGAATAACCCATTGGCATGTTTATTACTCTCTGGCAGTTCAAATAGTAACATATATACCTAAACTTGGATTCGAATTTCTTAAGTATGTTAAAGTCCACAATTGTTTGTTGCATTCACTGGAGATCGTCATTGATGAAACATTTGGGTCTCCAGTCAAGCGGGAAATTTCGCTGTCATTGAAGGCGAACGACAATTAATTGCTACTGTCGGAAACCAGTAACGAAGATCGGACTTATTTTTTTCTTGATTAAACCACACATTTACTTCATTTGCCGGAAATCTTTCAAAAAGTGCAGTAACTGTTGCGCCGGTCCAAAAGAGTTGGCCTTACCAAATGTCACAAAATTCCGTTGCTGTTTCTACAATTTGACAACTGTCAGTCGTCACTCGGTAGAGCCTTACTTCACCGTCATCCCTCAAAAAATTTTACCTTGGAGGAACGCCATAAAAACCGAGTTTCTCGATCCAGGACCCTGCTGGAATTCCGAAAGGCTTGCAGCCTTTGATTTGAAATCATCAAAATGCTCTCAGACCGAAACCTCGGTCACTGACTCCCAAACATTTGTGAATATCGAGTTTTGCTCTTCAGCCTTGCAGATCATGTTTTTTAATTATGGGCTGGGAATGAAGCCCGCAATTCAGACGCATACTTCGTTTTAGTTAGTTGAATTCACAGCAGCCGCAGATAGAGCTGTGTGAGTGTGATGTGCGGAGATGTCTGAAAGTCCTGATACGTTGCCTCCACTTCGGTTCCTTTTCTAATATATTGTTCTTTCCTTTAGCCGCGTTTCTGTCACTACTTGGTAAGCAATCGGGTTTATGCAACATAGATAATCTGCACTACCTAAATACCGTCACTTTTACTTTTACACAGAAAGGAAACAACTTAAATCTATCTGAAGACATGAATTTGTCACACATTTTTCATATTTTTCATATTTTATATTCCTAAGGTCTATAGAATGCGAATTTACTTTTACCGAAGTACAAAGGAAAATGACAATACATGAAGCTGCTAAAAAGCACATTAGATGGACGAACTATATTGATTATCAAGAGTGTGATTTCTGTTTTGAAGACAATCATTTAGAATTACATAAACTGAAACTCAACTTGCAGTGTATGCATAAAAATGAAATATTGATGGTAGAGTTTGGAAAATCACTTGAGTGATTTCCCCTGAATTGACGTAGCACCGACAGATTAACTATCCGGTCTGTTGTGCAGTAACCCATCGTTGTCCCCAGTTTTTGGTTAAAAGTGCCTGCGAATTTGATTTTCCTAAAGTTAATCGGATCTTTATCCCGGTGCTCTGTTATTACGCTGAAACAACGGCTACTTCATTTTGAGAAGAGATTTTCAGGTCAGTTACTCCACACAGCTTTGAAGTAGATGAGTATCCGCGTAATGTGACGAAGTTACTGACAATAAAAAGGCAGGGAGATTTGTGTTTCTAACATATTTGTTCATGTCAATCCAATCGGGCTTCAGTATGACAAATATACACATGAGTGAGCTCCCGCGGTAGAACAGTCTTTGCCGATAGTTGCCATCGCTAGGCTAACATGAGTAACAGGTTGCCTGGATGAAATAATGCGTCCAGACAAGTGTATTAGCCTTAACAAAATTCCACCACATTTAGAGAAAAAACCCTATGGAAATTAAATCTGCATGAATTACTTCCTGCTATTCCAACGTGATGTGTCATTGACTCGTTTCTCAAAACTTAAGAACACTGTGAAAATTGTATTCATAATGGACATGCAATGAATATAAATCTAGGGTATATCAGGCCTCGTTTAAGTTTACCTGTTAAATCATTTGAACTGCAGGCCTTACGGCGCACTTAACTTCCTTAATTCTGTACGTGTACACACTTCATATCACTCAGTAACGCAAAGCAAAAATTACTGAAGACGAACAATCGGCACTAAGCAGTCTGCAGACTTCTAAACGGTTTCGTGGTCATGTATATTTGAAAGGCCAAATGTGTTATCTTCCAACTGCCCCTGTCTTTACCTTATTCATTTACCAATTCAATAAGCTGCACTTTTAATTAAATCACCTGCCAGAAACAGACGTCATTTGCCCTAGTGGGTTCTGAAATCGTTTGCCTGTACACGTTCAGTAAACTAATTCCTGCGAAAAAACAGTGCTACTTGAATGATATTTCCTTCTTCGCAACTGGTCGACAGTTTATTCTTAACAGTTGTTTAGCTGGTTTCCTAGACTACCGATAGCCAAATGGACCATCGATCATCGCACACAGATTTACAGACGAATTCAAAGTATTCATCAAAATGGTTCAACTCACTAAGTTCCTGATGTATTAATTCTTCGCCAAGACTGTCGAACATTTTTCTACTTTGTTCTTGTTTCCTACAGAGGCATAAAAGTTCCGATATCCGATATCCTGTTAGAGGGATGTTGAGTTCGATTGTTTCAGGTATCTGAACAACACGGTTTTAAAAGTCTGTTTGAATTTGCTGAAGTCTGTTGCAACGATATCCCCTCACACGAAAGGTGAGTTGAGACTGATTTGTCGTTTATGGTCACACCTCATTCCTTCCTGGTCTTCGTAACTGCGATGAAAATGATGGGGGAGTGAGATAGAGGACGAGGCTGTTCTCTGCTCGCGTTCGGAGGCAGGGTGAGGTGAAGAACAAGCGCAAAAGGGAGATGGGGCTGACCACATGCATCCCTCTTACGTAGAGTCAGCTGTCGTTCGTGCTCATTCTACCTTTCATCACCTCTCCTTGAACATGATTGGCTTATCTGTTAGTGTGAGGAGAGCACATTAGCCAATTAAAAAACGTGCGTCAGGTCCTTACTGCGCACTACTTCCTTAAGTCGGAAATCGATTAGGCTCTTCGGTTGAGGCTGGTCAAATTTGCATTCCGGTTATCCAGTAAAATGGATCGTTCCAGTGTCAGACTTAGAGCGTTTTTGCATTAGCTTCGGATCAGAAAATCTAGTTGGTGCGCTCTGAAATAATCACTCAAACACTTGAGATATCTCAGCAACTAGAAGTGGCCTCCCTTACTAAGAAATACACATTACGACTGTTCATAAGTCCGAATTTTATTAGTTTTTAAAACAAAAGCAATTCTTACCGTTTATGTCTGATCAGAATTGTCTTCTTTATTCATGATATAACAGCGTACATCATTTCCAAGGAGGGGCTGCAACCAACGGGTGGCCACCAAATAAGGAAGTCAACCGCAGGTTGGAGAATTTTGACCTGCGACCTTCACGTCCAAGCGCCACAATCTTATTCGATTGCTCATCACCTATTTAACTTGCCAGGGCTGTCAGTTAATCAGTTATGCTGATAAAATTGGTCAAAGATAATGCAGATGACATACCGGAAAGACATTGGAATATCTCGCTTGGAAGTTCTCGTTAATATTCAGATTTATTCTAGGATATGTACTATATGCTCAAATGTTCTTTTGAAGCTTTTGGTCGTAGATTGTTGTATCTTCACTATACGCAATTACATATCTACATAGCGTTAAAATGTTAAATGTGATTCGGAGGCGATACGTCCAAGGGCGGTGGATCTTGATATGCATGTCTCTATAGGCTTCTTTCACAGAAGATGCTGAAGTGGTACGGCCTTGATTGACTTCGAAAGTGTGAATGGAATTGCTCAGCGATTTGCTGATGTACAACAAGTGACGTCCCAAAGATCAGTCATTCAGAGATAAGAGTCGGATGAAACTGCTATACAATCACTAAAAGCCGCCGAAACAACAGCTAGATTATATGATAGCCAGTTGTGTTAATTTTTCATACCGCAGACAGGTTGTTCTAAGATAAGGTAATCAATATGGGAGCATAAAATTTTGTTCCTATTGCCGTTCAGATTATCGCAAAAGCTAATTGGTTACCTGTTTGTCTCAAATGAGCAATATCACCTGAAGTGGACGACTAGCATAAACAGCAGGTCCATCCTTATCAGCATTTCGCATTTACCATAGTGACAATCTCAAAAATTTATTCATTTTAGTCTGAAGATCGCTGAAAAAACATCGAACCATCCCTGACTTCCTACCATGTCCATGCTTTAATAAGAATGATTGATTCCGGTCCTTTGACTCCCCTGTTCAAAAACAAAGCTGGAGGAAAGAAAATTTAACCCGAATCACCTGCTATCAGTCGATGCACCCAAAATAAGTTGATTTTCTCTTTGCCGGCGGTGGCTAAGCGGATAATGCCGTGTCGTTTGGACGTGGAGGTCTTTGCTTCGAGTCCTCCCACCGCCGGTCAACTTCCCCATTCGACAGCCCTCTGTGGCCGCAGCCCCCTTCCTGAGAAAATGATGTACATTGTTATTTCATTAATAAAGGAAGTAAAAGATAGAATAAAAATTTCCTTAGATGTTAGATCCATTCTATTTAAATAGCAGAAAAAGACTTTCAATCATGCTACAACGCATGAGTTATACAGCACCAAATCTGGGATCTACGGGAGGCAGTTCAAAACAGGGCGAAAGCGTTCGGTTAAAACAGCAGAACTACCAGATATCGGAACATGAGGAATTGCCTTGAGTCTCAAGTAATCAGGAATAACAGGGAAATTCCATAACTTGTTAAAAAGAGGAATGGAGTCTTCACTCAGAACCAAGGCACCACCCCTTAGAATAGATGAGGGTAGACTGTCAAGACCTACCCGTGTGGTTATTTTTTTGTTCAAAGAGGCGTGAACACCTCTGTTCTGGAAAAAAGATTAGTTTGGTCATCATCTCACTGTGCAAATTTAACTGAGATATCATCAAAAACACGAATGAAGGCGCATTAAGAACTCTCGACGTCTAAAACACATTTTACTGACTCTTCTTTCCCACACAGCGGTCGAGTGCTTTGGTGTTTATAACATTCAGGAGTTGGTTGAGGAATGTCGTTTCAGCGGGTTTAATTTACGTTTCTGTTAGCATGGAGATACATCCATTGGATGAACTGACATCAGATTTGCAGAGGTCCACTTTTCGTCACTCTATGAATTTCTGTGATTGGGAATAGATAAGGATGCTGCACAGGAAAAGGATTTCGAAGAGACAGGAAATGTAATAGGTGGCATTCTTCGTCTCTATGAAAGTGTTAGAATGTATCATTTGGTATGCGTTCAAAAAAAAAATTCATTAAAAAGGAACTTTGTGGTGAAAAATTCTTGGAATCTTACTTGGATTTGACCAGCCTATTTGGAAAGTAAAACCCGGCTGAATGTATACACTAAACCTTAACAGAAGTCGGCAATAACCACTTACCGAGAGGGGCGCATGGAATTCGAGGCAGGGTAATTCACAAATAGAGTTTCCTCTGGCTAAGATAGGGAAAGAATCTAATAGATCATGCACAATGAATGCCAATTTCGAAGTTTGGTTGAAACCACCCACACCATACAAATTTTTCTTAAGAAACAGAACAAGAAATTTTACAGATTGGTCGCAAGAGACAAGGTTTCGTGCTAAGCAAGGATGGGTTTCGCGTAAGCTTGTCACAAGTGTATTCTTATGGTCCTTAAACCTTGTATGAAACTGAGGGAACAGACAGTCGGTTCCACCCAGTGAGTATGCACAAATAACTTAATATAAGGATCTAGCGATTCGTGTTGTCATACCACTTCCAATTTTTTCTAGAAACAATGCCCCCGCGATACTTTTTTAAGTCATCGGTCAACGAAAGCAAGTCTGCAAAATACGGAATTAGACGGGATTTTTGTATGCCAGTCTCACAAGTACGGGCACGAATTAGAGTGCACTAAATGAAACAGACCTACATTTCTGTGAACAATGAACGACTGCTGGTGCTAAACAGTACAAAGACGGACCCATGGGTGAATGAGTGCATTAGAGCGACGCATTTCATTCAGCAAGTGTTACTCTTCTGAGTGGGACGATGAAAGGGCCTCGATGTGTAAGAACACTTGAGTCCATTTGGAAGTAAATCCCACCGCATATTTAAACAACATTCATCTTGAATAAGAGGGCAAACGAACACAACCCATAATAAAGCCGAATAACCTCAAAACAATAGCATAATGACTGCGCCTAACTGCTGCGTAGTCTGCCAAGAGAAGCCGTGGGGAGTTCAAGCGGGCGTGCGGCGACAGCACCCATGATGAGCCTTTTTAGCTAACAAGCCGTCTACCATAAAACCATTTCAAAAAAATACCTCCAGGAAATGCTGAAAGTTTTTGGAGTTGGGAATGAAGTGTTTCAGATCAATGATCAACTTTGTAACAACGGATGAATACAAATGGGGTAGGTGACGACTGAAAACAAACTAAGGGACGAGAGAGTAGTAAACCTTTGGATCTCACATTGGCTGTGGTTGTTAAAATGCATCGGTGACCAGACGGCTGTCAGCGTGAAAAGTACAGGAACCAGCGGCAGACATAGCTTGAAGGTAAGCCGGCTGCCTGGGTTTCTATTATGTCTAGGTGTAAATAGGAGGTAAATTATTCCGTTGGTCTTTCCACTGCATCGCCGTAAGTCTCCATTCATTTTGCTGTTTTTATTACTGGGAATGAATTGTTTTGCCATTGATACGGTTTCACCAAATTTAGCGGTTTCTGGTTTACTTTGTAGGTTTACTCACTAAACATTGTTTTCCATAAAATAACTGGATCCATAAAGAAACTTTAAAGGATATCAGAAAGCCATTTAAGCCAAAGTTTATTTATTTCGTCGATGTACCTTACTTACTGATAAAATTTATTAGCTTCCTCCAGATGATGATAAGGGTTATCGAGTATTTCTGTTTATAGACGTACCTATAAAATGTCATCTCTTGGTGTCATTTTAGTATTATTAATTAAGTGCTTCGCTTTCACAGTCGTCAAGTGAAATCCCTCAGTTTGGAATGCTAAGTGGGTACCAATACATTGAAAGAGTCCATGTTGTCTGTTGGACCATACCATAAATTCACATCCATTTTGATATTTTCAGCTGCTGTGTAGAAAATGACGGATATAACATGAGCATGAAATCAGGAAACAGACTCGATCAGTCAACCGATCTTAGATGTCCCTTGACTTTCTCCCTTGCAACATTTAATCGGACTTGTTACTCTTCTCATTTCATTTGTTTGTTGGTTCACATTTATTTCATTTTTTGACACGGTTATCGGCATTTGTGCGACACGGTTGCAGGTGCTAGATAGTCGGTTGCATAAGTTCTGCGAACACAGGCAGAAGTGGAATAAAATTCCAGTCACTATACTTTTGCATCCAGAGATCGTGAGATTTTCAAGCGAACTTAACTGAATCCGACCACCATTAGGTTGGCGTCGAATTTTCTCATTCCTGGCTCGGTAAAATTAAGACTTTAAGCCTAATTTTTGATTAAAGCTAGATAGAAACAGTGATGTCAAAGAACCGTTACTAGTCTACACAAACTGCAATCTTTTAATCTTTTTACTTCCTTTATTAAAAAAACGAAAGTTTGCACCATTTTTCAGGAAGTGGGTCGTGGCCAACAGACAGCTGCCAAGTGGGAAAGTTGACCAGCAATGGGAGGATTTGAACCTGTGGTCTTCACGTCCAAACGTCACGATCTTATCCCTTGGTTACCGCCTGCCAGTGGAATTGGTAAGTATGAAAGAAAGGTCGGCGTTTTATCATCATAACAAAGATAATTTAGCAGTAAAGCTTATCGATGCTCTTAAGAAGTGAGCACAAGTCACGACGATTTGAAATGCAGACCAATGTGAAATGAGAACGAAGTATTCAGAAACTAGCGAAAGTTAGCTATACCGAAAATTTTATCATTTGTGCTTGTGTTACTAATATTTCGTATATTTCCACAGAAGCCATTCGCCTACTTTTATCACATGGTATGCTATTTTGAATACGGTGAAAGAAATCGGTTGCGTTAATTTGCATTTCCTGTGCGATGAATAGCTTTTATAACTTTCGCACGAAACGGGAAATCTTTTCAGGGATGAGTTGGTGGTTTCTCTATTACATCCGTAAGTGCCACCTATTTCGTCTTTTATAATTTTTTCTTATACTTACATTGTAGAAGTACGATCTTTACGGCCTTTCTCCAATGACTGGTGCTAGCTTTGAACATTATTCTCTATCAGAATGCTCAGTATAAAACTCAGAAATATTGCATTCTGTATTGCTTTGCTACATCTCTTATTTCTCGGCGCAGGTAAATTTGAGCAAGTGTATTCCAGTCAACATCACTGGCGAATGGAAACATCTCCATTCAACCGGTTACTTGCTCACTGGGCCACTCGTTTACTTCTCCATTCAATCTTCCGTCACGTCCACATAAAACGATGTATTTAGAAATGTCTGCCACTAGTAAGACCTCACGGAGTCGGTTCACATTCAAAAGAAACTGCTGAAGGTTTATATCTTTAATAAGTAGAAATCTCGGAGCAGGCGGAAGGACAGTGACAGAAGACTGAATCAATTTATTTTCTGTCCCCGTCTTCTCGTCCTCATTTATTCTTTGATCTCATCCCATGTCACTTTCGTTCCCCATTTACTCATGTGCTCACCCGGCTCACATACATTCGCCAGACAGAACCAGAGCAAGAGCGAAGAAGAAAGAGTTGCACACATATTCAAACTGCAGCTAGACATCAGGTTAGAAAATCCTGGGAGAAGAGGAGAAATTTCGGTCAACTAATCCAGTTGTCTAGGAATAAATAATGGAATTAGATAATCGATTAGTGAATGAACAGTCTGGAATTATGTATTTTCGATCAGATAAAGATTCCTTAGCCAAACTGAAGATATCAGTGAAGTTCTCGCAAATATATACCCCAAAAATATGGAAAGGTTAGTGCCCTCAACCAAAACGTTTGCCATCAAATGAAAGGAGATTAAAGTCTGTTACTGATTCGTATACTTGACAGAAGAATTACGCCATATTGGATGAAGAACAAGAATTCATCAAACTTACCAGCAAACTGTGAATTAATACATTCCCATGTTTCGACATAGCTCACATTATTCTAAACCATACATTATTCCATACTTTTTTATCCGATAATACTAAAGTTTAACACCTCTGGGAAGGGACTCGGAATTGATTAATTCTCACCTCAAACTCAAATTTGTTACGTTGATGACGGTTTATCATTGACATCAAACGGTTTGAAAATCCATAAGTGAAATTCAGTTCCTAAGTCCGGGAACGTTACTACTCATACGATGGAATTTCGCTACAACAAAACAGTCGAAATTCCTCTCATATTTTGTTTTCTCCAGAAGATTTGATGCTTTTTGGAAAGACACAAACGCTGGCCGTTTTGGGACACATGAAGGACTGCGTTGGGACACTGGGGGATTGATTTGGTACGTTTCATTTCATTCTAACATAGTAATGATACACCTAGTCCCTCATTTCAGTCAACTGTATGCTAAAAGTTTCACAGTAAGCATCTCGGATCGAGTGAGCGAGGTTAGATGCTAACAAAGAAATCTGACTCTGTTAAACACGGTGGATAGAACTTCGAGATTTTTGCAGAACTATTATTAATCATGGATGCAAAACATTTTCGCTTATGTGGATTCTGACATTACTGAGGATTAGCCTCCTTTTTGACGGAGACTATCACTTCTGAGAAACATATCTGTTAGATGTGATTCACTTGTGAAAATTAGTCACAACAAACTAATACCTAAATCACTTTTGAAACCCAAAGAATGAATATGCAGCAGTTTCACTCCTGTCAAAAATCGTCTGCCATACATGTCGACCCCTGTAGCGTATTTCTTTGCATTAACGACAGATAGACTGCTCATGGTGGTCGAACAGTTAGGATTGTGACGCTCGCAGGTTTGGTCGTGGGTTCCAGTACTCCCGCCCCCGGTCATCTTCGCCATTTAGCAACTCTCTCTTGGTAGCGACCATCTTTCTGAATAATGGTGTACACCTTCGTTTCATTAATAAAAGAAGTAAAAAGGCAAGAGATATAAACATGGTCCTGACGCTTCTCATAGACGAAACATTAGTTATATTTTAAGGCATGGGCTTTTAGGTTGCCTGTTCAAGGGAACAGTATGAGAATGAGACCGAAAGCTAAACTTACACAAAATCGCAACCGAAATCTAGTTATTGGCTTATATGGATGTTACTTTAAAGTTCTTCCAGGCTATTACCATCTCGAAAATTTGGTTATAGAAAGCCATTTAGATCAAGAAAAGAACTTCACAATTTAAGGATTCTAAATATGAAACCAAAACAAACTGTGCATTGAAACGACTGCCATCTACATGCGACTTATGATCAACAGACGACATGTGAATCATTGCTAGCTTGATTAGCCTATTCCGATTTCCTGTCATCCACTGTCACATTTTGGGAGTTGCGAACCGCCGTGAGAAATTGAGTGGAATGAGTGCCATTCAACCGTATTTATCTTTAGGGAGCATGCAAACATTTTACTATATATTCTCCCTCCTGAAATGGGGATGTTGAAATACACAACAGAAGCCAAATCATCCTTTCGTCCTAAGTCAGACCGCTCTACTCAATGTCGAAAGAGAATCAGTGGTTCTTAAAATCCAGCGCAGTCATTCACTGACCTGGATGACCCTCAGGGTTCAGGGAAGACTTCAGGTTTGTTAATCTGCATCAGACACGCCAACTCAAGCATGCATGAGATCACTGGAACAAACGCTAATGTTCACACTTCGTGCACTCATGGAAGTTTAAAGGGGAGACAAAAGTGAGAGGGTCGCACTTGAAGGTATCACTTTCTATGAATAGAAGTTAGTTCTGGGGTTGATTTAAGATTTGTGTTTATTTCTGTGTATTTTGTAGCCAACTTCAGCAAAATTTAAGGCTCAGTGTATATATGTGTATACGTGCGCAGATCAGCGCAAGCGAATAGGAATACTCAACCAGAAAATCAGAACAATTTTTTCTAACGGAGTGATCATAGCCGCAGGGTACAACAGAGAAATTATTTAGCAACAGGTTCAAAAATTCAATTTCCATTTGCTTCAAAAGGAATGAGTTGTGATTTCCTCGGTCTACACGACTTGTGCTAATTAGGCTCGCAACCTGTTGCTGATTTCAAGCACCACTGAATTGCTGACCTATCTTCAGGTGAATTTTGTCATTTGAACTTCGGCCCCAACAACGGTGTTTGAGAAAAGACATTTTCGTGCGTGATCACAACGATACGTTTGGAATGGCCTGTTACTACCATTATTTCGCATGGCTTATGTAAGTCAGGGGTTCTTTGGAGCATTATCTGGACATAATGGGACATAAAATCAATTCTCAAGGTCTTGATTGAAGGTGATTAAGAAGCAAGGGGTTTAGAGATCTTTCGATTCACCGATAAACGAGGCATTTTGCCTGAAAATAACTTAGGAGATAACGACATCAAATAAATAGTTATTAAACAGTGGAAGTAAAATTATTTGCTTTCTATTCAAAACTATCTGGAAGAAGCACGGCGTAGGCATGAAGTCGAACTCGGGTAAATTCCCATAACTCATAATTGGTGCATAATTTCTGTTTATTTTACTCGTCCAGTGCTTAAAAGCTTAAAAGCAGTATTTTATTTCTTGCGGCAGACTTCGAAGTAGACTAAAATTTGCACAGTTATATCAACCTGAGTGCCTGACCAATTGCTATAAACATAGCTTTTCCGTTTTACGAAGTCTGTAGGTGAAATATTCCTGGAGTCAGGTTTCGACTTATTGTGATGACCTTTGAATATGGAAGCACTGGAAGATTTACCGCGGTATGAGTCTGAATTTGAGCATTAGTCTACATTTCAGTGGGTTTGCCAGGAGAAATGTTCGTAACACAAATCTAGTTAGGTTGTTTGTTAAATATCAGTAATCCCATAGAAAAACACCACAGTTAATGAGGTCCATTAAGATATGTATGAATACTGAGTTATGCCGAGAATAAAATCTACTTGGCAAAAATGACACATGAACTTTACCGGGCTGGCACGTCCTAAAGTCGACTTAAACGGAGATACTTCTCTTATCAACCTCTGCTTTTTGCATTAAAATACTCTGATGTCCCGCCTTATATTTGTTTGACAGAAATCTGCTACAATGCACCGTATCTTCCGGATTCCGAAACAATAATCGTCGATCGACCGTTTAGTCGACTGCGTCAATACTACTACCATTGGGTGAGTAGTGGTATGTGCACGCGCCCATTTCTTCGGGGATCGTACTGTTTTCTGAATCGAAAGGCCATTAAAGCGAATTTAAGCCTACTTATGTCAATCAGCTGACTCTGTTGAAAATCTTCAATTCGCCATCATTTTCTTTCTTAAGGCAATTTACGAATTGGAATAACATGAAAGATTCGAGAATTGTTCAATTGTTTACTCGGAAACGTAAAACACCGTACAGAACTGCAGTCAAACTACCAAACTACTTTACATCTGTGGGCCAGTCCAAGCATCTGAGCATGTGTTATTAGCGAGAAAACGCAATTGCGAATCTGTAACTGTCTAACCATAGAATACAAAGCAATGTACGCCAGGAAAGTTGCAAGATATCACCACTACAGTGTGGTCACAACTTATATCAAATTCCAAGCTTTAACCAGCAAAAATCAATGTGCATCTCAGTGCTATAGCATTCGCAATACCAATCCTCGTCAATCGGGCTATTGCGAGTGAAGTGAAATTATTGTCGATAATCCAGTTTTCTACATTATCTCATTTTCTGTATCGCCGCAAAGTTTTGCTGTAAGGCGTTTCTTCTAAGGGGCTCAACAGAAGAAAGACGTTCGGTTTCAGTTATATTTTTCGCTCCGAATTTCGGTCTGCGGAAACTTTTAAATCCTCAGTTTGATGATTAGGCGTGAGCATCTCATCAGTCGGAGAGCTAAAACCAACAAAACAAAAATAATACCAAGTGAACTGATGTGTATTACTCCCTTCCCAAGCGCAACAAAAGCCTGATTTGCCATTTTTATTTTTGTCCATTTAGGAAATGATCGGACAGAGCCAATAATTTCGACTACCGGAGTCTCCCAGTGAGTCGTGTTACTTCCCGAACTAGTCTTTCACCTCTATAGTACCAATGGGTAAGTTTGCGTCTCATTAAAAGCATCTAGGTAACAGGTAAAAGCTTGAACCGGTCTGCTTTACACGCTTTGGACAGTTTAGTTACCACAAAAATGACAACATGCAGGGATCGAAATTTATTCCATTGTGAAATGTTTATTAGCTACTTCGGTCACTCCCGAGGAATACTCACCCTATGATCTGGTAGGAATTAAATAATTAAGTGTGATTAAGAATTAACTAGAAGCCAAAATAACTGACTCAGTAATTTTTATATTCGGGCCTCAGTTGGTCTCATACCTGAGCGTGAATAATATGCGATTGTAGTTGATTTTGTTGCAGTAAGATTAGTCCTGGTCTGGTGTTGCCTTTGCGACAGAAAGTTCGGAAAATCTATGCAAAGCTAATTGTTGGAGTTTCCGTACGTGGACAGTTAAGTGCAGTTTCAGACAAATATTTAATCTAGAACCAAAATAAGATCATCATTCATTTAGCCTGTCGTAACAGTTGTCCGATTTTGCCATTAGGGAGACAATTAGACAATCTCTTGGTCGCCGACAGCTTCCGATGTTCTACAAAAGCACAATCATGCCCAAGGAAGATGTGTACAAAGTGTAGCTTGTGGTCAAGCAGAAAGAAGGACGGTCAGATATTGCATCTTGTATTGTTGAAGTTCAACAGACCATCCAGAGCCTGGCCGGACAGTCTAGCGTCTATGGTGTTCGGTTCAAAATAAGTGGTTTCGTGTTTTGCATTGTAACAGAAACGAAATAGCTGGAAAGTTCTCCCCTGCTGAGTTGAGTTTAGGTACAACATAGCCAGTCATTCTCATGTTAGAAGTAAATATGGAAAATTATTGGCCAGAAGGGATTGGGACGCACAATGTACCAGTTGCTTATCATTCGGAATTCTCGTTTATATATATTCCCGGTTAGCCTAGGCGATAATGATTCCTGTCAGGTAAAAATATCGATGTCATGGCTTGACGAATGGAATAGTTGTCTTTTTCTGGAGTCACCTTCTGACCCTGGAATAGCTAATACAATATAAATTGTATTACTAGGAAGCTTTCTCCATAAGAATTCAATTGCTATTTTGGTTGGTGTCAATAAAGCTAACTTGGTCGGTTAAAGAAGCAAAATAAGACATCAGGGTTTATATTCGATACGGGTGCCGCTACATTTGAATAACTGATATACACGGTCGGGAATATTGAATTTAAACTGAAATATGAGTCTTCCTGGGCCATCCAGCTATCCCATCTAGAGTTTTCTCCACACTGTAGGCGATGGAATACTTTGGTTAAATTTAGCTATGTGCACCTTAGAGCCTTTACTTTAGATTTCCCTGTTCAGTTATTTCCCAATATCCCCAAAACCCCGGACGACGACGAAGACTTCGGTTGTGTACTAATTAGAGACCGATGGTTCATTCATGCGTAAACATAAGACAGTCCATTTCTCCCTGCCTGTCTACCCCTTCGTAGCCTCATCCATTGTAAAATTGACACACCGATGCTTGGGCCTAGCTGGACAAGCGCGTCAGTGGAACGAATGAGAGGCGGTGCCTTAGACACGGGACTCTATCGAGCGCGAAGGTACGACAGTCTAAGTCGAGATTAGGTCAGATGGGAAGAAACATTTGATGCATCCTCACTGCAGGCAACGACAACAGTTTACGTCCATTTGTGCGTGTTTCGTTGGGATGCTTCAATGAGCGCAGATTTCGGCACATGGACATGATTTGGCCTGTATCCACGCCACTAAAAGCGTGCCAAACGGTCTAACTGAGTGATAAGGTGAAAATATTGTCAACAGCGCAATAACACATTAGGCTGACCGATTACATTTGTATTATTAGCTTGCTAAAACGACTGAAATCTTGAGTGAACATGATGATATAACGAATAAAAATCAAACGTGTACTCTTTCTCTTGCTTTTCAAAAGCAATCGAGATAACCGGAGGTTATTAATCAAAACTAACGTGCACATCTTAAAATCATAAAGGGAGACGAAAACACATTTACTAGGGCATTTATCGGCCTGATGAAGAAACTATCAGAGCAAAGTCAATAAACACAGGAATACTTGGAAAATCATTCACCACTGAGGGTTTACATTCATATGTTCCCCAATTTATTGCTCATTTTGCTATAAGACAATCCATTAATTTTTGGTTACATTAACCATATAAACGAATAATTGGGTAGCAGTGCCAATAGGCATTTTCAAACTACACAACCTCAACTATTTGACTGTAGCCCTATCCAAGTCGTAACAGAAAAAAGTAACAATAGTGAAACAATAAGAATTCTGTGAGCAAACGTAATACAAGACCCGAAATTCAAAGCACAGTAAAACCTTACCCGAAGAACTACATACCAGAAACACCGAAAGTCGTTATTACATATCCACAATCTAAAGCTGTGAAGAAAATAAAATCATGCAAAACCTAGTTTTCCGACTCTGTTCTGCCTACTAGAGAGCGATTAGCTCTGAAGGCAGATATCGGGTCATTTTGCTCGGTTAGATAATTGCGTACTATTTTCACCCTCGTTCCCCCAGAATATTTCACTGCCGATCTGTCCTATATTATGGTTAGTAGACAGATGGAAGTAATGGGAAAAATTGGTATGGAATTTTACTTATTCTTCCTCGCATAAAGCACTGGCTAATTCATTGAGAATGACCAGCTAATTTTTGCATTAACCGATGGTTTTCGACCGCTTCTCTAGGCTATGTTTTATTTTGAGAAATTCTAAAGTGACCCAATCTCATCTGTGAATCGTGAATAATCTAAAGATTGCATTCTGATAACAAAATCGGACTTTAGTGGTTATTTCTGTCGTTCTTATCTTTGGCGTAGGAAACGGTCAGATCGCATGTGCTTACAATTGGCTCAAACTTGACGCTGAGTTTATCCGAAGTTAGGCACTAGGTAATTTCAGATTACGCTAATTTTAATGAGACACCTTAGGAAAACGTTCTGTCCAGGCTTTTTACATGGCATATACGGGCATAAAACTAATGCCCGTAGCTAGATGGAAAACATTTTCTGAAGCAGATAAAAAGGATATTTGGATACTTCACTATTTTTGGAAAGGGGTTTTTACGATGTCATGAAATGCAAATAACTGTACGATATTTATTAACAATACCAAATCTGATCGATGCTTTCTCGTGAAAAGCTCGTGAACGCTAGTAATCATGCAGGTTTGGGTGCATATTTTCGATTCTAGGCACATGCATCCCTTTGATCAGTGACCGAACGAGAAATCTAGTAAGACTAGAGAAGATGTGCTTTTATCATGTCCCTGTGGCGTCCTCCTGACAATGGTAATTAGGAAATTTGTTTGTCATTCAACGTCCGGGCTAGAGCACAACCTTATGAACATGTACGAGCTGAGTAGTAGATAGCGACAAAAATGAGTTAGTTTGATTGGAGGATGTTAATGTTGCGAGGGCCTAAGATGCTTGCCTCGCTTTTGGTACTTCCATGCGCTTCGCGTAATGAGGGCATTGACGCACACCTATTGAAGGCTAACGTAAGAGAAGGATATCAGGTGATTATCAAAACAGATTCACGCACAGAAAACAATCAACACTACATTGCGTAGTAAAATGAAAAGCAATTAATTGATTAATGTCACTTCGTTACTGATCATCTTTCAGGGTCATTTTGGGAAAAATCACGATGATCGATCACTGTGAAATCAGTCCCACTAAAGAAACAGCTCTGGTGAAGCAATAGACTTTTTCTTTCTGATAAAGTGGGCCACCCTTCACAACACTACTATTTGCTTTAGTGGTAAAAATCATTATAGATTTGTGGAGATATATCACGTGAATACAGATGGGTAACTTCAGTTCGGAGTACATTTCTATACCCCACGTTGACTTATTCCGAATTACCATTATTTCATGATAAACAAGTTCCGTTAGGGAATAATAATGCAACGAGTGTAATATTGTGTAATTGTTTAAGTATCAATGGCAATATTGTCTAAAGTTTTGGTATTTGTTCAATATTTCGACTACAAGTAAATTCTCTAAAGGTTGGCCTCTTAAATCGACTCGGATATTCTATTTCAAATCAGAACTTCGTGGTTTAGTAACCGTTCGCCTTAAATTGCAGCAACATGATTTGGGATCCTTTTAACAAACAATGGCCGGCGGTGGCTAAGCGGATAATGCCATGGCGTTTGGACGTGGAGGTCGCTGTTTCGAGTCTGCTCACCGCCGGTCAACTTCCCCACTCAGTAGCCCTATGTTGGTCGCAGCCCCTTTCCTGAAAAATGATGTACATTGTTATTTCATTAGTAAAGGAAGTAAACGATAAAAAGATTAAAAGGGGTTGAAGAACAACTAGAAAATTTTCTAACAAAGAATGCATAGAGACTAATTACTTGTTCCGTATACGAACTTTCATTTATCTATGCAAGGTCCAGAACGGAAGCCGTGATTCCAGTTGTGATAAGTTATTTCGTCTGTTGATGGCCTATGACCATCGTTTGGCAGCCACTGGTCATGCATTAGCAGCCTCGGACTAATTTTAGCAGGCATGGTCTGAGTTGAACCAAATGCACACTTCTGGATAGAGTGTGATACAAACGGTCAAACAAGTGCCATTTGTGACCCGGTAATGTGACGCGGCAACCCAATTTAGTTTTAGTCAACAGGAGTAATTCCAGTGAACAAGTGCGTCTATTCTCATCCAAGTCAAGGCTGTCAAAGACAGTCTGCGGCTGCTAGACTACAGCTAGTGATAAAAATGACAGAAGGCGCCTGTTAAATTGCGGAAAATCCAGCAGCAATTGTGACCATATTAATAGTATTGCCATTTCTTCCAGTAAATACTATTAAGAATGCCTCACATGAGCGAAAATCCGCTCTCAATTGTTACAACGGTGCGCTGAATGCCGATGCAGCGTGGTTAACTAGCTGACTAAGCATTTGGTGCTTGCGCAATTTCCATTGTCATCTGCTTTTTAAAGCTAACTCAATTCTCAAATAATATTGCTTATGGATTTGTGCAGTTCAATATAAATTAATGTGTGACTGAAATAATTAGTTTCTTTCATAGTTGCATTGCGAAGTATTCAGCTACTGTTTTGGCCCCTGCAGTTTCCGTTCTTGCCAGTATTTCCGTTGCTGTTGTTGTTTTTGTGTTCTTTCTGTTTCTTGCTATTACAAGAATGTAAATAGAATTGTTGGCTTACTTGCAGACTGAGGGCACACATACAGGTGCACTGTAAACGGTACGTGTTGTCAGAAGATTACATCAAAGAAACGATTCCCTCGGGAGGCTTTATTGGTTTCATTTATTCTTGCGGCCAAACGACCTGAAAATTGGCGGACTGAGAAGACTGCAGGCAGTCTAAGATGCAAAGATTTTGCGAAGAAATGATAGTATTTTCTTTGACTGATGAATTAGAACCAAGCAACATTATTTTTAAATTAGTTCGACTTACTAGAGGAGAACCTAGAGCAATACAATAGGAGAATCAGTTATCAAGTCACAATTCGGATTACTGTCAAAGGTTACAAGGTTTATCATCAAATTTACCTAACTGGTTTTCGCTTTACTATTTGGAGGCGAAATTAAAAAAAATGATTTCAACACAAAACAAACATTTGCTTTTGCACAACTGTGAATAACCCTGAGACAAAGAGCCCGGCTAATGCCGAGCTCATATATACCAACAAATTACATTTAGTCGTGCGGTTGGAAGGTATCAGTCAAACTTAATTTTCTCGTCTATATTAGAGTTGCAGTTATACCAACCATCTTGGATTTTATTATACTCGACACAACTTGCCATTTGTGTCAATGTCATATGAAGAACAATCTACTGCAAATTATGATCAAGAAAAAAATAGCCTATCATTTGTTTCGACGAATTTCTTTCAAGCCTAGTCAATGGAATCACGGAATGTGATGTATCAGTTAGGAAATGCCTTGATTTCAATGCTCATTGTGAGCACTGTCAATCATAGATTTTAAAAAAGCCAATGGAATAATATCATGTTTTATTTGGTTTGATCGCTGAGCGTCTTGTAGATCAAAAATTTTCTCATTGTCAGTCAAGTTAACATCATGAGTGCGTGCACCCGGTGGACGTTGTTCTGTATTACTAAGGCGGTCATCAACATTGAAAATAGACCTCTTCGGCGAATTTGAACTCACAGTTTGGGGTTAGTTTTCTATCTGACCTCTGCTAATGCATCTTTTTACTCCAGAAGATTAATGTTTGTCCTAAATAGTTATGCAACATATCCTCCAGATTGGTGTTCTCCCTCCACCGCTAATTAATGCTCCGGATAACAACGAAGTAGGATATCATCCAAGGAGGAAATCAGTGACTCAAACCAGAACTGTACCCTCAGGTAAACTACTCAGATACGATGAGTCTTTCTTTGAGATGCTGAAACGTTCATTATTTTAAGTTTGGCCTGCGAAAATGATCATTGTACACATTTGTATTTTATCTTGCGTGACAGCTGGATTCTCAAACAACGATTAGTTTGCGAGTATTCTCAATGTGCTGACCCCGGAATTTACTTGACCCTCAAACACTGCACTGTGTGACAACCCACATTAAAAACAACCGTGAAATGCATCGAACTGTGTTAGTGACCCGTAAATATTTAATGTAACAAAATTTGTGAATTCATTGGGCGAACTGGCTGAGATTGTACCCTTGGTTGAGGCAAAAACTCCTCATGCAGGACTTCTATTGGTCATTTCAGGGTTGAACAAATGGGGTTTTCTTGGGATACACAGGTCAGCCCGAACTCTAAACAACGGAGAATTTGTTCATTAGAAATACCAATTTGTTCTTAGTATACCACTAAACAGAACACAGATGGTGCCATACAAAGGTTAATTTTTTCCGCAAAATCATTCGTACGTCCGAATGATCAAAGTGTGAAATCGATTATACATTAGCACAGCATTTTTGGCTTGCCGAGCCTATTTCCTGCCTTGACCATGAAATGCAGATGAAGAAAACTTGGTTCATAGTCCCCAAAATTTACTACTATGCACACCAGAAATCGGTAGTCATAAAAAATCGGGATTTTACTAGACTAATCTTTGTTTGGAGCACGAAGTGTTTAGGGAAAAGTACCGAATGAAAAACCACTGGAATTATGTCTAGCATGCGCCGTCGAATGATTAAGTAGGCTGGAAGGTCAATGAATTTGTCGGTTTCCTGTGCTCCAAGCCTACATTCTGGCTTTTGGCATCCGAATGGCTAAGTGCTCACAGGTTGTATGGGCAAAGGACGACGCACACGGAAAAACTGACATTTAAGTTGCATACTACTCAAAGGTTTGTTCTTTTTCTTCCGTCCACAATGGTTTCTCATTCTACCACAGTTCCGGCTGTACTGAAGTCGTGTCTATTATATATATACATATATATATATATGTGATATTTCTCACCAGAATCGAATCTGTAGCATCAGGAGTGTGTATGGAAGCTCTTCGTCGAATGCCCTTCGTCGTGTGCTCCCGGGCAAATTTTGTTTACGCATCCAGATACTAACTCCTGCTTCTATATATATATATATATATATATATATATATATCACATGCGTATGTGCATTACGAAAACGGTCGGGTTTATTTCTTATCACGAATCACGTGCAAATATATTTTTCCCAGCATGCTTCATGAGCTTTACGGTTTACCGTCTCAAGAAGGAGGTCTTGTTGGCAAAAGATGAACTAGCCTGAAGAGTTCGTAAACACGTTAGATGGGACTAGAGCTGACTGACATGGTTTCGTGGCGATTGTAATGGTAATGGCCACCGGTTTTCGATAAGCGACTCAGGTGAATCAGAGCGCAGAAAATGAGTCAAAGAAAACTGTGAAAGCAATGAAGTGGATGGCTTTCGGCAATAGGATCCCTCGCGTGTTAATGCGTATGCCCATGTATTAGATCAAATACCGGAGGAAAGCGCAAGCACGGTTGAAAATAAAGGACGCACATGTCGATAAACTCAGCTCTTGAGCATTTGGTCACTGAAGCATCTGCATTGAATTGTGAAAATGACTGCTGTTAGTGAGTGCTTCGAACAACATGCAATCCTTACCACTCTTTAACTTGAGATTCTTAGGCCCGATTTGCGCTCATCTAAAGGAGAACTTTACGTCACTGAGTCTCACAAAGCTTACGAATATTATTTCCGAGATAGGCATTTTGTTCTATTAACTAGAATGTTTCAGATAAAATGTATCAGTCTGACGTAGACGACAGAACCTGGCTGTACAAATAGGAGGAAAGTTTAAGCATTTGAATATCACGAACGGGGGTTTTTCTTGAATCAAACGAGTAAAACTCGGGGATGCGAAGGTGTTTAACCTGGGGCCAAAAGTCATTTTACAGCATTTCAACTTTCCTGATTGGTTTCATCGATTTTGGTTGTATAATTTACTACAAACAAAAAATGTATAACAACTGATTATCTGCTGATCGAAATTTTTCAATGTACGCGAATAAATTCGCAAGTTAGTCTCTTAGTACTGGATCTTTGGAATCTAAGATCAAAATTATGTTTAGATTGGTTGATATGTAATCCATATGCACAAATTTTAAGCTGCTTATACGCCAACGCGCCAAAGTACATTATGGTTATCTTCATTCGAATAATGGCTTGTTACTTTAAGTCATACTACAGTGATGATATACGATATGAAACGGAATGGGATCGAGTAAGAGACGACAAATGAATAACTTCAGTAACTGAGGTTGGGCTACCTTGTATTGCTCCGTGAGCCATTCGATTTGCTAAAGCAATAATGAAGAGTCGAACTGAGATGCATCCTATTCTCACTAAGCCTTCCCACGAGGCTGCTTGATAACATGTTTATTCAAGGTGTAACTGCGCGTTAGCACAATGGATGTGAAATCTACTGATTTATTGATCGAGGAGTTATCCAGTTCATCTTATTGTGACTTATCCTAAAATCAACAGTTGACTACTCGCGAGTGGTTAGTTGTTAATTTTAGTAGACGTAACAGTAACAGGATAAATGATGGTATGATTGAAGCACTTGGCGTCTCATAAATTTTCAGTGCCATGTGCATAAGCAAAATCCAAAAGAACGATGACAAACGTAAAATAAAAGCGAAATTTCCACCATGAATACAGGATTAGTCATGGTAGCATGGGAATTCGAAGTTCGTCCAACGGTATGCACGCCCATACGTGAAGCTCCCAAGGGCTCTTTTTAAATAATGATACTATTCATTCTGTGATTTATTCCCTCTTTCTCTCTCGTTGGAACACAAAATGTGTGAATTTTCCGGTGATCCAGTAACATACTACATAGAAGATGCTCACCGCACCTTGTGACCCACCGTGTTAATAAAAGTGTACCGCCTTAGAGAATGTTTGGCCTAGCCTACTGGAAGATCTGTTCTTCACGAAATACGGTTAGTATTTCTAAGAACTGTTCAAATCACGTAATGCTGAAGGATTACATCCATAATTAGGCTGCTAGTTGCTCCAAACCAGGCGAGATGTTTTAAGAAAACTGGAGAAACTGGTCTTGTCGGGCAGTCCAAATAATGGTTAGTTCTCAAATTTTCACGTGAGTATGCAAGAGTATTTGACCGGACTGCGTGGGCGGGTACATTCACGATTTTGCCATTCAAAAAATAATCTGGAGAGGTTTTATTCGCCTGCTGGCAGCACCCCAAAAGACGGTGACAGAAAATTCCATAGATTGTAGATCAAGGGAAATAAAGAAGCAGAAATATTTCTAATGTGAGAATGCTACTAACTGCGACGCTTAACTGTATCACCTATATTTCACACTTATAGCGCTGGACAGATTTAGTACACACCAAATAGATAGTTTTAATCGGCCTAATCCGGACGGTCCGCATCATATGACGAAATTTTCCAATTGTTCAACCGTTTACCGCACTGGAGAACTGGCTGTACTCGGGGAGTCGATTTGAATGCATGCATAACATGTTCTATAAGCCTTAATTTAATGTAGTTCGGAGCGCGTTCAGTTGACCTATCTCACCTCTTATCTTACTTCTGAGTCACATCGAAAGTTCGTCCACTGTAATCGAGCGGTACTGCAAATATATCGGTATTCAAACACCGGTATTCTTGGTTAAACCTTTACGTCGGCAACCCTGTTTAGCAGCCATGTAGCATGACTAACCTTACCGATGCGACGTAATTTCAACTTCTGATCAGCATTCGGCTATCTTGCCGAGTCCGCAGATGCCTCAAATTGGTATACTCCAATCCAGCATATTGAAAAAGCCAAATCAGTTCTTCCGTTATATGACCACCAGGCAAAGTGTAACCTATCAATGGCGAAATCCATCTACTTCTCCCAGCTCCTTTCTCATAAGAACCGACGTTGACAGTGTATCAGTCCCGCACCGGTATTTCACATTTCGCAGGTGTAAAGCACATCCTAAACATGAGCACACTGTCTTCCAGACTATGAAAAAATACCTGCAACTTGACTGGACCTTCAGCCAAAAGCAAAACGTCTTGCATTTATTTTAATTCAGGTAACTCTTGAATGGAAAAATATCAACTTCAGTATTCCCACTTAAGCATAGGGTTATCTTTGTTGTTGCCATAGTTGCAAAGTTAAGAAAACGTGGAAGAGATCAAACCTGATGAACACCAATTCTAATTGTGAATGATATAATGTTAATAACAGCGTTGTTGGTAGATGTAATGCCCCAACGTTTCGACTACCATGGGTAGTTTTTCTCAAGGCGTTTGATTGTAAAACTGTGTGATTAACATTATATAATTCACAATTAAAATCAATACATGGCGCATGGATTTTTAGATACACTCCTTACAACATCAATTCTCTTGGTGAACTCTGGCAAAAGATTGCATTAAACGCATAACCGGATTAGGTTATTTGTACAAACAGGTTGGAAAAGTGCGACAAATATATCTGGAAGGTGTGCCTATGTTCAAATAGTGATCGGAACAACTCCCTGTCGGAAACCCGTCCATTGCGAGCTCTCTATACCCGACTGTAAATGAAGCCCACCAATAGTTTAGATACAGTACTTGCCAAATCAGGTCTTCTGTGGGTTTCCCAGAGATCGTACGTCTTTCTTGTAAATCAGCGGAATTATTGACCCAAAACAGTCATTAGGAATGTCTGCTTTTTCCTAACTGACCCCGAGGTTTTGTTTATTTCAGTGCCAAAACTTTACCACCATCCTTGAGAAACGATAAGGGTAACTCATCTGCTCCAGAAGCTTCACATCTTTTAAGGAAGCCTATCGATCTGACGACCTTCACTACTGATAGGGCACTAGCAGCTAACTTCACTGTGAGCACCAGGATTCCTTGGCCATTTAGCATTTGTGGGTCAGTACTCGTAATGTGACTGTTACCGACGGTCACGGTCTTTTAAAATTCCCCACATATGCTTATTCAGGGTGCTCTCATTCATTACCAGGCTCTTAGTGAACTGACTTTTCAGGTGTTTTAGCTTCTCATTGTCTGCGGCATGCAGAGTTACAGATCTAAGAACATCTAACAGAACAGCTGACATAGCAGGTATCCCCAGTTTCGGAAGATCACATGATTAAGTGCCTCGCATAGCATCTCCCGCATTGTGCAGAGCACCTTTGTTCTGCTCATAGCGTTCGCTCAAATTCGAAGCATTTGCATTGGATGACAATAACTTATACAATGCCATCTAGACCACCGGTCGCGGATTATCTAGATCACGCCTGCACGCCCTCAGCTTTAGAATAACTGCACTCGGTGGGTGCTTAAACAGACGCGACAAACAAACGTCGGTTTTTAAGTCGATTGCGTTGGCATAAATTGAACCAACCAACCAAACTGCATACAAACGAATGTTGATTGCGATCACCTGTCCCTTCATTATTTGCTACCGGGCTCAAAACGATACTATAGTAAGCACGATCAAAAGCCCACCAAACCGGAATACCTGGCACACACAAAGTGAAGTAAAGGACGGAAGTAGCATTTAAGCTCAGAAGAATGATTACAGGTATGCAGCTAGACATCATGGACCTATGGAAATTTTACTGATTTATTACCGTATGTTTAATTTTGTGCGCACATGAAAAATCTGTCACAGTGAACTCGTACCTTGACATGGTGTGACGACTTGCGCGCCTCCATGATGCAACGAGATATACAGGTTGGCTTGTGTCAAGCGGATGATGAACTAATACCTAGAAAGTCAGTGGGCAAGAGGCCTGACGAAGTGATCTACTGGTGTTCCAAGTTGGCGCTGATTTAAGTTGACGATTCAGTCGAAAAATTGAATGAAA
>LUCM01000032.1:46939-64331 GCA_008360955.1 Fasciolopsis buskii
TAATGACTCAAACTGCGATATGAGAGATCTGCGTTGAAAGTTAATTTTTCCCACAATCCCGTCGGAGAAGACAGAATCCCGTCAATGAGTTTACCATCGTCCAGAAAGTTTTACTGGGCAATTTGGCCATAGGAGAAAATCGTACACCGCATAATACATTAACTTTTACAGTTTTGTGCTTGTAAGACAGAAGATTAATTACACAAATGCTTACTTTCAATATTCAACAGAAGCATAGAAGGATAGGCCCTATTTCGAAACCAACGTCCTCCGAGGTAATGTTTACTCTTACAGGTTTATCCAGAAAAGTATGGGCAGTGGAGATGATTTCGAAGTTATTTCGGCGGAAAGTCAAAATTGAGGCATTCGTTTTCCAACAAAAGATCTCACCTTATTAGAGATCATCATAGGACTGCCCAACAGCCATAATCTCTATCTTCAATCCGGAAAATTCACATCTTTCATTTAGGGTGTTATCTATGAGACCAAGTTCTTGACCACACCCATGTTAATCTGGTCACTAATATTTGTCCATTACTCATTCCGCTTCGGTTTAATATCACGCATATTGGCCTAGTGCCAGTGGATCTGGATCGTTCTGCAGTTTAGTTCTCGAACACGTCGCAGACTCTGATTACCGCTAGAATACCAACTACGCGTTTAGGGTTGCCTACCAAGTGTTTGCAGACAGATCCAAACATGTATGAATGAAGAGGATTGCGATCTCAGAAGCTACTTTCATTGAACATTTGACCCCGAACTCCGTGCCAAAATATGATTAGTTCATGCAGTTAATATTCCATTGACAAATCGTCCTACTGCAAGACAATAGTGATTGCGTCGAAAAGAAATGACATCCATGAACTAGCTGCCTTATCGAACCAACTACTGGGAAGCCAACTATCCCGATTAAACCATATGAATACGAAACAGACGGTACGCTCGAACTTGTTTTTGAGCTGTTGTGCTCCTCTCGTTTTATTTAGTTAAATAGCTTTCATTTATTTAATGCTGCTTTGAGTCCAGAGTTAATCTAGCACGTTTAAGTGATTCACACTCGGAAAGCCCGTTAATAAGGTCCCGAAAATCATCCCGCCTAGACTCAGTATTTTCTGATAACATCTCGATCTGCATTCCATGCACCCTTACTTTCTGTATTGTACTTAATTCTGCTTCTGCAACTAGTTTACTTGTTTAATATTTAAATTGGGCTGGATTTTAACCTTCATCAATCTGGGGATCCAAGGACTTTAAATTTCTCATTTAAATAATTAGTCTCTTCCAGATTCAATGAATCATTCGCAAAGTGCCTTTCGATCGCCCGTTTTACTCCGGGTATCTGCTTTGCACTTTGTTTTCCCCCGAAATTTTGCAGCTTTTTCAACCATATTATGAGGGTGACCGTGTCACGCGATGATTTTCCCTCATCTTCATGCTTATTCGAGTCCAGCGAGTGTGTACCATGTTTCACGCAATTATCCTCAGTTGCCTGTTTAGCTGTCGCTATGTAGAGTCCAACATTTGATGGAAATCTTTCATGCTGTTTCAATTGGCCATTTTTTTCCGCTGTGGATATCGATTTGCACTTTCTGCTGATGATTCGGTACAACATCGCAAGGCGTACTTGTCTTCTTCCCCGTGAGAATAATTTGGAATGGCTTTACAATTTGAACTAATTGATTCAAGAAATGAAAATTTTTGCGTCTGCAACAATCTTTTCTTGGAAAATATGAAGTTACCCATTAGTCTTCACTGACTTTTGACTCGAATGCATAGGTTGTGTGCACGCCGGACAGCCGTTCAGTTACCTTCAGCGTTTTGGTATGGAACTCACCTACTCGACTGGATTGTTATCTTCTGTTCCGGGTATCACAAAATGTTGGAATTTAACTTCCTATTTTTACTGTGCAGTTAGGTCATGGATTTCTCTCCTCAAGTTATTTAATACACCCTTTGGAACTTAAAGTGAAATACTATTTACCCTAGAAAATCAAACCTCGGGGAATCCAGTTTAATGAATTCAAAAAGCGCCAACTCCACAGAGAATATTTTGTAAGCAGAGCAAGGTTCTGTGTCACCATTAAGTGGATTATTTTCTCTGATCATGGCACATTCACAAGGTCGCCCGTTTTCTACCTCTGTTTAAGTGAGCAGTATCAGAAAACATACGATGTTGATGCAAACTTCCCGATGAAATTCTTGATAGAAGTGATCTGTTTTGAGCTTTCGATAGATCAAAACTGACTATGTATGGTTTGCATTCGTACGTATTGTTGTATCTATGCTGTTTCGGCGCCACGATGTGTACAATACATTCTTTACCCGTGGTCGATGACTCCAGTTTTTCTCCATTCTGTCGACTGGGGAGGGGGCTGAGTTAATAGTGGCCTCAGAAGAAGGCATGTTCGGTGGTCACATACCAAATGTTTAATGTCAGAATTGGGAACGAATTATGAGACGCGGTTGAAGACAGTTTATTCAAATCACAAACCGATTTTATCAAAACATACTTGTTTATTGTGTATTTTGAACGGTTTCGTTGCACCTTCATGTGTCCAGTTAATGTGATTGCTTCATTGTACATAAAATATTTAACTGAAGTGACAGCGAGGTTGAACTGACTACCAAATCACACTCTGGAATATAACTGTCCGAGGGTGAACGTGCGTCTCCATTGCCAAGGCCAAATCAAACTGACAACTCATTCAAGCTGTTTGTAAAGTTCCTATTGAGCGCTGTATGTAGCTACAGCCTTGGAATATCAAAAAATGTTGTCTGTTTCACTATATGCAAATTCGCACGTGTTGTTCGAAGTTGTCCAACGTTTTGCTATGTTCAATCTTGAGTATTCAATGAACTGAGTCTGAGTCGTTTTTGATCTAACCATTGGTTAACGTTTGGAGCCATACTTTGAATCAAAAAAGCACTTGTCTGCTTGGTGTGTATTCACACGTGACTGGAAATTTGTATGTTAAACGAAATTTCCTTTTTGATTTGACCCACTTGGGTTGCAGCTCTTTATCTGACAGTGTTGGTGTCCGCGTGCTTATGAGAATGATTACTGGGCCACCTCCATTCACATTGGGTTTTGGTCACCGAGCTTAAAGGCCTGTACATTCGCTCTATCTTGAATACAAAGCTACCTAACATTTCCGTCTAACTGTATCGTTCGTTTTTCAAACCCATCCAGCGAACCGTGACAGAAAAGCTCGTCAAATGGAGATACCCGGGGGTTATACACAGCTGACTTCATATCACTTTAACTTGTTTTAAAATATCTGTACCTTCGTTCAGTTAATAGATGATGAAGATGCTATCCACAACACAAGCATTTTCGGCAACTAGGTCTTTTGTTCGATTCTTTTGAATGGTCAGAATTATGTACATATGGAAATCAAGCGTAATTCCCCACTAATACATGGCATGTCATTTGGGTGTTAGGATGCATACTTGGATATCATGACAGTCATGAAGAGTGTGCACAGATGTTGAATTCTCATGATTGCATGGTGATTCGTCGAAAGTTATTCGTCGGTCAAACAAAACTAACCCTTAGAATTGCAACGCTGTCGCTAGTTTAGTTTTTATGTTTCAATTAACATGCGAAAGAAAGGCGGGATGTAGTTTGTCTGCTAGCTGCTATCACTGCTTGGTGAGTATACCTGCCCAAGACACCGATGCCAAATCATTCCTCATATTTAAACGCTCCGCTGACCTGGCGCTAATCTCTCATTTGAATCGTGTGGTTTTAAATCTTTTCATATGCATACTATTTGTAATGTGAGCACCCATTGGAAGAATAACCTTCAGTGGATTACCTTATAGTTCTGGACAGGCTTTGAGGCCCACGGCACGTCCAGCATTCCAAGTCAGATCCCAATGTCAAGCCAGTAAGTAACTGCTCAATTGAGAGCATGGTCGGCCAGGCGAGCGTAGGGCATACACACCGGACACACAGCAAAAGCAACGAAATCGATCGGATCCATTGAAAGAAATCTTGTCCTACTGTTCGTTAGACATATCGGAGGCCCAAAAATTGTATACAGTTATCATTCGTTTTTACTTAACCATGGTAATGTCAATTTGACAACTTCGGAAAATATGAGGTTATTGAATATAACCTTCCAGTTGCTGTTGCACAATTATGAAGATGTCAACCATACCCGGCGCAATTTCTTCTGGATTCCTGATCGGACTGTCGGAAAATTTCCTCGATGAATGAGAAATGAACACATGTTTTACATACTTTGCCTCTTTCCGGAGGATCTCAGATATATCACAACGATTCCGAATTATATCAAAGTAGTCTGGACTGATTGGCTAAGACATCGTTCTGATCTCTCTGTGATCCACCTAATAGACCACAGTTTACCCTTCTGTCTTATTGGGCGTCCCATGCAACAGAACCACTTTTATCGTGACCAGACTGGGTTACCTCTGCAGCTATTTGTGATGTGAATGTGTTAAGGTGCAGCCATTTGAACTTCAGTCGATCAAGATGGACAGACCTGTCAACCAGTCCGTGCGATTCAGTGTCGGGCAACTCTTGGCCTTGTGGCGTGAAGAAAAAAGAAGTCAGAAGAACTCAGCTTCAGTTTCTTTGTTGCCAAGTTTTGAACATAGTCGACGGTTAGTAACAAGAGTTGCACGGGAAATCGTTGCTCTTCAGCACGTGTGCACATTTCCAAAAGGTGCGTCTCCATATAAACTGGCCAGATTAATAACAAATTAACTGGAGTTTCACTTATAAGAAATACTCATGGCATATTCATAGCGTAAATGACGACTGATAATAAATTGCTCCTCTTTTTTATGTGCCCAAGATAAATAACTGTAATTCAGGACAACTTAAAAAGGACTACCAGTCAGGTTGCAGCCGTACACAGGAGCCCAGCGGCAGGCCTAATTGAGCTGAAAGTTTAGCAACAATGCCCGAAGAGTTTTTGTGTTCGCAGCAAATTGTATTGATTGTATTGTATTGTATTGCATTGTATTGTATTGTATTGTATTGTATTGCATTGTATTGCATTGTATTGTATAGACTTTTGTGTACAATCAGTGATGTCGCCTTTCAATCAAAAATTGTGAGGTAAAATTAAATTGCAAAAGTAATAGATAAGTGAAAAAAAGCACTCCGCCTGGTAAAAAACATAAAAGAACCCACTCAAGAATAATCATAGCACATTATGACAGGTTGCCCAGGGATTTGGCTGGAACTTGGTCACTGTTTGTCAGATTTCGTGCCAAATATGGGACAGTAGATTTCCTATAGATATTGGCTCTGGACGGTATGGAATGAAAAGCGGATCGTGTAGAAATATGAAGGCGACACTTTGAAAGATCGTTGTGCGAAGGATGCGTGAGCAAATTTCTTGTGTACTGATAAGTGCTGATCACTTAGATTGACGGACAACTCAGTTAGTATTATAAAAGACACAGGGTTAATAGCTGATAGCCCCGGCGAAAAATTTTAGTCTTTTTTAAGTAAACCTGGGTACATAACTGGATAACAGTAAAGAAGACTTGAAAAAAACATCAGTTCACACACCAGGAGATGGTGCTTTGTTTCACTTTGTAGTGTCGAAGCTTCCAGATTTGAAATGACAATCATCGAGGATTCTTTACACGGGTGGAAATGTGGGAAGTCCACTTCAGGTTGTTATCAATAGTTACTCCTAGGCATTTCACATAATCAACCCTCGTAAGTGTTTTTGAGTTGATGAAAGAATTTTCGGATGGGTAGATTGACCGAGAGATAGAGAACAGATGCTCGAAACATTTGGATGTGTCGACATTTAAACCAGCTTTTGCAGGGAAATCGTAAACGGAAGATAGGTTGTTGGAATAGCTTTGAAAATCACTGTTGCTCGAAACGGCTTGAGAGAGGACATCATCAGCATACTTAAACAAATGACAGAGGGGTAGATGATAAGTCACTGATGTAAATAGAGAAGAGGTATGGTGAAAGCACAGCACCCTGAAGCACGCCTGAGTTGTTAATCAACGGTTTTGAAGTTTTACGGTCCATTCGTGTGCACTGGGTTCGGTTAGTAAAGTAACCAGACAGCCATGCTAATAAAGGCTTGGCAAAACCAAATGTTTCCAGTTTATGAAATAGAAGAGACCGTGGTACCGAATCGAATGCCAACGAATAGCCTAGTAAGGTGCAACGGACGGATTTCATTGACGCGTTTCAGGACTTGCAAATGTAGTGAATGAGGGAGGCGACAGCGTCGAAAGTGGCCCTGTTAGATTTATAGGAATTCATTTGGCCATTAGTTCACTAAAGCCTTCCTCAGGCAATTTACTCGTCCACGCTAGTTGTTAGTACTACTAGCCGAATTGAATCTTCCGCCGAAATGACCAAACAATTGAGAGCAGATGCTTCCAGTGTAAGCAGCCTGGGAACTTGAGGAAGTACATTTTTAACACTTTCTATTTTGGTAACTTGGGAACTTCATTTCTCAATCAATTTTCCGCGTGTGACCGCCTTGCAACATTTGTGTGTGAAAGTAAATCAGAATGCAGTTGGATCTCTCAGAAAACTAACCACGGAATGGCGAAAGCCTTTTTAAATAATCTAGTCTTAATAGTATGAGCAAATATTTTCTAGTTGATAGCTAACTGAGCTTAATAGTGTTTTTGTATGGCTTATTTCATTGCCACTGTTTACATATTGTCTTTTGTACTGCGATTTTGTCAACCTTTTGATATTATGACTTTAAGGGAACCTTCTGCTTTGTGCAGTAGACTTTTGCTCAGTTTACTGATTGTGCAATGCATCAGTTGGGAGCGGCCCCGAGTAGATTTTTACCGCACTGCCAGTTAAAATTGGTCTAGAGCATCGATGGTAATACTAGACGTAATCCAGAATGCATCTAAAATGAGAAGGAGACAGGGACGTTACATGGTTTACCAATTTGTCTCAGGGTCATAATTGTTGGTTTTCTCTCAAACTAATCACGACAGTACATACTTACATGCACATCCGTTCTCTTGTTCACAATGTACTCCCCAATCTCTTCACGAACTCTACTCTCACGAACGTTCGCAGACCGCTACATTGATTCTGTTCAACAATTTAACCAACCTTTTCCCCTTGCTTTATGCTTGACCAAAACAAACATCTTCCCTCATCAGAAACAGTACACTCTTATTATCCCAATTAAACCTTTCCCTCCTTCGTTCACCAAGCGGGTGTCTGTGCTCTCATTCTCCATTCAGTTTCTGCCTACTAAATCTTGATTCTTCTAGCTCACCTGGGTGAGACTTCAATTTCTTCTCGTTAACATTTATTTTTGTACTGTCTTTCATTTCTCCAGCAATACCGAACCTTCCATTTCGACTTGGTATCCTCGAGTACTGAAAGTTGGTTTGTTACAGTCCCTAGCAATCACATTAGTATCCTAGGAGTTTTTAAGGCTCACATTCGCAATTGTCTAGTATAATCCTCAGGCAATTCAGTCAGGAGACATGAAGAGGAATAAATGGCTTTGGTCAGCAGTTTGTCTCAGCAAGTTGGCCTCCCCACTTCTATACCTGATTGAACTGCTAATCGTGCCCATACTCTTGATCTTATCCTCAATTCCGTTCATTCTCTTTACTGAACTATTTCTGGCCTTCTTTTTGCTCATCTGACTATTGTGTCACCGTATCTGCGATCGACTTCACTTGCTTCAATCCTCCACCATCCTGTAAACACTTCAACCAACTGGGACGATTTCCAGGACCTAGTAGTTTCATATACGTTGAATGATTGTTGCTTCAATTCAGGAGCTTCCACATCCGTTTCCAACCTTATCGATATTGTTCTTTAGGAAATGAGTTTTTCTGCTCTACATTTTTAAAACTAGACAAATCAGAGTCCCGGAGTGATTTAATCATGCATACGACCGTGCTGTACGCTTGAAACGCTCAATATTTCACCGGTGCCGCCGCTCATCCACTCCTGCCTCCCACCATCGTTTCGTAAAAGGTTGGAACAAGCGTTCATCAGATATTCAGAAAGCCAAAGAGCTTTTTTGTCCACTGCAAGGCAGAATGTATGCTATCATACGCAAACGGTAACAGAACATTTGAGTCCCTTGCTAAAGCAATCATCTGCAAATTCTGCCATTCCAGTTTCCTCCCATCTGTAAATTTTCTGGTGATCTCGTCGGTGAGCTAAACGAGAGAGCTCAGCTTTGCACTTCCCGGTTTGACTTCAATCCCAACTTACCAACTTATCAAGTTATTTTACAACTCCGACGATTTCCTTCGCACATTCCCTAATTTTCCCCGGATTCCGTTAGCACCGAAATTGCTGCATTCTCTGATAGTTTCTACGCCACTCGGTGCGGACAGTATTCCACCAATCGCCCTTAAAATTGCGTCTCTTGACTTGGCTACTCATTTGCGTCTCGCTTCTGTCCTTCTCTGAAACTCTCTAACTTTTCAACCTCTTAGAAGCCCTCTATATCCAAATGCGAATAAGATGAGCAATGAAACGATCAAAGCTAATCTTATGTTGAAATAGTATTGCAAATTTAAAGGACCATTTGTGTCATAAAATTTGTTGGATTTGAAACCAGTATTCACAGTGGCCTTCGGTGAGATCGGTGTGCTTCGAAATCATTGTTAGTGCCAACAGGCGAAGAGTTTCACTCTCTGGGGACCAGCATCGTAATATTGCTCGAGCACGAAGAAAAGTCATGACAACAGTGATCGTGTTACTTCAAACTACTAATCAGTAGTTACAATGCGCTCTATGCAATCCTCGTTTTCAGTATGTTATATTTCATACGTAATACATTATGACGTCAAACGAGAAATGGTGGCTTAGTAACCAATTCCGCAAAATCACAGTTAGGTCACCAGGCAGGCCAGTTCACTCAACTTGTAGATTTCATTTCGTTTATCACTTGTTTCCAAGCCGTCGAAAAGAGCACACTCACTTACGTTCTAGCGTGAGAGGCAACTCATTTTAAGGCATTCCCAATCGTGATGAACTAAGATAAAGCTAAAAAAATCAGATAACGTAAATCAGTGAACCGAGTTCTATCATTGGATTCATTTTCCACCATGCTGTACGCTGCCGCAGAAGAAACGGATATAAAAAGTACACGAGCGATGGAATGACAGGGATGCGAATAAAAGCGACGCCCTATTAGCCAACACACGGAATGCACAATTTTACTGCTATTCGATCTCAACGGAAAATGACAAAATAATCCCAACTACACTCAATTCGCTATCTTATTCTCCTGTCATCCAGCCAGATTGTTGAGGGAATTTTCGGACCTCAACCGCGGAGAAGGGAAGCGTCCAGTTTTCTCACTGCTCTGATATGTGTTGGCCTTCACGTGGCTTCTTCCAATCCGATGGAGGAACGGGAGTCGGGACACGCCATGATGGATGTGAGCTACCAATAAGCGTCACATTCCCGTACCAACTAACTTTACTAAGCTGGATGCGCAATGGCAGAGTATTGTCCGACGTGCGCTGAATTTCTTTTTGCCAATCATGGCTGATGTAGAATGAGAAAAGGAATAATATACTGTTGCTATAATTGTCAAGAACTTTCTGCATGTTTGTGTGTGTGAATTTAATGACTGTATGAAAAGTATCAAACGGACAAACGAGGCTGACGTGAGGGATTCGTAACAGAAACTCTGCAACCTGAAGAAGTAAACACCCATTTTTACAAAACGTTCTCAAGCTTCTTAGATTCTTAAAAAGGTCTACATTCACAGTTTTGTACCAGGACTGTTTCTGGTTTTTCCACTTTATCTCAAATTTGGAAGGAAATCCCTTAGAAATTCTATAATTGCTGTCCGGTCAAACATGCCCAGATCATCGGTGTTACACAGCCACACCAGAAAGCCTAAAAACGAATATGCATCCCCATCCCCAAACACAACCTTAATACGTCCAATCACGATGCTATCACCCATTTGCCATTACGTCTTCCGTGCTATAAAATTTAACGGAACTGGGGCTGTCGCTTCGGCCGTTATGTTCCCCTGTCAGGCACTTAATGATCGTTTTCAGTTTGACTATAGCCCAGACAAGCGATGTATGCTGGACACAGTCGCCTCACTTGCATTTAGTCCTAAGGCTTTAAACAGCATTCACCGAGATACCTGACATCCGCTTCACCATAGGCATTGAAGCATCCGGATGTCTTACTTCCATATGTGCTCGTGATTGGCAACATCACTTTTCCAAAGATATCGATAAACTAACCTGCGCTATCACTCATTCAGTCTCTTATTATACAACTCCGGTGTCCTTCAAAGAGTTGCTCTTTCATCCTATTTTCACAACTCACCGAACTACCTCTCCGACGAACTAAACACGTGAACGATGTACTCTCCCAGTCACTTTACAGCCTATCGGATTCCGCATTTTTCCCTAGAAGCTTCCGTAAATCCCGGATCTTCTTCCTCTCCTAATATCTGAAATGTTTTTTTTTTTCCCAAGGATCCACTTACACCCTTTCTCACTACACCCTTTCCCCAACGAAAAATTCCAGTAATTCCATTGATTCCGTCCGTAGCTTCCACAATCCGATAAGTCGGGAATGGCTGTGAGTAGTTACAAGTTTACAAACCATTTGCAATCGGTCCACTGCATCTGCGGCCACGAACCAAACGTAACTTATGTCTGCCTGTCTGCTCCCAACCCAAAAATACTCTCTGGACTAACCAGAAAAAACAGATCTATTGTGCAAATTAAAGCAAGAATTTCCGTAGATTCGTGCATAGTTCATCCACACCTCACAAATATATGGGTCTTCCTGCATTTGTATAGACGATTCATCAAAGGTATCAAAGAACAATCAGACTCCGCTTGTATAAACTTATAGACATAAGATCGGAAACGTATCACCTAAGCGTCCTATTCTTTCTAATACAAACCTGCACATAACGCCTACAATTTGTGTAGATTTGTAATCACAGACGCATGAACTCACCAGATACAGTTACTATCACGTTTGTTTGCGTTTACTGAAAAATTCTACAACATCGTTCTTAGACCCATAAACAAAGAAAAAAACCATCAATAGCAAATCCAAAATAAGCACTGGCCTTGAATCCTAGAAGAATCGACTGTCATCGCCTTCTACAGGCTCTTAGCCAATCAGACTGGACTCATCCACTCGAACACAATTAATTTCGGATGGAAGAGTTAGGCTTTGTGAGATGTTTTAGAGAACCGGAGAGGGAACAGGAAGTAGCTTCTCAAGGAATACGTCGAACCGTTAGTGTGTTACAGTCGATTCAAAAATAGATTCAGTTTCGTTATAACAACATTTGTCACTCTAATGAAACCAGTTAGACGCACTACTATCTTCAGGGTGTTGAAGGTGGACAAAAAAAACGTTCGTCCCGACGATGTCATTGGAACAAACATTTTTTGTGGCCTGACACTTAAGGGAGAATCAGTCTGGCAAATAAGATCAGTTTTGCTGGAGTGTTCTGACCTACGCTTTCAACAACTTCGTATGCCTTCACTCTATTGCAGGGGTTCCAAACAATTATATATGTTTTTGCCTCCAAAGACTTTGTAATAGTCGCCATGTCAAAATCTTTCTTCGGAATAACTGATGATTCGAGATCAGGGAACACAATTCCAAGCTGATGGTGTGCATTTTATCCAAATCTCGGAATAAGTTGCAACATCGATTCTCCGTGATAAGAACTATGTGGGAATCGAATGAATTTACGTTCCCACCAAAGCACTGTCGATTCGGAAAAGAATGGTATCTATAATAGAAACTCGTACCTCTATAAAAATCAAATAAAACATGGCAATTGGTATGCAAGAAGTCGTTTAACATGCGACCGCGTTTAATACGTTAAAAGCCAATTGGAAAAGTATTCCAAAACAATGCTCGCTGCCAAAAAGCCAAAGAAAGAGTCTTTGAATAGCTTGAATCCCCATATTATACGAAATTCCGATAATCCCTCACCTACGCAAAGCATGTGGGCCACCGGTCATTTGGGGACCTTGATGCTGCACGCTGTACATCCTTAGAGTTTTGTTTATTTTTCAGTCGAAAACCCAGTCCCTGTCTCTTTCACTTGGGCTTTCACGCACTGTCGTAGCTGTTTCGGACTACAGACACAAACTCGGACTGTTGTCGTTCAGTTTTGTCTTCCATCGCAATTTCGCGCGTAAGTGGTTTAATATGAACCGCATCTTCGGGCCAGGAAGGATCCGATGGCGGGCCCGAACTTAGGTTCGGAGTTCAATTAAAATATGGCGACATTGAATCGCGCCAAAACCAGAAAATTTCCTATATAAACTGGCAGATGACTCTGAAAAAAAATCGGATTTTCCTTATAATTCCCTGAACCTGCGACCCCGGCGATCTAAGCAAAATTATGCGGCCCGACTTATCTCGGCATAAACGATTACGACATCTGAGACGTTTGAAAAGACAGTTGACTTCGTCAAACCACGCAATGGACGTTGTTTGCAATCATACTCGGCACTTGACAACAAGAAACGGGCCAGACTTTGGTCACATATATAGGGAGTTTCACATTTGTTGCAAATGGGATATGCAGATTGCTAACACCTGGGATAAAGGTCGACTGGAATAAGAAATCTTCCCAACAGAACTCTATGGGAAACGTGCAACTCACATGAAAAGGTCAACCTCACTCTGAGACCCCGAAGTCCCTCGTACATGACCACACGAATGTATATAGAGGCACGGTCGTTGACCACAAGCCAAAGCCACAGCTAGTACCCTGTTGGTCACCTATACCGAATTACCAGGAGATAAAACTAAATGACAACCGAAGATATTCACATGGCGCAACCAAACCTACTACCCGG
The DNA here is from genome assembly GCA_008360955.1 of Fasciolopsis buskii. NCBI lineage: Eukaryota > Metazoa > Platyhelminthes > Trematoda > Plagiorchiida > Fasciolidae > Fasciolopsis > Fasciolopsis buskii. The sequence continues at coordinate 59,768 of LUCM01000032.1, forward strand.
ATTATGAGAAATGGCGGGCACTGACCTTAATCATGCTGCCTCTATCCACACCCAGGAATCGACTACGCACTGGTCAACCGTAACAGTTAATCCAAGTTTCTTCTTTGCCTATGTAGTTCCGGCTTATAAGCTACTTGACGATTACCATGTTCCAACTAAAACGCTTTGCGATTCTCGGCATTTACTCATTATACATTCATTCCGTAGAGGCCTTTCTTTACCGCCATAAGAAAACGAGAAGGACCTCGTACTCCATTAGAAAATACAATTCTCTCCAAAGCAGAACGATTGGCCTAGCATTTCCATGTGGAAATCAGTCAATTTGGAGGGGCCGACTTGTACGACAGTTGTCAAAAACAAACGGTGCCCGGCCAATCACCAGATTGACGAGAACTGTACACCTCCGCGACTTTAACGAGCATCCCTATCACTCCCCCGGTGCCAGAGTCGTCAACTCCACCCTACACGACGACTGTTTGTCCTTATAATCGGAAATCACGACGTCGCAAGCCAAGAACAGGCATTGTTAGCTTGCACTACAATGGCAGTGCGAGAACCTATCTTTATGATCTTTTTGGGGAAAGCAAGAAGGTACTTTCCTTAGAGGTAGACCGGAGGTGCAGTTGCTTAGGCGTGCGAATGCTAAGTAAGCCCATAATGCGGTTCCCCTAGATGGCGAAAGACCAGTATCGACAAACCTTCGATTTAGAATCTATTTTGGTGCGAGAACTCCAAGGAACCATCGGTGAATTGGGCATCTCCAAAAAACCGGAAGGAGTTACCCCCATGAGGTCTCTGATCGCTTTTCATGTGTCAAAAACGAACAACATTCTCTCTAGTTGCTCGGCGCGTTATTGTATAAAGCTAGAGTTCTAAACGAAGAGAGCTCATTGTTACCGTCGATTTCCCTGTCACGCTTCTCAGGGCCTTAGCTTCCTGACTTAAAATGACTTGACTTTGAGAAAGGCACAGAAGCGAGTTCAATCATTAATATATTGAGAATAGGGAACTTGTAAAATGTATAGAAGCGACAGCTGGTCCTGATCAGATTTATCTGTGAGAGAACGGTTCATTGTCATTTTTCGTAGTAGTTCCCATTTTGATAGTTTTCCAATGTTTTCCAAATCGATTCATCAAATTTCCCGTGAATCAGAATAAAGCAAACACTCTGGGTATTTGATGAATGCATCTGATTAGGCCGGTTCACAGTGTGAAGTATGACGAATCGACCACCGTCATAAAAAATAAAACTTACGAGACAATTTATTTTCATGGAAGCAGTTCTCTACATCAAGATAACATCAAATTATTCCACTAAGGTACCGGCTCACGCAAAATAACCGATTGTCTTGATGTAAATAATATTACTTCCAGACAGACATCTATTCGCAAACTGGTAGGTAGGACCTGACAAGGGCCACCATCTACACGCGAGCAAACGTACCGGATAAAAATTCAACAAGAAGATCACTCAGGCAGTGTCGCTGACAATTACCCAGCACAATATCCGTCATAAATTGGTTCAAGAGACAACATGCAAAAATAATTCTTAGCCAAGCGCCAGCAAATGACCAAAAGTTAAACGAACTGTTAAAAACAACAGACGCAAAGTGCCAGTTCAAATCGGTAAACCTTATGTAACACAAGAAAACAAAGAGGATGCAGCAAGCAAGATAGGCAATGGAATGACAGAGATGCAGAATAAACAAAAAAAAAGCAGAGCCAGCAAAAAAAAAACACTACTATAGAAGCCAAAACACCAACGAAGCCAATGCAAACCAATCTATTATCTATATCGATCTACAACGCGGAAACATTGACAAATAATCCGCAAACATCACACTCAATCAGCATTCGTTATTCTCCTGTCGATCCAGCCAGGTTTGTTGGGGAATTATTGCGGATCCTCAACCGCGGAACGAGGGAGAGCGTCCAGTTTTCTCACTGCCTCTGATATGTGTTGGCCTTCACGTGGCTTCTTTCCAATCCGATGGAGGAACGGAGTCGGGGACACGGCCAATGTATGGATGTGAGGCTACCCAATAAGGTCCACATGCAGTCCCGGACCAGACTAAATTTTAGCTTGGCATGGCATTAGCCGTGGAGTTGAGATGCTTCAGCGACCGTACTCAATAGCTCGCGTTATCAAATTACCGTTGGCATACATCTATCCTGCCAATCTGTAGTGACAGTACCAGCAAACATCGTGATCGAATAAATGCAGAAGTGAGAATCGGTTCTTCGGCGCATAACTCTGGCATCTTTACACTTCAAATACATCGCGATAACTTGAGGCGATACTGCGGTAAAGAGTGAAAGCGATCTTGTCAATTGCAAGTAAGGACTAGTCAGGTCGGGTGTCGCAAATGCTTCGTCGAACGCGGGACAGGTCGCTCCGACTTTGGAATGTGCGCGTGACTCAACCTACTTCGTTGCTTAGCGTGCTGGCTCGGCACGGAAGTTGAAGCGGTCATTAGGTTTTAGTTGCTCTAACCCGCGCAATGAGCATCAACTTGGGAAATTGATCTTGCAGTCTGACGAACAGTACCATACATTTTTGGGGTATTTACGCATTCTGGGTTCGTGGCTCTCCGTCGTGTCCATGTACAAAGAGATGACCTGAGTGTGATATATTCCTTTCAACAGTTTCTTTGTTTATTGATAAAAAGATGGGAATTGATCTATCGCGTGCGTAGCATAGGGCATGTAAAAAATAAAAGAAAAATAAAAGCGCTTAGAATATACAATGCCGTTCATTACCCTATGATGCTTAGATGTTGTGCAAAAATTGGTTACTCCTCCCACCAAAAGTAACTTACTGACAAAAACTTGTGAACAACTCTGAAGACGAAAGATACAGAGAACAGATACGAATACAATGATCATAGTGTCCATGTAGTTATTTCTTAAGGAGACGCCTTCCAGACGCGAACCCGAGTTATTCTCAAAAATAATACTAAACGCGCGACCAAGACTGGAAATATTAGGGTTGCCACAATAGCGTCTGCAACGATTAGAAAAATGGGCCGAAGTGGGCTTGAGATGGTATTGAAAACGATACGTGAGCCGCATTCACCAACGCACCGATTAAGCCACACGCTCAAACAAGAAGAACGCCACAGCGAAACGGTTTTATTTTGCAAGAGTACAAACTTGCACAACCGATAACCCGTCAATTAGTGGTATCAACAGTTTCCAGGGAGGGGTGGGTTGATGTTTGCAAACTCCTTATTGGTCTCGACAGTGGGTTCTGGCCGAGTTCAACTATATTGCATTGGCAGCTGCGAAATAATGGAAAAGACGAAAGAAAGTGAGCATTCAATAATGATCATAGGTAATTACTAAGGGTTTGGCTGAGAGAATACCCATTACCACTGCGCTTAGCGCAGGGTACCCTATTGTTTGTGCTCACGGTGGCCATTCTATGGTATCATTCTTGGTGCCGAGATTTTATTTCTTCTATTAATTTTCCAAAGAACTGTCTTTTCTCAATTAATTTGAAATTGAGCGTTTATTCTTAAATATTGCTCGGTTGATAGTTTCTTATGATGTCCGCGAAATGATTCATTAAAAGCACCGTTCTGTGATTGGCTAGTCCACATATCGTATCAAGCAGGACCACCCAACAAAAAACTATATAAACGATACGAGGCTCAGCTTTGAATTGAGCTTGACTTGTGTTGTGGGGTCACCAATACGCGCGGCAGTACTCTGTCTGTTCGGTCTCGCTCTTCCGCTAGGCGGGCTGGTGCTAGCTGTTCGTTTGTCGCGCCGCTTATTGTTCCGATTAGTGGCTCGCTAATTTCAAAGAGAGCAGCGTGGATCTAGATTCAATTCGCTGATAAGCGAGCTAACGGCATTGAGGTCTTGAGCCCGAACTTTTTGTGTTCTCACAACCAGCTGTGTATGTGTTCATGTCCTACCAGCCATAGCGCTGGATTGTTGCTACCTAGGGATATCGTGCGGCCGCTCGAGTAACTTGTTGCCTTATGTTGCTTCAGCAAAAAAAAAAAAAAAAAAAAAAAAAAAAAAAAAAAAAAAAAAAAAAACCCCCAACAAAAAAGTAACTGAATGCATAGAATAACCAAACTCCAGGAACATACTAACGACTGCTAACGGTAGACCGTCCCAATATGCAGTGTACACTGGACAAATAATAATGTTTGAAAGCATCGTAGCCCCCTTCACAGATTCTCCGACTTTCTTCCACTGATCATGTGCCTATTCATCTAGACATCAGGTCTAGTTCCACCGAAGAACGTTCCTATACCGACTGGGTATATGTGAGCGCCCTAGCGCTTTGCTGAAACACCAGAGAAAAACAAGACATATACGAGCGCCGCATTACTATCTACAATACCATAACCAAAAAATACTAAATATCGAAAGCGGTCTCCGCACCAAACTTACATGAATTCGAATTAAAACTATGTTACGGAACTCGAAGCGACAGAAGGCCATGCCCACAGGCACACTCTACTGCCGCATCTCCGAAGCAATTAGACAAATGATGAAGACTTCCTTTTACCCACTCGGCACTCTGGAACAACCTATAACGATGCGA
>LUCM01000032.1:64356-80762 GCA_008360955.1 Fasciolopsis buskii
TGATTCGAATTAAACTATCGAGACTCGAAGCGCCGGGCCATGCCCACAGCACTCCTCTCTGCGATCTCCCGAAAAGCAATTTGGACAAATGTGAAGACTTCTTTTACCCACTCGGCACTCTGGAACAACTTAAGAATGCGAATCCCTCACGTCAGCCTCGTTTGTCCGTTTGATACTTTTCATACAGTCATTAAATTCACACACACAAACATGCAGAAAGTTCTTGACAATTATAGCAACAGTATATTATTCCTTTTCTCATTCTACATCAGCCATGATTGGCAAAAAGAAATTCAGCGCACGTCGGACAATACTCTGCCATTGCGCATCCAGCTTAGTAAAGTTAGTTGGTACGGGAATGTGACGCTTATTGGTAGCTCACATCCATCATGGCGTGTCCCGACTCCCGTTCCTCCATCGGATTGGAAGAAGCCACGTGAAGGCCAACACATATCAGAGCAGTGAGAAAACTGGACGCTTCCCCTCTCCGCGGTTGAGGTCCGAAAATTCCCTCAACAATCTGGCTGGATGACAGGAGAATAAGATAGCGAATTGAGTGTAGTTGGGATTATTTTGTCATTTTCCGTTGAGATCGAATAGCAGTAAAATTGTGCATTCCGTGTGTTGGCTAATAGGGCGTCGCTTTTATTCGCATCTCTGTCATTCCATTGCCTATTTGCTTTGTGCATCCCTTTTTTCTTGTGTTACAATGGTTACTATATTTTGAACTACACCTTGCGTCGTGTTTTTAACAGTTCGTTTACTTTTGGTCGTATTTTGCTGGCGTTGGTAAGATTATTTTTGCATGTTGTCTTGACATTATCGACGGAATTGTGCGTATGGGAATTTCACGACCTGCGAGTGATTCTCTTGTTGAATTTTTATCCGGACGTTTTGCTTGCGTGTAGATGGTGGCCTTGTCAGTCCACCTACAGATTTGCTGGAATAGATGTTGTCTGGAAGAAATTATTTACACAAACAATCGGTTATTTTGCTGAGCGGTACCTTAGTGAATAATTTGATGTTATCGAGTGAGAGAATTTGCTTTCCATGAAAATAAAATGTCTCGTAAGTTTTATTTTTAGACGGTGGTCATCGTATACTTCATACTGTGAACCGGCTAACAGATGCATCATAAAAACCCAGAGTTTTGGCTTTATTTGATTCACAGGGAAATTGATGAATGCGATTTGGAAAACGATTTGGAAAACTATCAAAATGGGAACTACTAACGAAAATCGAACATGACACCGTTCTCCACAGATAAATCTGATCAGGACCAGCTGTCTTCTATAAATTTTTACAAGTTCTCTACTTCTCAAAATGTATGATTGAACTCGCTTCTGTGCCCTTTCTCATAAGTGCAAGTCATTTTAGTCAGGAGCTAGTGCTGATAAGCGGAAGGGAAATCGAGGTAACAATGAGCTCTGCTCGTTTAGAACTTTTACAAAAAGCACTGGGATAGAGTTTTCGTTTTTGCACACATGAAGCGATCTAGAGAATATGGGGTTAACTCCTTCCGGTTGTTTTGGAATGCCCAATCACCGATGGTTCTGAGTTCTGACCAATAGATTCTAAATGAGTTGTCGATACATGGTCTTTTCGTCCATCAGGGAACCGCATATGGGCTTACTTAGCATTGCACGCCAGCAACTGCACCCGGTCTACCTAAGGATAGTACTTCTTGATTTCACAAAAAGACGAATTAAGATAGGTTCTCGACTGCTCATTTAGGCAAGTAATAATGCCCCTGACGTGGATTTCCGATTATAGGAAAACAGTCGTTCGTGTAGGGTGGAGTTGACTGATGTGCACCGACGGAAGGGAGTGTAAAAGTGCGGAGGGACAGTCTGTCACTATGCCGTGCACGTTTTTTGACCAAACTGTCACAACGGCCCCTCCAAATTGACGATTTCACGGAAAATTGCAGGCCATCGTTCTGCTGGAGACGAATTTATTTCTATGGAGACAGTCCTTCCGTTTCTTAGGCGGGAAAGAAAGGCCTCTATCGGAATGAATGTAAATGAGAATGCCGAGAATCGCAAAGCGTTTAGTTGAAAAATGGGTAATCGTAGTAGCTTATAAGCCCGGACTAGCATAGGCAAAAAGAAACTTGGAGTACCTGATTACGGTTGACAGTGCGTATCGATTCCGGGGTGTGGATAGAGGCAGCATATTAAGGTCATTGTCCGCCATTCCAAACCGGGTAGTAGGTTTGTTGCGATATGATACTTTGGTTGTCATTTAGTTTATTCCTGGTAATGGATAGGTGTCCAACAGGGTATCCTGAGCTGTGGCTTTGCTGTGGTCAACGACCGTGCCTCTTATAACATTCGTTGGTCATTACGAGGACTTCGGGGCTCCAGAGTGAGGTTGACTTTTCAGTGATGCACTTTCCAATGAGCTGTTGGATTTCTTATTCAGTCGACCTTTATCCTCAGGTTTATGAATCTGAGATCCCATTGCAACAAGATTGAAACTACGCTATAATGTTGACCAAAGTCTTGGCCCGTTTCTTGTTTGCAGTTGCCGAGTAGATTGCAAACAATCACCCCATTTGGTGGTTTGACGAACAATTCTTCAAACGTTCAAGTGGAATCTTTATGCGACGATAAGTCGGCCGCATAACTATGAATCGCCGGTCCAAGGGAATTATAAGGAAAATCCGTTTTTTTCAGAGTCCCCGAGTTTATATAGAAATCTTTCTGGTTTGCGGATTCAATGTCGCCATATTTTATTGACTTAACTAAGTTCGGGCCCGCATCGAGTCTTCTGGCCCGAAGATGCTGTTTCATATTAAAGCCACTTACGCACATGCGATTGGAAACAAACTGAAGACAACAGTCCAGTTTGTTCTGTATTCAACGAAACAGTAGAGGCTGAGGCCCAATGAAAGAAAGGGACTGGGGTTTTCGATAAAAAATAAACAAAACTTAGGATGACACTGCACATCAATGGCTCCCAAAACCGGTGGCCCACATTGCTGCGAGGTGAGGGAACGAATTTCATATATATGAAATCAGCTTCAAAACGACTCTTTCTTTGCTTTTGGCAGCGAGCATTTTTTGGAAATAGTCTTTTCAATTGGCTTTAACGATTCAAACGCGGTCGCATTAACGACTTCTTGCATACCAATTGCCATATATTATAGAGGTACATTTTCTATTATAAACCATTTCTTCGAATTCGACAGTGTTTGGTGGGAACTAAATTCATCGATCCCACATAGTTCTATCTACGGAGAAGTTCGATGTATGCAACTTATTCCGCGATTGATAAAATGCACACCATTCAGCTTGGAATTGTCCCTGATCTCGAATTATCATTATTCGAAGAAATTTTGAATGGCGAATTACAAATTCTCTTGGAGGCAAAAAAATTAATAATATATTTGGAATCCATTTGCAATAAGTGAAGGCATAACGAAGTTTGAAACGTAGGCAGAACACTCGCAAAACTGATTTCTATTTCCAACTGATTTCCTTAAGTTCAGGCCACAAAAATGTTGTTTCCAATGACATCTCGGACAACGTTTTGTCCACCTTCAACACCCTAAGATAGTAGTGCGTACTAACTGGTTTCATTAGATTGACAAATGTGTTTAAAGAAACTGAATCATTTTTGAATCGACTTAACAACTAACGTGTCGACGTATTCCTTGAGAAGCTACTTCTGTTCCTCTCCCGGTTCGCTAAACATTCACAAAGCCTAACTCTTCCATCCGAATTAATTTGTTCGAGTGGATGAGCCAGTCTGATTGATAAGAGCCTGAGAAGAGCGATGACAGTCCGATTTCTCTAGATCAACCAGTGCATTTTATTGCATGATGGATTTCTGTAGGCTAAGAAAATTGAATTTCAGTAAACAGCAAAAAAGAAGAATAGGTTAGCATGCGTGATTACAAATTAACACAAATTGTAGGCGTGTATGCAGGTAGAAAATAGACGTTAGGTGAGACGTTTTCACTTATGAAAGTTTATACAAGCGGAGTCATTCTATACCTTGAATGAATCGTCGTATACAAATGGCAGGAAGACTCATATATTTGTGAGGTGTGGATGATATATGCAAGAATTTCTACGAAAAATTCTTGCTTTACACAAAACGGTCTGAGTCCACAGATATGAAGACAGGCAACATATTCGTTTGGTTCCGTGGCGCAGATGAGTGGACCATTGCAAATTGGTGTAAATTGTAACACTCAAGCAATTCGCCGACTAGGATGTGGGAACTAGGACGGAATCAATTACCGAATTTTCGTTGGGGAAAGGTGAGTAAGAAAGGGTGTAAGTGGACTGGAAACATTTAGATATTAGGAGAGGAAAAGATCCGGGTATTACGGAAGCTTCTAGGGCAAAATGCGGAATCCGATAGTGCTGTAGAATTGCTGGAGATGTGACATTGGTTAGTGATTTAGTTCGTCGGAGAGGTAGTTCGGTGAGTTGTGAAAATAGGATGAAAGAGCAACTCTTTGAAGGACACCGGAGTTGTATAATAAGAGACTGAATGAGTGATAGCCAGGTTTAGTTTATCGAATTCTTTTGGAAAAGTAATGTTCCAATCACAGCAATATGGAAAGAAGACATCCGAATGCTTCATTGCCTATGGTGAAGCGGAGTTCAGAGGAACCGAGTGAATCTGTTGTAAACCTTTAGAGACTAAATGCCAGAGTGAGGCGACTGTGTCCAGCAATACATCTTCTGGGCTATATTCAAACTGAAAACGATCATTAAGGCTGACAGGGGAACAATAAACGGCGAACCACAGCACGTTCCGTTAATTTAAGCACGGAAGACGTAATGGAAATGGGATGATAGTATCGTGATGGAATGTATTAAGGTTGTGTTTGGGGATGGGGAGCATCGTGTGTAGGCTTTCTGGGGGCTGTGGTGTAACACCGATGACTGGGCTGATTTTGACGACAGCAATTATAAATTTCTAAGGAATTTCTCCAAATTTGAGAAAAGTGGAAACAGACAGTCTGGACAAACTGTGAATTGTACGACCTTTTTAAGAATCTAAGAAGCTTGAAACGTTTTGTAAACAAACTGGGTGTATAACTGCTTCAGGTTGCAGAGATTCTGTTAGATGGCAAAATGTCGGAGGACGAGCATCGTCACCTAAACTGCAAATCGGTGACTGAGTGTGTTGTCTGCACAGGAGCTTGTTTTTATGCCCGAGAATTTTACTGCTCTCGGAGGTCAAAAATGGCGTTTTCGCTCGTTTTATTTCTTATTAGATGAAAAATGAGTAATATTTCACTGGAGCTAGATCATGAATTTTGTAAGCACTTTCTTTCAGTCGTCCAATTGATTTAGGTAAGAACTAGCCTTTTGGATAAATTGGCACTGTGATTAAATCTAGCTTAGAGAGGACGTATTCAGGAGAAAAACGAAAAGATATTGTGAATTGGAATTTTGAAGCAGTGAAGTACTTGCAGGCGACAAGTTTCTTGTCTTATTCTTTGTTTGTTTCGTCCTGATAATTTGTGAGGAGATGGGGAACAAATTATTTCTCACTGGACGAAACCAGAATATCCAATCGTAGTGACTAGTCATTATATAGTCCAAAATGGCATCGTTTTTAGGGGTATGACAGACAATTTAAACGGAAACCCCGGCAATAAGATTGTCCCCTTGTGTATACCGTTTGTAGTCTTTTCAGTGTCCCCTCCACTGCCCTTCTCAGTGACACCTAATGAAACGGAAATGAGTCATCATGGTACAGTCACCCATAAACCTGTTTAGACCAGCTGACAAAGACGCACTGCTCACCTAACATTTAATTAGTCTGTTACCACCACTATATATATCCCTTCATGGATTCCTATTTTTCACGGTTTGTGCTCAGTTGAAGCGCTGCAGTCACAGTTTCGAACATGAAATTAAATTGCATTGCAAATCCCTTCCCTATCACCAATACTGACTTTCTTATTTTCCAGTTGCTTGGTTAACTCTAATCGATGCTCATCGTCCCGGATACTTCAAATAAAAAGTATACGTACATCGCAAATCGTATTGTAGAAAAACAGTTATCGCTGCGATCATGAACGGATCAAAATCCCTGCGTTCCTTTCCAGACGGCGGGAAAATAATGAAACCAAAGGATAAATGAGCCAGTTTACATTTAAATCGCCGTTTACAAACAACTGTTTTCCTGTTGGTTTAACTCCTCTTCATCACTGTCATTTGAAGAAGAACAAATTGAGAACAATGAACCACTAATTGGGACGTTATGCAATTATAGAGCAATGTGAGCATTATAATTTTGAAGTTAAACGAATCTAAAGGCAGTTTATCGACTTGGACAGTCTGGCCAAAGTGTCCAGGTAAGTTATTACAATAAACCTGATAACGAACATGAAAATAGAAGACTGTAAACAGGACTTTGGTCTACTGACCGCAACCGTCCTGACGAAATTGAATTGTAAGGCTCTCAATGAAAAATTATTAAAACGTAAACAGGTTGTCGATACCTAATAATATATGAGTCCGCTAGTCGATTCACGTAACATGGCATGACAAATAAATGGAAAATACCATACGATACTAGACTAACCGGATTCGTTCTGCAAAAATCACTGACTGATGATATTATCTTCTGGCTTCCTTGGTCTTTAACAGTAAATACTCCACTGCATCTTTCCCTATATTTTCTGCGTGATTCCACTATGGAAATTTCGTTTCAATATGATATCCTAGAAGTCACAGTAATTAAAACACAGTGAATGACACCTATTGTCAGACGGTACAACCTGTTATTGAATAATGATTATTTGCCGTCAACACCACAACAAATCAGTGACCCTCGACTTCAGGCTTTTGATAGATACCTTAGGCAGATGATAAGGTTGACAACAGAAACCCACTCGTTAGATCTACCTAGCAATTTCACATTTCTCTGATATCATTCGCCATTTTTTTAACCGTTGGTTCTAAGCTTGCCTTAGTTTACCGTGCCGCTTCGGTTTGTAGAATGTCTGATACCGACAAAGATGCGTAGATGTATTGGGACGTGCAATCTCACAGGCGTGAAAACAGTTCTTGGTAATAAGGATAGCCATTCACTGGATAGATTTTAATTCAAGGGCTGTTTAATCTAGTGAACCTACGCTTTCATACCCGGTTGCACAGGCTGCATCCTCCCGACCGCTTTGATGTGTTGTTGTTGTTGTTGTTGTTGATATCAGCGTTTAAGTTCTCCATAGCTCTGAAATGTGGATTGCTGTTATGCCACGTAATTATTCATGGGCCAATGAACCTCAGAACGTACTTGTTGTTGACATTACCTAGGGCTCTTTGATAAGTAGGAGGTCAAATGAGGGTGCCATGGTCCCTCTGGAATTATTGTTTGGATTTATTGCAAGCAGATTATTGTAAAAAAACATTATCGTCTGAGTATGAGCATGTTATACTAGCAATTAACCTCCGTGCACCGCTATTTGTTGTGGATCGTCCGCATCTGCAACCAGCTGAAACGTATCTTCCAAGGTCGATGGCGGAGGTGAGTGCTAGCGTAAACGCCTAACCACGGGTTCATCGTCATTCGATTTTGCGGATGATGTTGGCTTTTTCTAAGGGACAATTAGACAACGTAACATACATTTTTCGCTTTCCAAGCCTTTTCATATGGTACGTCACATCCGTTGATAGAATTTCAGAAGATTGTTTTAGCAAACATTGACATTTGCATGTATTGTTGGGGCATATTAAAATGATTTCTTATCTAGAAGTAACATGCCGGTTAACCTATGTAGTCTTGTTTTGAAGATTAGACGACGGATCATAGTTCTCTTTAATCATGTCGGTCAGCTTGCTGGATGTTGTTTTTATCCAGCGGCAGCTTTTGTTATCGGCTAACCAACCGTAATGGACGAGAGTAGTAGTGGTAAACTCCACAAAGGCAAACTTCTGAAACTAGTAAAATACAGCTTACTCATCATAAACTACAAAATTGTATTAATATTCAAGAACAAATTGTTCACTTACGTTCGCTAGCATGTAGCGCTGGGCAAAAAATCTATTTCTGGTCACAGGGCAGAAGAATGTCTTTGAGCATTGTTTCTCTCTTTCACGTTGTCCTTTTAGTCCGTTCCGAATTGCTGTAGATGATGATACCAGAATTTAAATAAATCAGATATCTTTGTGAAAGGTTTATTGCATAACCTGTCTCGTTGGATTTCACTAGTAACCAATGGACGATTTATGATCAGAATGGTATTGTCGAGACGCTGATTAGTGCAGGCAGTTTCACGGTGGATGAACCTGGAAACACCGAATCTAATTCGTGTAATTCGCTTAGTCCAAAACTGGTATTGTTCCGCGCAGCTCTAGATCAAGCATCCTCTCATTTACACGTCGGAATATCTGCCGTATCAGCATGTTTTTTAACATGATCATACGTTGCATCACACACGAATAACTCAATGGAAAATGACGAGAATTTGTCTAATGCACTGAATCCGTTCACAGATCTCGGGCAGATGAATCCAGATTTGAACATTAAATGCAGCCTGACGCTCACCGCAAACCGAAAAGTAATTCTGAACCATCACTCATGTTATTGACGATGTAGGAGTTGCAGCAGTGGCAAATTTCCTCGGATCACATATAAGTGAACGCTGGCAGATGGTTGAAATTGTCAATATTATGTCCAATGCAACAGGACCTAAGTAAACAGAAATCAGCGAAATTCATTTACTTTCTAAGGATTTACTTGCGACAATGTCCTACATCGTTGTTGCAAACCACAGAATGTATTTTAATAACATTCCAGCAGTTGATTGGTTAAAAAGAGGTGAAAAGTCCCAGCTGAAACCTTCTTCGTCAAGGCGCCTCTGTGCCAAATGGAAACCAACTGTCTCAAGATTCCTAAAAAATGTCATATTTGCAGTGAATGGGAAACAATCTTATTACATCCACAAGGAAAATTCCAAAAGATGACAGGCCCATGAGGTTCCGTTCCTGCCTTCGTGGCCGAAGATGGCTGTCGATCCTCGGCTTCTCATTACTGGAAGGAAATATTAGTCGGCGATTCAAGCTGACGCCATTTTGCGGGCTCACTCCGTAAGTGAAGTATCGACTGCGCTGTTTAACCTGCTTCAGAAACTCCCCGGCAGGGGCATCGACAAAAGCGCTTTGCAAAATAACCTGAAAAATTCTTCCGATGGATCCCAAGTGTATGCTTCTTCTTTAGATAGCTTTAAGCTCATTTGCTATAGGTTCGATGGATTGGTTGATATCCGATGGCTTCGATTTACCACATTCTGGTGCAACTGCACGCCGACCATGAACCGACATTAATTTTATGCTACCCATGCGAAGGTATAGAAGTAAAACACGTGAATGTCCAGATAATGAGTAGTATAGACGTATGGAAAAATATGCCTTCATTGCTGTTTACAGAGGTTTCCTTGAATCTCATTTGGACTGGTCACACTGTTTTCTGAAAATAAGGTAATTACTGCTGATAAAAGGCTATAAGAAAAAACGCCACTTTTTAAGGCATACGATATTTTCTCCGTACAACAAGCTAGCTATGTTGTAGTTGCGTGATTCATAGTCCTACATAAGTTTGTTATTCTTAGCTGAATATTGATATATTTTTCAGGTAAACGAAACATTGCATACGCATTTTAGAGTAATGATTGGATCTATGAGAGAAACGACGCTAAACTATTTTCTGAAAACACAAATGAAAGCTTATGCAAAATTAAGCCATCACGTTTTCCGTTTTTAATTCGACGTATCAATATTAGTAGAAGATAATCATTTTTCGAATGGCTCGCTTTGCTTTGTTTGATAACGGTATTTTGCGCAATCCGTTAGATAGAAACCTTAGGCCAGCGTTTACCCCACGATATCAGTTCCCTGCGATATGACTAACTGAAACATTTCATTTTAATTTGCTCCATTTTAGTTTCAACTGCTGGTAATATGGGTCGGCTGTACGTATCTTACCAGTTGCGAATGCACTACCTTTGCAACTAGAGTTACGAAGGGAAACTGAGATATCATTGATTCTTGGACCATGTTTGGTGTCACAATCAACAGTGTGTGAACAAGTGTTTAGGGGTAGAAATCTGTGCAAAGATGGCTTGCATCAGCTGCGCGAACACTGGCCATTAGTTGATTACAAATAGCCTGACAACAGTCAATAAAGTATTAGCCAATCATCGAAAGAAAACACAAAAGGTGAGAAAAGGCCAAACGACCGTGGTGTGGATCGAACTTTCCCCCAAATATCAAACGAAAACCACCGTTGTACGGGCAGTGTTATCCTGACCCCTAGAAACCTGCAACGATGCTCCCCATCCCCAAACACAACCTTAATACATTCCATCACGATACTATCGTCCCATTTCCATTACCTCTTCCGTGCTTAAATTAACGGAACGTGCTGTGTTCGGCCGTTTATGTTCCCCCTGTCAGCCTTAATGATCGTTTTCAGTTTGAATATAGCCCAGACAGATGTATTCTGGACACAGTCGCCTCACTCTGGCATTTGGTCTCTAAAGGTTTAAACAGATTCACTCGGTTCCCTGAACTCCGCTTCACCATAGGCATGAAGCATTCGGATGTCTTCTTTCCATATTGCTGTGATTGGAACATTACTTTTCCAAAAGAAATTCAAGACCTCACAAACACATAAAACACCCTGCCGCTCCCATACCAACTCATACACCAAAACCCTAAATCACGCTCAATATAATAAATACCCACCACCACACATCACAACACGGTAATTACCACACTCTAACAAAAAACCGAGCTCTTGCTCTTATCAATCCTACTTTTCCACACAACTCACCCCGAACTAACCCCCCAAATCATAACGAAGAAACCAAGAAACAAAAAACCCACACATCCACAAAAACGATGTACTCCTCCCAGTACACTAATCCAATAACAAACCTATAGGCCACCATCTCCCCGCCCATAAATTTAAGCCACCCTAGAAAGCTCTAACCGCTCAACCATAACCCAAAACCACCCACGGAAATCCAATCTAATTAATCACATCCAAAATACACAAACTAATATACCTACAACACTGCTCTCTACACAAACAACACTACTTACAAACCCTTTCTTACGTACACCCACTTTCCCCCATTAAGCAACAACCGAAATAAATTCAGTCACACTACATGATTCCGCCTCCATAGTTCCCACAATAAAACATAAAGTCGGACGGAATTGGACTTGAGATAACCAAGTATTCACCCAGACAATATCAACTCACAATCCCAAATGACTCCTACTGCCATCGGTCACACAACTACATACAACTGCGCACAACAGGAAAAAAAACAAAAAACGAAATACATGTTGCCCCAATAGGTAACCCCTTACCATATCTGTAGCCGCCAGCTCCAGATTTACGCGCCTACATACAGCAATGTAACCTAACCGCCAAGAACAAAAATTACCACTCTCTCCTACCGCCCTACACCAAGAAATTAACATTGTCAACAATAATACATAATCCAAAAAACAACACCATCCCCCATCCCCAACCAAAATAATACTCGCAGCTGCTTCCTGCCCATCTTCCATGTAATAACAACCCCACGACGCATCATTCATACATCAAGGGTAACTAAAATACAAAAGACACACTCGACTCCGGACTTGCTCCATAAACCTCTCAATAAGTGACAACCAAAACGTGCTCCACACTCAACGCCCTCTAATTTTCCTCCCACACCACATAAGCCACAGCACGACCGCAATCACCTCAAACATCTCCTCGTGCTATCAAATCCTCATAGAGTAAGTCCCACACAACCACGCCAATGCCTACCCCCCCCCCACCTCACACTCTCCTTCCTCTATTTCGCCCTGTCTTACACTGAAAACTATCCTCTCACCAACAATTCTTCTTCCAGCAACTCCACACGAACAATCCCCATCACTGCACAATTAAAACTCATGCACCACCCTGAGATACCTAGACTACCCACTCAGACAGAGAACAATCAACTCGCGCACCACCATCATCACACTCGACTCTTCCTCTAACACAAGGCTCCGTCCACCCACCATTCAAATGCGCCACTGGCACAACTCACTACAATACGCAAACCAAACTACCCCACTATCCACGGCCAAACTGGAACCGCAGATCTCAACCGCTCCTCTATACGCTCACACCCTAGTTTAAGCGAACCGCGCGAGCACAAAACACACCAGACGAACGTCACGCCCAGCTTCTCAGACGGAATACACCACACCCCACATCGCACAACGTTAGTTTCGCTATAAGCCTCGATTCCACAATAATCGACATTCAGCTTTCCCCTTTAAACACACAATCTTGTCAACCCTCAACCTCAACCACCCTGCAACCACACCAGTCTAGTACCCCCCCCCCCAACCCCCCAACCTCACCATACTCCTTAGCGCGTGATTCGATAGATGCGCACACCCACAAAAACCGCGATCCCCCCTTCGCTCCCGACCGCATGTACCAATCACACCTACGGAACCACCACACTCCACATTCTCATGTCGCACGCCCTCTGATCATTAAGGAAATCAGTTGGAAATAGAAATCAGTTTTGCGAGTGTTCTGCCTATGTTACAAATCTTGCCCTACCATGTTTTCTTTTCTTCTGACCTAAACAGTTTCTTGGCTGTCCTTGCTATGAGTTACCCATCTCCGTTAATATGACGACTATAATGGGGACTCTCAGGCGGCTGTGAATGGTTCCCATTAGGGCATTATTGCTACGTACATTTCGACTTGTCCTCCGAGTGTGCGGACATTTCGGCCGTCATTGATTTCACTTAGTGACTTTATCCGAACGGATTTATGATTAAGTCAAATGCATTTTGTGCTAGCGGTGACCCATGATTTCACTGTTTTGCTTCATACAGGGCTATTATTCTGGATGCTCGGAGTTCCAGTTGTTTATTTGGGCTCATTAACTGTCAATCCAATTTTATGTCACTGAGTCTCAGTGTCACACGGGCACCGCTCTTTGGTTGAATCTCAAAGTGCGAAATTCTTTTCTTAAACATTTGGAGGTTAATTAGTCCTGTCGAGTAGTAGAGGATTGCCTGCTGCGCTTCAAGCCTTGGTGCATTGCTCATGAAAATGCTCAGGAGACTAAACAGACTGCCCTTTCCTCATTATTTTGGTTAAAGAAGCTGATGCACTGATCAAAACTTTTGGTCATCCAAAGATTCTGATGTAAACTTTGAAGCAGCTGAAAGAGTTCATTTACATAAATTGATTCGAAAACCTGAGCTAGATACTAGGGGTTTCACATTGCAACTACAAACTCAACCACCAAAATGTAATTTTGCTTACCAGCTGGAAATTCAGCTATGGGATATGGTTGGCTTCAGTCATCCCAAACTACAGTGAAAGCCTCAGGTGGTCGAGAAGCCTATATTCCAGTCTGTTCGGTTTGGGTGAGAACAGTTTCAGGATGTCAAAGCCGCCATAAATGAGTCTCCGTTATTCGTAAAATAAGACAAGATGAGTGGCCCAACGGCCGACTGCTCGTCTGCAGGATTCGAAAGCTTTCGCTTTCAAATCGCTTCGATCAAAGAGCACCTCTCTGTTGTGGTTTGCAATCTCGCTTACTATGGCACGGTGCCACTTCGAAGCCGCCATATATACAATACGATTCTCCCATCCGATTGTTGGTTCAGGTCTTCTCTATTCTGTCGGCTGAGGGACTTGGTCATTTGGGGTATCGGAGTCAGACAGAAGACACGTTTTGAGTCGCACTTCAAACGTCTTTTGCACACCTAGGGTACAGCTGCCCACATGGAAAATCCACCTGTTGCAAATGCTTCCATGAATACATTCATCCTGCGGTCTCAGTGTCAAACTCGCTATTACGAAATCATGACTGTAAATTACAGCAGTTTCATCCCATTCAGGAAATATCAGCCGTGCATATCCACTGTGCTCGAACTGGGACGCGAACCCGGGACGAACGATTCTGAGTGGAACGTCTTAGCCATTGCGCTACCGGGCCGGCTCTGAACGGTTTGCTGACTTTCACCACGTAATGTTGTACGTTTCCGTCTCTGATTTGTACGGCCAAGGGCCGCTAGCGCACAATAATCGACCTTTGTCAACAGAAGACTTTTCCATATCCAGTCAGTGTGCCATTCTGCCGAACCTTCCAAACTTGTGCACTCAGATAATATCCAGTCTAGTCACGTATGTTACTACTTCGAATTATTTTGTAAACTTTTTTTTGTTCTAAATCTTGTCACTTGTATGATCTCTTACAGCTGTTAAATACACTAGGCGTGATTTTATCATTGAACATCTCATCCTGAATGCAATACCTGCCACAGGTAACTCACCATTAACAGTGGGACAGAACATTTCATTTCCCATTTTTGATCCTTGCTAAGAGGCACTTCATTGTAATGATAGGTTCACGTCCCATTACTTCGGGAGTAAAAGCAATGAAGGTGCTTCACATTCAGTTGTCATTCCTTGCTAGTAACTGTGCTTTGGAGGATTTAATTCCTGAATTTTTGCATGCTACTGGCAGCATAAAGTGACCATTGAACCCATATTTGGCAAACCCCGTTTAAGTCCTTACGGTCTTCATGATCTCATCTCTAGTTGAAAATCGAATTCCTGTGTAAGTAGAATCTTCCTCAGAGGTTACCACATTTGTGACCCCGGTGACGTCATATGGGAGAGACCCTCCGATATGTGCTGATTTCCGTTTGGCAGCTAATTGTCTTTTGAAAGAGCGTACATGCACCACTGCGGAGCACGAAAGACATTCTGAATTAACTTACTGGCTCGCAGGTGTTTCTCAGAAAACTCCCTGAGGGATACGTTCCTCTAGATCTCCATGGATGAAGCTTTGATCCTATTGACTACAATCAACGCATTATTCGCACTCTGTACCGAGAGTTTTGAAAAGAAAAGAAAAATTCTTTTATAGTTTTGTATCAGATTTGTGTTATAAATGCATCAAAGTGAAATGGGAATTAGCTGGAATGATACTATCAGTCGACCTGTAAAAACAGTTAGGCAATGGGGAGGGAAATATTTAGCTTCCTAATCGAGTTTGATTTGGAGCAAAATGCATTGATGCACAAAACTGGAAATGTATTGTGGTTGACGGAAAGGTGGCATGGAGATAAATATGACAACAAACTGGTGCTGAGGTGTAGTACCTGCAGAAACGATGGTGCGAGTAGCTTAGATTAAAAAACCGATTCTAGGATTGAGGCGAAAAAGCCAATATGAGGGTAGCATGACAGGTGAATGTATTCAGCTGCCGGGAACCAGTCAGCGCAAGGGGCGCTAAAACGTCCCCAAAACGGTCCGCTAGGCACTGCTTTTCAGAGTGGCACTATATCATAGGGTGTTTGACGAAGTTATTGGTAAAGTCCTCAATTGAACATTTTCGTCTTTTGTTTTTTCTCCGAAGGGTGAAATACAAAGTATATTATCGATTTCATATCTAATGCAAAGCAATTGATATTTTTAGGAAATGCGGATAAATGACTACCGTAATCGACCTCAGTTGATGGTTTTCGATCACAAAAGTTCATGAAATTTATACGACATGCAAAGAAATAATGCTTTAGGGCTTCAATGTTCTATGCAGTCCTTTTACCCAGTGTTAATGAGTTCTAATTGTGAAGGTCACTCGGTCTCATGACCTGCTGGTGATTGCTCGCTACCTGTGAGCTGCGTTGTTCTGGATAGGGTTTTCGCCATTTTTGTACTGAATGGATGAATGGGATTCCTTGATAATTGCTTGGACAAGAATTAAAGGTTTTCTAGTGAGCCCTCATTTTTGAAATGAATGCATTTATTTGAACATTAACGCAAGATTTGTGCCAAGTTGATGCTTAAAAATTGGTTTTATTAGTGAGTGCCTAATTACGCTCTCACCTTCGCAACACTTGATTGTTATATTCATTTCGTGATTAGCTTACGAACATTAACGTGGAGTACCTGGGTATAATTCACTGAGAATGACATTAGATTGTCTGCAGTACTTACTTAGTAACGAAAAGCTTATTTATTAGAGACCCAATTACGAAACTTATTAGTTAGACTCACTTTTAAAATGGATTCTTGGACATCACTTTCCAACCTATCTTCCCCTGGGTTGGTATGTCGTCTTTGAGATTCTGTTGCTTTCGTTGTCCTTGTAAATGATGCACGACAATAATTTCCATTTAACATCCCGCTGTCAAGAAATATATATAACGGTAAATACAGCGGCAAAAAATGTGTCACCCAATAGCTCCAGGTCGCGGGCATTCCAGAACAACCACGTGGAGACGAAGAAATGAAGCGCTGAGGGTTGCTCGCAGCGATGCACAACTACCACAGTTGGCAGTACAACGTCGCAAGACTGAAGTAAGCTGCGGAGGTTCAATGGGAGTAAACGTTATGTG
>LUCM01000034.1:0-29283 GCA_008360955.1 Fasciolopsis buskii
AAGGGGAAAAGAGATTGGGTTGCAGACAGAAGAGACAGTTTGAATAACAGAGTGGGAACTCTGAGCAGTAGCACACTCATCACTACTTGTCACCACCCCGCTCGATGCAATGGGCAGCGCGGTCCTGATTATCCTGTGCGACAGCCGATGCAGTATGGAATTATTTGTAGGCGTCAAACCCATGGGGAATAATGGACGGGTACTGCTAGGGAGTCCAGCCGCTAAGCAGAACAACAATTAGGGTTCCAACCAAAGCTTTTGGTTCTGGCAAGAACCTGACCGCAAGGCAGCGGGTTTTTATAGCTGAGTGGAAGCCCATCTACTTGGATCAATTATTCTTCCACTCGTTTTCCCGACTGAGCTGCTGACTCAGATCAATCCCCAACTTGGAGGACCAGGAGACTACATCGTCAGGCCTCTACCCATTGACTTTCCAGGCATGATTGGATCTTCGGCTTGAGATAAGCCATCCTGTGTAGCTCGTTGGATCATGGAAGCACACAAGCCGTCACGCCACGTCTTGTTGTGACGGTGACAGTCGGGCGTATAAAAAGGTTGAGTATATTTGACGAGAGCGTGCGAGCGAAGCGTGCATGTGCGACGTGCAAATGGCGACCGCGCTTGGCGGTCAGCGCTCGGTTAAACAAACGATCCGGAAGAATAAGTACATTTTCTGCCGCTCTCTGTAGTTGGTTTTCAGACTCCGGTCTACTTGTTCTTGTGATGTTTTTCCTTGAGGCAGTCGCAGAAGCATGGCTTAGTCCTCATATGAATATTGCACTGGCTGGATAATATGCTACCGAATGCACTGAGTTGAGATACATCGACCCGCACGGTAACATGAAAATTATTTTCAGTCGTTCACGGGTTGGCTGTGTATCGAACTTCCTGGTTTCCACCTTTAGGCCATCTAGCCCTGAGTTCATTGTTTCTGCTGCATAGTTGACCACTGCAAATTCCGTAAACTGGATTTAGACGAGCTTCTCGTCGAGTGATTTGTGCGCAAGAACTAGACTAACTTCTCCGGCTGTACATAACATCAAAATTCCTACCATTTGATATATTAATTTTCTGTTGTGAGGAGCTAGTGGTCTCAGCTTAAACTGTAAGCTTAGGGAAAAGTGGTAGTATTGCACATTGGAATTATTTTTGGGATTTCTGTAACATGGTTGATGCGTGGGTGCAACAAAAGGAGCAAGCCCCATGGCTGCCAAGAACTACTATGAAGAGGGGGAGCTGAATTCATGATCCCGAAAGTTAAAGTGGCACAGAAAAACGTAAAACCCCATTGTCAGGCGTAGTGACCAACCGGCAACAGTGAATTTCTAAGTTCTGCGAGCTTCGAATAAAGACCCCGAAAGGCTAGCGGTAATTCACAGCAGATCCCTGTCATTCCCTCCTGCGTCCTATTGCACCGTTCCTTATGGAGAGCTCTGTGAGTTTCGGGTTACCTGGTCAATGGGATAAACATGATTACGACGCGTCGGTGCGTTGCATGAAGAGGGTTTAGTGTTTGCTGATGCGTTAACATGCATCTAAACATTTTTGGTTGTTGATACTAGCCCTAGTTTTTTGTGTGGCATTTGTTTAGACGTTCTAAATTTATCTTTTAATAGAATTCTCGTACCCCGGGATGCAACAACAAGCACAACCAGGTGGATATCCGCATTTCCACTATCCTACGGCTAGTGGTGATCAGAATGCCCAACTGTTGCATGGATATGCTCTACCACAACAGGGTGGTGCAAGTGCAGCAGCTGTCCAGGGCGCAATGTTCGGTGCGCAGTCTGCAGCGTCCTACAGCTTTGATCAGTCTGCTGGGGGTTATACTCAATCTCCCTCTGTGCCAGTGTGCCAAGTTGGTCCGGGATCTCAAGTGCCAATGCAGCCGGGTATGCAGTTGATTACGGTCTAACTTTTTAGCTGCCGGCGGCTTCGCTTATCCTGATTTCTCAGGTCCTTTTAACCAATATGCTGGTATGGGCCAAAATGTTCCCCCGGGCTTGGCAGCAATGCAGGCCGGTCTCGGCAGTGGTAAATTTGCACACCGATTATGACTTTTTGCAGATATGCAACAATTCGGACCACTTATGGCTAACGCTTTCGGTCAGCCAATGTCTGCTAATGGTGCAATATTAGAGGCAATTGCTCACGAGCAAGGTCTTGCAGGTAAGCTTCATGTCTGTCACATACCACGGCGAGTTTAGGTTTTAACCCCATGGCCTTCCTACAAGATCCTACCGGCGGTGCAGCGCGTGGTGGTTCTGTGCGAGGCAGGTATGTTAGGTTTTCACCAGTTGCTCTTTTGCGTTTTCTAAACGGTTTTTTCGAATTGAAGAACATTTTTGTGGTATCTGAGAAAGCGTATTTGGTTCAATTTGCTGGGGCTGACGTTTTCGTCCTGTTTTGGTCACTAACGGCTTTCGCTGGTATATATCGCCATCTTTTATGGCACCTGTGTGAGTCCATGTTTTTCGGCGCAGTTTAAACCTTTTTTACAGAACTTAGCAAATTCGGACCAACGCGTACTTTTTTGGTGTAACGTTTTTGTGTCCACCGCTGGTTTTTTTGAATTTTAACGAGAATTAGTACATTTCAGCCAAAGAGGTGGATATAACAAGTTTGGCGGTAAGTATCTTTTGCGAGGAATTTCTTGTTCATTTCGGCGAATCTTCGAATGGAACTATCCTTTTCAACAAATGCATGTCCCCCTATTTCAGGCCCGCGGACAAACTCCAACCTCCCAAGCGTAACCAATCGTAAGTGAGCTTCTTGAAATAATGAGGAATCATCTTAGCCGATGGCCTACGAGAGGATACCGTCTTCGTCAGCAACCTCCCGCAGAACATTGATCACGAAACCATGAAAGCACAATTCGGAGTCGTAGGAAAGATTAAGGTTTGCTTTTCTGATTCATTTTATAAGCAGTACAGATCAATTCCAAAAGTGGGATGCCAATGGTGTGGATATTCAAAGAAAAAGGCATTCCAAAGGGCGAGGCACTTGTCACCTACGAGGATCCTCAATGTGTCCAGGCAGCTATTAAGTGGTTCCAGGGTTAGTGTTCAAACCATTAACTTTTGGTTTTCGTTAAAGTTCTGTTTGACATCGATTTTTCCTAAATTGTAGAGCACGAGTTTCTGGGACGAAAAATCGAGGTTAAGCAAGCAATCAACAGTCAACGTCCGGTTATCATCCCTCCTGGGGGTGGGGGTGGTCAAAACAACGCAATGATAAACAACCCCAGCATGATGAACCCAGCAGGATCAGCGAACACTGCGGCAGCCTTGGCTGCAGCTGCAGTAGCGGCGGCGGCCAGCGGGAATACAATGGCTAGTTTAATGAATAATAGTGCTGCAGCAGCGGCCAGTTTAGCGGCACTTACCGGTGGTACTGGCCCTCAGTACGATGGGAAAGACTATTCCGGTGCCGGCGGACGGGGGGGTAGCGCAAGTCGCGGTGGGCGCGGTGGCATAACGAACGGTTCTGCCGCACGTACAGGTGGATCCAATCAAGCTGGATCAAGGGAAGGCGATTGGTGTTGTGCACAGTGTTGCAACATCAATTTCTCCTGGAGAGAACAATGCAATCGATGCCACGTAAGCGCACTGTTTCATTAGCTTTCTTTTGAACGGCCGTTGACGACAATATCTACGGCTTTCCCGAGTTGGTTTTTCATTTTCGATCCCAAAACTGAGGTTGCAGGTTTGCTTAGCTTGGCGCAGTGACTTTTACAAATATCTGTAAACTTGGACGGGCGACGCACCTTTCTTAAGTCAAGTCGTACGTTACTTGTTCCCATGCCAAATTCGGCTACGATGTTAGGAAAACGTTTTTTGCATTTGCGTTTACGATGATGTGTGTTGTGTTCACGAATCGTAATCATGACTCCAGCTCTGTTATCCGACTGCCTGGGTCGCTACTTAGTCCTTAAGTGATGTTTCATTTTCGTCCTTCTGAGGACCTCAAAGCTGCTGTCCCTAGTCTTAGTGGCGTTGGTGTAGCTCTCAGTGCGAGGGCTAAAGCTGCACTACTTGACTAGATCCCAGTCGACAGCCGTTTATACGCAGTATGGATTAGAATTTCTTACAAAACATATTGTCGTCAATGTGATAGACGCAACTTGTCTGTCCTCTAAGTATGCGCGGCATTAGGTTGCAGCCCAGATCCAGCCAAAAACTTTTTATTGAAAGCTGCATGATCTTCCACGTTCAGCAAGCCGGAGTGACATTATGATTTTGGCAGGGGACATGAATGCCAGAGTAGGTCGGCTGTCTTCGAGTGAGGCGCAGTTAGGAGGCTCTATTGATCCCGATTCCTGTTGTTCTGAAAACAGGGAACAGCTGTTGGCTTTTTGTTCAGACCATCTCGCCAGTACGAGCTTCAGACGTTTAAATCGCCGGTACGTCGCCTGTCTTCAGCCCTCTTCGAGTCAGCGGTGGACCCAAGTCGACCGCACCTTTATAGCCACAAATGACGGAACTGTCTGCAGAACTGCCGGTTATTCACTCTACATGAACCTCCAAGTCTTACTGCATAAAGCCGGCTATCGACTGTGATCCAGTCAAGTTTTCAGGCCGATTATTTCTCCCTAGTACGGTCTTCAGACGTTCCAATCAACAGTACGTCACCTGGAGTGCCCTGGTGCACGTCGGTCTATGCCCACTGGCAGCGAGTGTAAAGAAGCACAGCTAGTAATGAGACGCGAACCCCATGCAAACTTGCGTAGGGGCCGCGAGATCTGATCTCCACGAGCTTTAGAGATAAAACATGCCGCCACTACGGAAACTTTCTGCAGGCTTTTTCCCCTCACCCGAGCTACCGGTAGGAAAGCATTAGGTGTGAGGAAAAGGATATATGAACCTGACGTTCGCCTATCCACAACCTGCAGCGGCGTCTTGCACGTTGGGTAGGGCGCTTTCAGACACAGTTTGGCTGGCGCTCGGCATAAGCGCCTTCGGCTATTCCGTCAAGGGCCCGGTGTTCTTTTACAACAGATCCGCCAACCGAGGCAGAGATCTTCGGGGAACTACGACCCTCTGGACGCCATAAAGTACCGGGGTCTGATGGTCTCAACCCAGCTGTATTTAAAGCGGAAGGAAACTAGCCAGGTAACTTCAAGTTCTGTTCTCGATAGTCTGGTACTCCGAGAAAGTTCCCTCGTAGGGTTGAATCGGTTGTTGTCTCCATCTTCAAAGTGGGATTGCGCTAACCATGGGGTTGTTAGCCTAATCCCAATAGCGTCAAAGCTGCTTTCGTCCGTCATTCTTCTCAGGTTGTGCAACAAATTTATACGGCAGAATCGCGCTGGTCGTGTATTCGTCGATCAAATCTTCGCTCTCCGATGGGTGTTAGAGCACCATCTTACTTTCCAAAGACAAGCGACCATCCTGTTCTTAGAAATCCGATCAGTTTTTGACTCTGTCGGTAGATCAGCACCATGGCGCACCGTTTGGTGGGAAATGGAGTACCTGAGAACGCGTGTCGGTCCTCAAAGAGAGTTGTACTGTCACATTTCAGGTTGTGTTAGGGTTTATGGTCAGCTTTCACTATTTTTCATCGTCTCCAGTGGAGTACGGCAGGGATGCCCTATCTCTCCATTTCTTCTCATCTTCGTCATAGATGTTCTGTAGAACGCTTTATCCGATCCTTCTAGATGGCGGGGTTAAACTCCTCCCAGGAAACAGTTTTTGACTGTGTGTGTGTGTGTGTGTGTGTGTGTGTGTGTGTGTGTGACAAAGTACAGGCAGTCCCACGCGCGTTAGACTGTAAGATACTTTGGGAGTAGCAGTAATCTGTGCCTACACTTACTCTATGGTGGTCCGTTGGTGGTAGTCAGTGGTTTCAAGTACCTCGGGAGTCCGATCATACCTGACGAAGGTGTTGAGGAGAAGGTCACATCACGATTCCCGAAAGCCAGAGCAGCTTTCGCAAACCGGCGACACTTGTGGCGCCGCTATAACATTCGGCTTTCCCTCAAGGGATGTACAATACCACCGTTCGTTGTGTCCTGCTTTGCAGTTGCAAAACCTGAGTAGTCTGCGTTGAGGTTACCGGGCGATTTTCTATTTTCGGCTACCGATGTCTCCGAAGCATTGTTCGAGTCAGTAATAAGGTGCGTTGTCGTGTGTTGGGTGCAGACACTCGTCCTCAGACTAAAATAATTGCTTATACCTCCCCTCGTCTATCCATTCGTACTCTTCGCATGTGCTGGGCAAGACTGGAAAAAGTGACGTGGCGGCCAGGCCATAGCTTGATGTTGAGGTATAAAGACGTTAGCTTCGGTTTTGGCTTCTGTTGGTGCTTGTCGGCTTCTTTGTTAGGGCCCAACAGGATTGTTGTTGGTTGTAGACGATGGGAGATATGGCTCAACCGAAATCAGTAGTGCGAACGCTGTGTAGCCTGTCTGTAGAAATCACTCCCCCCTCAAAAGTAATCTGAAGACAACCAAAAAGTCACAAACGTGTTCGGTGAAAATACAAAAACAGTTGATTTGTTATGGTTTATAGTTTTCTCCCCTTGTTTTTTCACCGTCTGTGAAGTTCCGTTCACATTATTGCGTTGGCACATGGTTGTTTCTAGACTAGCCTATTATACATTATATATATATATATATGTATATATGTATATATGTATATATGGTCGTGGCGTCTAGACACGAAGGTCGCCGGTTTGAATCCTCCCACCGCTATGCAACTTACCTACTTGGCAACCCTCTGTTGGCCGCTTCCCCCTTCCTGAAAAATGATGTACATTGTTATTTCACTAATAGAGGAAGTCAAAGGTAGAAAAACTTCCGTGCAAAATTCCGGAAGAATGGGCCTAACCAAATAACTGGAATCCGTCAGGTTTATTCAGATCAGTTTATTTCCTGTGTCAAATTCATTCTTTTAATAATCAGGTGCCTGCTGGTATTTTTAAACTTCAAAATTTCGCCTTGTTCGCCATTTTCCGTTCATCTCGCTTATGTTGGTGCAAAATGTTCGAACACTAAAAAGTCGTGAAAACTGATATCGGAATTAGTTATAAACGCTTTCACTGTTCTTGTTCATTTTTACATTTGTGGCCTGTTACATCTATTATGACACATACTTACTGCTTATCGTTTTATTGTTTCTATGCCTTGTGTTCAGACTGCTCGCTCTCAAGATATGAACAATGCCGTAGATGTCCCAGGTATGCCTCGACCTGCTGGTGTCGGAGTGCCTCGTGGAGGCGGACAAGGCTCCATTCCTGTACTCAATGCAGGTGCACCACCTACAATGCCGGGCTTCGGTCGAGGTGGACCTGTAGGGGCTAGTATGCCAATGGCTGCCCGTGGTGGCCGAGGTGGAGGTCCAATGAGAGGCAGTGGTGTTGGAGTCGGCAGGGCGAGACCCGCTCCGTACTAAGTTGAATTATTTTGCGAACGTTCCAATCTGATATGTAGCACGAGTATTGGCACGCGGAGCATTTCTGTCCTTTGTTACCGCCTCTTTCTAGCGAACTCTTGTAACCACGAGGGGTTTCCAAAGCATTTCTATGGGCGTTTACTGATTGCTGTCAATCGATAAATGTACTTGTCGATTCTTTTGTTTTTTTTGGTGTTTCAATTGTGGTTTGTGGAGACCTTAATATTAGCCCAACTTTTCCTACGAAGTGGTTTCACTTGTTAATATATCGTAACAGCTCAGCTGCAAGTGTACCAAAAAGTTGATGCATTTTGCGATTTGTTGGTTGACAACTTGTCTTTCATTGCCCAGAGTGCGCCAGTAGATGAGGGTCTTAAAATACTGAATGAGATAGCGTGGTGAAGGGTGCCGTAGATATTCCTTCTCAAGATTGGTTTTACCCACCTTGTGGTTTTGAATGATCGCCCCTCCGCATAAGTTTCTCTAAGCTATTTCTAAGCACGGTGTTGTGTAGTAAAATGCATATCTTACAGTGTGATTAGAATCCGTTTTTAATCCACATGCGATAGCTTTACCTACCCGAATACGATGATTCTCGCGCATTCTCTAACGCCTGGTTACATCAATAGAAAACCTCACCGCTGACGAGCAAACGTGACCAACACCAGTGGCCTTCACAATGCCCACAAGCATGTAGGCGAAATTCGTCAGCCTTCTGTTTAGTTCGCCAGTTTAGCAATACTTCTGTATAAGGTCGAGTTGATCCTGTAGGACATTCATTGTTTGTTTTCTGTACCACTCCCCGTATTTATACCAGTTGTGTCATTGTGGTTCGGGTTCGTCGCAGAAGTGTTGGGAATTCATTAAGTACGCATACTGTAGGCCGGTGCACCACTATTCAGAGTTCCTTCTTTTAGTTGGCCTGTTTTTTGTCTCTAGCCCAATCTCTTTGTCCCTTCTGCCTACCCATAGTATCCCCACCGATCACATGCCCGATACTCACAACGGTTCATTGTTGAATAATGTAGCAAATGGTTTTCAGTTTATTAGCTCGCATTTTCTCATGCCTCATCAGCCTCTGCACCTGGGTTCTTTCAATGTGCGCACCTTAATGCAGGCTGGCCAACAGGCATGTTTGGCTCTTACAGTGGACTCACTTTCGATTGATGTCTGTTGTGTGAGTGAAACACGAATTCAGGAATCGAGTGAAGTAATTCAACTAACTGCGCCAAACGTCTCATCAAGATATCCTCTTCGCAATTCAGGCGACGAAGCAGCTTAAGCTGTGGGTCAACGTGTTGTAGGAATAGTCTTGAGTGAGAAGGCTGAATCAGCCCTTCTAGACTGAATCCCAGTCAACAGTCGCTTGTGCGCTGTGAGGTTGCAGGGATCAGTCCGTATCCGGAACGATAATAGTGTTAAGCGCAGTTTATTTGTTATCTCGGTATACGCTTGAACAGACTGCAGCACTGACATGAAGAAAGACGAGTTTTACGATGACCTCGTCACCCTTGTTCGGAAGAGCAAGGGCACTGACATTGTAATGGTGGCAGGTGATTTTAATGCACAAGTTGGAAAACTGAGTGTATCGGAAGCCTGTTCAGGTGTGCGCTACACCTTGCGGTTCTATCCGGAACATTAGGTCGTACTAGACGGCGTACGTCAAGTCGGACCATGCATTAGTTTTAATGTGATTTTTACTTCTGCTCAACGGCAACCGACGCAGGCCACAAACCCGATTGGCTCTCGAAAGTTTGTCTGATTCGGCTGTTCGCAACAGCTGTGAGCAGATACTATCCGACGAACAGTGGGATTTAACAACAGGCTTCGCGTGTGCTCCTAGATCTAGCGTTCATCAAAGACACTGGATCTCGCAAGGGTCGCTGGGTCTAATGGAGCAAAAACACCAACTTCCCATTTGCAAAATGTGAATAAGATGCGTCGGCATTTGCAGCGCCAGTTGACGGTAAGCCTTAAGAATGACCGCGAGAACTGGTGGGTTAAGATAGCCGAAGAGATGGAGGAAGTAGCCGCTTCAGGTAACAGTCAGAGATTGTTTGAGCTTATACGCTACAACGGTGGGCGGCGAACTTCGGTTGGTGAAGTCGTGTGCGATAGAAATGCAGAGCTCATCCATGGTAGGCAACAAAGGCTGAACCGTTGGTCTGAGCACTTCAAGGATCAGTTTAGCTGGCCACACGCTAACGTAGTTAAGCTGGCGTCTTCAGCTGCAAATCCTTTGGAGGTGTCTGTCGATCCCCCAACGGAACTGGAAGTGGAGTTGAATATACGACTTCTAAATAAGGGAAAAGCAGCCGGTCCCGACGACCTTCCTCCAGATTATTTTCAAATTGAGTGGGGAAGCTCTGATAAGCTCACTTACTTTCTTGCTTCGTGATATTTGGAACAAGCAGCTTATTTCGTTATCTTGGGGCGAGTCACTGATTGTACCCATCTTCAAGAATGACATACGGAGTGACTGTAGCAGTCATCTGGGGTGTGGTCTAATTTCGGTAGTCACAAAGGTGTTAGTTTCGACATTGTTGCACTGTTTGACTGCCATTCGCGAGAGTATTATCCACGAACAGCATGCCGGATTTCGGTCAGGTCGAGGTCGCATCAACCAGATATTCACTCTCCGACAGATACTCGAAACGCCCTACGNTCCTCGGCTTGACAGGTGCTTTCGACTCCGTGAATCGACCGGCACCACTCAGTGCTCTCCACCGGAAGGGTATGCCAACGAAGTTTGTGAACCTGTTGCGAGCATTATACTCGCATACCTATGCTCGCGTGAGGGTGTACGGTGAACTATCAAGTTCATTCGAAACGACTAGTGGTATTCGACAAGGCTGTCCCATCTCTCCATTCTTGTTCAACTTCGTCATGGACGAGATGATGGAAGATGCTTTAGGAGGTCTCCGGGACGTAGGAGTCTAACTGGGACATGGAGGGAAGCTGTGACTTAGACTGTGCAGATGACGTTGTGTGCCTTTTCGAGTCTGCCAACCAAGCACAACGAGCACTAGATAGACTCGAGATCGGTCGCTCGGTTTGGCATGTGCTTTGCACCTCCGAAGTGCAAAGTGCTATTGCAGGACTGGACGACAGCAGCACTAAACTCGGTGCTTAGCGGAAAGGAACTCACGATCGTAGATCGTTTCACCTGTCTTTGTAGCTCGGCAGTGGAGGTAAATACGCGTGTATCGAAAGCTCGGGCAGCTTACGCTGGACTGAAGCACTTGTGGCGTCCGCCTGATATTTCCTTGAAGTCGAAAGGTCGTGTGTACTGTGCCGCAGTGCGCT
The DNA here is from genome assembly GCA_008360955.1 of Fasciolopsis buskii. Classification (NCBI taxonomy): domain Eukaryota; kingdom Metazoa; phylum Platyhelminthes; class Trematoda; order Plagiorchiida; family Fasciolidae; genus Fasciolopsis; species Fasciolopsis buskii. Next base: position 10,698 of record LUCM01000034.1, read on the forward strand.
CAAGTCTGTTGTACGGTAGCGAGACATGGAGTATGCGTGTGGGCGATGTTCGTCGGTTGGAGGTTTTCGACCACCGATGTTTACGTAGTATGGCTAGGATTGGATGGAGTGATTGGGTGAGTAATGTAGAGGTCGGTAATCTATTACTAGGTGCCGGCTCTCAAAATACCTTGTTTCGGCGCATGAGTCTTAGTAGACTAGGCTGGTTGGGTCACGTGTTGCGTATGTCGAACACTCGTCTACCGTACCTTGCCCTATTTTGCGTTCATCTCACGGAGTGTGAATTCATGTTGCCGGATGACGTGGCGACGCGGGATGAGAAAATGCCTAGTGAACCTAGGTAAAGTATATGTTTCATGTCTTCGTGGTTTGGGCCCGAAAGGCCTGTCGGCTAGTTGGCTGGAGACACTGAAGTATATGGCGATCGTGTTGTCATTTTGTATCGACTTCAAATGATTGAAAGAGTGCGTTTGTACAGTTAGACTGTTTCCTGTGTTGGCTGCAGCAGCGTCTTATCTGTTCCCGCCTGTTTAGGTCCACTCTCCGTTCCTCTTGGATATTCACTCTTGTTATAGGACCGTGTAACTGTGGGAAAAAGGCAGCGGTCAGTGAGGCTTGCCTTGCTGTTTAACGCTGAACGACGATGATGATGATGATGATCGTTGCCCGGTATCGTAATGCATAAGGCGTTCGGCTCAAAATCGTTCCACCCTGGTTAGCTTTCCGGTTCTGTCGCGGTGTATGTGCGCCGCTGGGTGTGTACAGTTAGACTGTTCCGTGTATTATCTATTGCAACAGTGTCTTTTTCCATTTGTTTAGGTGCACTCCCTGTTCCCCTTTGGTATTCACTCGTTTTCTAGAAACATGTATCTTTTAGGGAACGGCGGCAATCAGTGAGACTTGCCTCTTTGTTTCGCACTGACCAGTGGTGATTTAGTGCTACCTACGGTACGCCCGCGCGCATTTCCCCACAGCGGATTCTGTTGATATATATATATATATATATATATATATATATATATATATATATATATATATATATGCAGTGATATTCCCGAGTAGTTCTGACATGATCCAAAGTACTTTCGGCAATCCTAAGATATTGTGGGAAATGGTCTAGTCAAGTTGGTTGACAAGTCTTTATGGGTTTGAGGTCACGCCAAAGCTACCTGGGGAGGGTTGAGAGCTGCGTTGTTATTGCGTTTCTTTTCTACTATCAACGATGAAGTAGTGCGCAAAAACCGCTGCGGTAGTCTCCTCAGATTTTCGAAGGAAATCCACAAAGGTTTTTTGCTATGCCGAAATTCTTTGTGAAGATTCGGCCAGCGACTGCCAGTTCATGATTGCAGTGGTATTGATTAGTAGCGGTTTAGGAACGATAGTTCCCAGACTTGCCAGATTCTTTTGGTTATTAATAATGTAGTACTTGGTCAAACCTGTGCTAGTTATCATTTAAATTTGTGATTGAAATTCCTACTCGGCCGCGTTCTGATTAGATGTGAAGCATAGTGTCGTGGTTAACATTTACGGAGCCATTTGCCTCCCCACCTATGTTTTTAATTTTTAAACCGAGGTAGTGAAGTTGCAGCCGAATTAGGTCATCTTTGCTCGAGGTTTCGAATGCAAACTCATTGACTGGTTTATGTCCAGACTTAAGTTTTTCTATATTGGTTTGTTTCTGGTTACTGAACAGATCGCGTCAGTAAAAAATCTCGGTGCATTTGGCGAAATCATTTGTATTTATTAGGTAAAGATGTATTTATGGAAGCGCATTCGGTTTCGTATTTCTGTCGATGTTAATCTACACTGTTTGAATTAGTGTTAGTTAAACAGACGTAGGTAGGCTTTTTTTTGCGCTGTTGAATTGCTGTCGTCTCTAATAGATGGGATTTCTCTGTTGATGTCAGTAGTATGAGGATACTCCAGGTTAACCCTTCTAGGTTCCTATTATTACTGAGTAGCTAGTCTTATCGATTGTTTGTTTAGATTTCGTTTTACGACTGAATATTTCTAGCTGACCTAGACGTACGTAACACAAGTACCACACTTGGTAATTTATATCTGTTAAAGGTACTTCCGCATCTGTAATGTGTCAACTCGTACCGGTCCCTGGGATAGGCTGAGGCGTGACCATTCTAGCCAGTGTCTTAACGAGTGGGCTGCGCAAGTCACAAGCTCACGAAGACCGTCGTAGGACGGACTGGCTGTGGAGAAAGATGCGATCAAAGCACGACAAGATTTGCTGCGCGATTAAGTCTATTCCATTGGGTTTTGATGACAGACGGAACTAGTACGCAAAAAGCCACCGACATACATGGGAAAGACACTTCCTGGTGGTTGGATAAAATTTGCAACCCATGTTCTTGTGAAGCCATCTATTAGTAGAAGTCGTCCGGGAGTTGTGTATCCTTATTGTAGCTAGGTTTTGTCACTCACTTGATGTTTTGATATCCATAGTTTCGGCGACCTGGTGCGCACGCCAGGAAAAAAGTGATGATTGGACAGGTTCTCAACTAGCCAAACTGATGCGGGTTTCCCATTTCATGTTTGACGCATGGAATGGCCTACATCCGCTCAGGCTCGCTGCACGGTACGAGGACCGACAGCCGTAACATTGGAATTGACGTGTCAGTGAGTCGCATAGGTTCACAATAGACCACGGCTTTCTCGTACACAGATCTGTAGAGTCGGGAGCGCTTAGTTCATAGCTGAAACAGTTTTTCAACAGCGAAATACGCAGTAACCGTACAGTCGGACTGATTATGTGTTGTGGCTTTTACAGGCGCCGCAGACCTTTAGTAGTCGAGATGTGTGCTGGCCGATCCAGGTAACCCAGTCAACATTCAAAAGTTGCTCAGGTAAACGCTCTGGCGTTTTTATTACACGAAATGGCCTGTTGTCTTTACTAAAGCGGCTCACAGAATGTTTACATAACTCCTAGTTTTATATATGAGGTTAAACGGCGGAATGTTGATAGTTTGTGTCGTCAGTTATCAGGATATGCAGAACTGATTTTGTCATTTTTTCGATAGCTCTGTTGGCCGCATTTTGTTATACTTGGTTTCCCACTGACAATAAAGGCTTATGTCGAACAATGATAAACCGCTTGCTGATTCCAGGCACTTACCTACTGGCTTCCTACATGTATTCGATTAGGCATTACGCCCACAATGCGGTTAATCTGTCACGCTTCGGATTTCGGCTTTGTATGGCATGGTGTGATTGAGCAGACAGGTCATTTACTTGGAGTAGATCAAAAAATCGTTCTGAATTGGCAGCTTTTTCTGCACAACCGTAGATTGAGGGAAGCGTACTTTTCGTATGCTGTGCTGTTTGAAACAGCTCTAACATAAGATTTTTATTGTTTGCTCTCCGTTACGGTGGATATTTGCTGGTATATGATCGACTTTTGTCAGCGAAATTTTTTTGTTGACATTGATGTGCACCTGCCACTGCTTGATCGCGGTCTACAGCTGGTATTTGACGTTGAGCCAACAACTGGTGCGGCCCCTACTTTAACAGTACCTACTATCAGGTTCAGACTATTCCGCTTCAACATCGATGCTGTTTCATATATTTCAGCACTTTTACTGAAGGACAGGGAATTCGAACTCAACACGGCGAACCATGAAGATTCAAGTGGAGTTCAGTGGAGGTGCCGAACTCCTGTTCGGAAAAATCAAGGAGCATACGTTAGAATTGCCAACAACTGTCACTGACCTCAAGGGTTTACTAATGTGGATCAAAGATAATCTTCTACTGGAAAGACCTGAACTTTTCTTGCAAGGTGCATCTGTACGTCCGGGAATTTTGGTCCTGATCAATGATACAGACTATTCTTTATTGGGAGAAAACGATTACATTCTTCAGGAATCTGATCGAATATCCTTCATATCTTCTCTTCATGGTGGGTAGCCGATTGATCTCGAAATGGTGTATAAACAGATTTCCAGTAATCTTATACATATATAATTTGGGTGAACTATCGTTTTCTCAGTTTTCTCTTTGTTTAGTTCTCCACAACGATTATGATGGTTAGGAAGTGCAGTTTGCTTTTTCTTCCGTAGGCAAGTTCCACAGGTCACTGATTTTACGCCCTTCAGGTAGTGGTTCAACTGCCAATCCCAAATCATGGTCATAGACTGCAGCATTTTTGTCCTGGCACTTTTCACTTTCATACACCTGAAAAGAAAAAATTTACTTTTAGAAGAATTCAATTGGAAAAGCGGTTTTCATATCATTATGTGGTAGATTTTATTGGTCGAAGACGTTTTTGTTGTGAGCGAGATGTTGGTTGAAGGATGTACCGAGTGTATCGACTAAACAGTGTGCTAGGTGTGTCGTTTTCTTAAATCAACACAACTTAGCTTTTAAGAGAGACTTTCGGCAGCTGAAGTTAATTCTGGTCTGTCATGACTGTGTGAGTGGCTGATCAAATTGCGAGGTATAGTTTCTGGCCTACGTAAGAGTCGTTCAAACCAAGTAAGTCTTAGTTCTTTCAACTTTACTTGCGTTCAGTAACTTCGAAAATTCCGTAAGGGATGAAAACTTACGTCGATTGCTGTCCTCTTCCTCAGTAAATCATCGGGTTTTGTATCATCTGTTTCGTTATCCTGAAGATCCGTTGAGCACTGAATGGTGAAAAGTAAATTTCAGAAATTGTCTTATGTAGGTCCATGCGTAACAAGGATTTGCCCAAGATGCATGACAGATTGGTTAATTGCAGCTACTTTTTTGAAACTTAACCATCTGGATGTTCTTTTTGGTTGGTTATCTTGCAGTTTACTTCTACGATATAATTCTGTATGCGACTCACGTGTTCCGATTCTTGGTTGACTTCCACTCCAAATGTTGGGTTTGAGTGATATAGCTGGTGCAGACTGATCAGCTCTCTTTCTGTGGCTGTCAGTCGTTCTGCTGGATCGATACGGAATCCCAACATATACGAACCGGCCTGTAATAATTTTGGGAGGTATTGACAGTAAGAAAATGAGTAGGAAAATTTTCATGAACGATTATTCTTAAGATTAATCATCATGGATATTTGGACCTACATTTTTACAACAGCCACAGGCTACTCCAGAGTAAAGCTACACTAATAACTGTTCCTTTTCAACCACCGAATTCCAGCGTCGGAATCGGTTGGCATTTGCGTGGACGACTACTTTAGTATGGGGTGGTACAGTCGGCACTGGTAAAGAGAATTAAGTACCATCTCGATTGTTCGAGGACCTAATCCTTGGTCCGCCGGTCACATGATGGGTGGCAAATCGTGCTCATAATTCACTGAGACGTAATTTTATGCCAGGTTTTAGTGGTACCGTAGGTCCTAGGGACTATGGAGGATGACTCTCCCAGTGCACTTGAAATCAAATAAGCGTGCTACCGGAGCAGAATAAAAAGCAATGCAAATACAGAACAGTCTGGTAGAACACAGTAATCGAAAAGGAACGGCGGTTGACGCCGTGCAAGTTACAACCCGTTTCCATAAGTGGTTTCCAGAACGAGATAGTTCAACAGAAAACACTTGTGAATTAGTCCTACACTGCCTCTCCGCCTGACTTGGAGTATGCGGACAATGATCTCAGTAAGGGCCCTTCGAAGGCTTTGGTCATCGGTAATTGCGTCTCTTGGATTGAATGGACCGACGGCGTGAGCACCTGTAGGTTCGCAATCTAGTACTGGATCTAGAATAGGCTTGAGTTGGGTCATGTTACTTATGGAGAGCACGTGGGTGCAGATTCATGTCCTGTTTTCCGTTCCTCCTGCGGAGTGAAGAAGCCACCTGAGAGCCAATAGGTGACGTGCGTTGAGCAAATTCACAACGAGCTTCGGTAAAGTAGATGATTCACGTCTCCCTAGTCGGGATCTGAAAAGTCCCTCAATCGCTTGACTGGAGATACTGAAATATGTGAAACGAAAACAGTGAACACTGGAGATCAAATTTTATATATATATATATATATATCACCAGGAGCGAATCTCTAGCATCAGGAGTATGCATAGGAGCTCGTTATCGAAGAGTCCACAGAAGAACCACAACTGTGATTCGTGGATAATTCTTTGTCAGTTGGGCTGAACCAACCTTAGGAACGAGGGCAGAATGCCCCAGAATATACATATGCATATATAGAAGCAGCAAGTTGTGTATACATTATATATATATATATATATATCACCTGTCCTGAGTGAAGTGGAAAAGAAATGCAAACAAACGAACCGCGGTTTTCCTGCAGTGTCCCTTTTATTTTTTTTGTGGTTCATGGTTGCAACAAAAACGTACACTCCTGCCGCTGGTTTTAGTTTCAAGGCAAGTTCATTCGGGGACCAAGCCATTGGTCCTCCTGATCCATGTGGCCTCAACCTGCCAATCGGTCTAGCCCTGCAGGTGATAGGCATGTTGTATATTTCTCTATTCTTCCGTACGTAACTGATTGATCTCTGAACCTCTTCTAGCAATCCGGCATAGGGAGCTTAAAACGGATTCACAATACCTGGTCCCCGCCATTGGAGACTGCTTTGCGTATGGTTCATTTCGACGAAGATTTGATCTTGCCAGACATTCGATTGCACGCCTTGTTGGCGGCGTGTTGCTCCCATCAAAAACCTAATGAAGTTTCATGTGCATTTATGTCGCTTTAAGTTTGCCGATCTACCTTAGCGTGTGTATTGGAGGGGGGCTCTGGTGGCTATATAACATGCCCGTTTCGATAATCATCTGAAATGTGTCCTAAAAATAGTGCATAAACAGCGGGTTTCCAGTAGCAGACTACGGATGTTCTGAACTCGTGGGGACCTTGTTTCTCAGTCATTCGTCAGTAGGGGATACATGGTAGCAATGCATACTTTGTCTTTCAGAGGCCAACTGATGCCATGTCGACGCTGTAGGTGCCTTTTTGATTTGCGAATGAATATTTCTCACGCCGCCATTTTTAGAAGTGCAACTTCCCAGATAAACAAAGCTTCCGACGATCTCAAATCTTCCTTTGCTCAAGCGCAGGTAAAGCTCTCATCAGTCCTAAAATAAATGTGACCTCATGATTGTGCGGACTGTATGCCTTTAGTTGTAAAGCGTTTCAGATGAGATTGAGCTACTTGGACTTTAGCCGCGAGAAGTTCGACGTCGTCGGCATGTTGCTTGTCCGTAATTTTGTGTCCTGGTTAGAGATTGACACCACGGAGGCTTTCGATCAACTTATTAAGGACATCGTCAGTCGCAGTCTCGAGCGGTAAACTGGGATCCCCGCGAAACAACAATGGCAGACAAAAGCTCATCATACTTGTCCGGAAATATGGCGTCAGAGGAATTTGATGATTGATGCATACCTTCATCAACACGCAAACTCAGGGTGGTCCTGTCAACTGAAACAAAAGTTTCCTTGATGTCCACGAACACGATAGTGATCGGTTTTTCGTGAGTGCTTTCATGGTGTGGTAATTTACGGGGAGCAAGTGTGATTGATGCAGTCGCGACCGGGGTGAAACTCCGCCTACTTCTCACGGATTCGTTTGTTTCTTTTGTGTTGTTAATCTACGAAGAACAACAGACACTCCTTGGATGCAGCCCGACTTGGGATGATTCGTCTGTGATTGCCACAGGTAGTTCGCGAGCTTTTCTTGAAGGCGAGTCATGACCAATTCCATCTTATTCCTAGGGACTTTTTCCTCGTCCCGTACTTGTCAGTTCCAGTATGATTTAGACCGTGCGTCGATTTTCTTCGTTGACATAGAGAAAAGACAGGAAAACGGGCGGACGTACGGGTGATTGCGTAATCAAAGAAAGTCGCCAGAACGATATTTAAAAATTCCTCGGCAGTAGAATACAGCCGAGTGGATCCACTAACTGTGTGTAGACGCTGCCTCAGGTTGCTCAGGCCAAAGCAGCTGGTTTTCTTAAGGATCCACGACCTGTAGTCGTCTACAGCCTAACTCGTTAGGAGGTGAAATGGAGCTTGGGATTCTTAATCCACTGAGAACTGGTGACTAATTGCCCAGTTCATGCGCTTTTCGAAAGCGGTCAGACAACTGGGTGCCCAGCCCACCCCTCTGCAACATATGTCGGTGTGCATACAACCGCATTCTTCTTATGCCGTCCGTGGTTTTTCTAGTATGATGGTTTGGCGGCCTCCACTAGGTTGACTGCTGAGGATCAATTAACTTGGCGGAGACTGAGTATTCACGTTCGTCTTTCTTCATTTACATCCAAAACCCCGTCACAAAAATGGAGTGCGCTGGACCTCAACGCCAAGTCGTTCGGGACGAGTGGCTAACTGGAAGCCCATACCTACACCTACATTCGTTTTTGAGGTAATAGTAGGCTCAACCCTATCTTGTTTGTTCTAGTTGGCTAATTTACGACGATGATCGGTTTCAAGAGGGTTACGAATTTTCAGGCGACGAAGCAGCTTAAGCTGTGGGTCAACGTGTTGTAGGAATAGTCTTGAGTGAGAAGGCTGAATCAGCCCTTCTAGACTGAATCCCAGTCAACAGTCGCTTGTGCGCTGTGAGGTTGCAGGGATCAGTCCGTATCCGGAACGATAATAGTGTTAAGCGCAGTTTATTTGTTATCTCGGTATACGCTTGAACAGACTGCAGCACTGACGTGAAGAAAGACGAGTTTTACGATGACCTCGTCACCCTTGTTCGGAAGAGCAAGGGCACTGACATTGTAATGGTGGCAGGTGATTTTAATGCACAAGTTGGAAAACTGAGTGTATCGGAAGCCTGTTCAGGTGTGCGCTACACCTTGCGGTTCTATCCGGAACATTAGGTCGTACTAGACGGCGTACGTCAAGTCGGACCATGCATTAGTTTTAATGTGATTTTTACTTCTGCTCAACGGCAACCGACGCAGGCCACAAACCCGATTGGCTCTCGAAAGTTTGTCTGATTCGGCTGTTCGCAACAGCTGTGAGCAGATACTATCCGACGAACAGTGGGATTTAACAACAGGCTTCGCGTGTGCTCCTAGATCTAGCGTTCATCAAAGACACTGGATCTCGCAAGGGTCGCTGGGTCTAATGGAGCAAAAACACCAACTTCCCATTTGCAAAATGTGAATAAGATGCGTCGGCATTTGCAGCGCCAGTTGACGGTAAGCCTTAAGAATGACCGCGAGAACTGGTGGGTTAAGATAGCCGAAGAGATGGAGGAAGTAGCCGCTTCAGGTAACAGTCAGAGATTGTTTGAGCTTATACGCTACAACGGTGGGCGGCGAACTTCGGTTGGTGAAGTCGTGTGCGATAGAAATGCAGAGCTCATCCATGGTAGGCAACAAAGGCTGAACCGTTGGTCTGAGCACTTCAAGGATCAGTTTAGCTGGCCACACGCTAACGTAGTTAAGCTGGCGTCTTCAGCTGCAAATCCTTTGGAGGTGTCTGTCGATCCCCCAACGGAACTGGAAGTGGAGTTGAATATACGACTTCTAAATAAGGGAAAAGCAGCCGGTCCCGACGACCTTCCTCCAGATTATTTTCAAATTGAGTGGGGAAGCTCTGATAAGCTCACTTACTTTCTTGCTTCGTGATATTTGGAACAAGCAGCTTATTTCGTTATCTTGGGGCGAGTCACTGATTGTACCCATCTTCAAGAATGACATACGGAGTGACTGTAGCAGTCATCTGGGGTGTGGTCTAATTTCGGTAGTCACAAAGGTGTTAGTTTCGACATTGTTGCACTGTTTGACTGCCATTCGCGAGAGTATTATCCACGAACAGCATGCCGGATTTCGGTCAGGTCGAGGTCGCATCAACCAGATATTCACTCTCCGACAGATACTCGAAACGCCCTACGGTCGTAGTCCTCCTCGGCTTGACAGGTGCTTTCGACTCCGTGAATCGACCGGCACCACTCAGTGCTCTCCACCGGAAGGGTATGCCAACGAAGTTTGTGAACCTGTTGCGAGCATTATACTCGCATACCTATGCTCGCGTGAGGGTGTACGGTGAACTATCAAGTTCATTCGAAACGACTAGTGGTATTCGACAAGGCTGTCCCATCTCTCCATTCTTGTTCAACTTCGTCATGGACGAGATGATGGAAGATGCTTTAGGAGGTCTCCGGGACGTAGGAGTCTAACTGGGACATGGAGGGAAGCTGTGACTTAGACTGTGCAGATGACGTTGTGTGCCTTTTCGAGTCTGCCAACCAAGCACAACGAGCACTAGATAGACTCGAGATCGGTCGCTCGGTTTGGCATGTGCTTTGCACCTCCGAAGTGCAAAGTGCTATTGCAGGACTGGACGACAGCAGCACTAAACTCGGTGCTTAGCGGAAAGGAACTCACGATCGTAGATCGTTTCACCTGTCTTTGTAGCTCGGCAGTGGAGGTAAATACGCGTGTATCGAAAGCTCGGGCAGCTTACGCTGGACTGAAGCACTTGTGGCGTCCGCCTGATATTTCCTTGAAGTCGAAAGGTCGTGTGTACTGTGCCGCAGTGCGCTCAAGTCTGTTGTACGGTAGCGAGACATGGAGTATGCGTGTGGGCGATGTTCGTCGGTTGGAGGTTTTCGACCACCGATGTTTACGTAGTATGGCTAGGATTGGATGGAGTGATTGGGTGAGTAATGTAGAGGTCGGTAATCTATTACTAGGTGCCGGCTCTCAAAATACCTTGTTTCGGCGCATGAGTCTTAGTAGACTAGGCTGGTTGGGTCACGTGTTGCGTATGTCGAACACTCGTCTACCGTACCTTGCCCTATTTTGCGTTCATCTCACGGAGTGTGAATTCATGTTGCCGGATGACGTGGCGACGCGGGATGAGAAAATGCCTAGTGAACCTAGGTAAAGTATATGTTTCATGTCTTCGTGGTTTGGGCCCGAAAGGCCTGTCGGCTAGTTGGCTGGAGACACTGAAGTATATGGCGATCGTGTTGTCATTTTGTATCGACTTCAAATGATTGAAAGAGTGCGTTTGTACAGTTAGACTGTTTCCTGTGTTGGCTGCAGCAGCGTCTTATCTGTTCCCGCCTGTTTAGGTCCACTCTCCGTTCCTCTTGGATATTCACTCTTGTTATAGGACCGTGTAACTGTGGGAAAAAGGCAGCGGTCAGTGAGGCTTGCCTTGCTGTTTAACGCTGAACGACGATGATGATGATGATGATCGTTGCCCGGTATCGTAATGCATAAGGCGTTCGGCTCAAAATCGTTCCACCCTGGTTAGCTTTCCGGTTCTGTCGCGATATATGTGTGCTGCTGATGATTCACATTAGGGATGAAACGGCTTTACAGTTCTTCCATTCTGTACCCTTCTGCGTAGCATGTGCGATGAGCTGCGTGATTGAGATTTCAGCCCCTCAGGAGCCCGATTCAATGATCGCCAGTGGTAGAGGAAAAGTATGTCGGTAAATAAAATAGACTGGTTATCGTCACAGGCTGCGATCACTGCCCAATTATTATAAGTCCTACTGTCAATTGTATGTTTCGCATTTGGACTGGTGAACAAAATAGCCCCTGCGCTGTTCAATCGGTTTCGCAATCATTGCTGCGCATCAAGAAGGCGTACCCAGCCTGATCAACCATTTCCACATTCATTCACTTTAAATTTTGTTTTCTCACTTGAATGTCTACTACCGCCAATAGTAGAAGTGAAATGTTTTTATTTTGGAATTTGAAGCTGGATTCCGCGGGGCTAGTTTCGTTTGCATTAATCGGACTTGCAGTTTTCGGAATCATCAGATGTGTTTTGTAATACTGATCGGCTGGGTTCATTTCGAAAATGAATTGGACGAATGTATAAAAGCCAAGTGGGATCCATAGGAATAAAAGTTGTTTACGTTACAGATGCTTTCTATTGCACACTTGTTGTCGTCGGCAAAACTAGTGGGTATTTCCGGTTTCTATCAGCTTCTAACAGGGACCTTTTGGATTCTAGTGTGGAAGTTTGATTACGAAACCGTAAAAATATTGAGTCTACTGTCGTTGTTGTGTAGACTTATCTTTTTAGAAGTCGTTATTACGAGAGCTTTGCCAAATTTGGAGTTGCTTTTTTTCACGGATGTCTATAGACGACGTAGGAAAGTAAACTGGATTATATATTGGATTTACAATTTGTAGAAATGGAATGCTGATGTTAAAGTTGTGTGACATAGTGGAATGCCACACAACGCGAATGTTGGTAATGTAGAGTTTTCCCAGGTTACCCTGTTTACAAGATAAGGAATCCTTATAAAGGAACGAGAATCATTTGCCTGATCCGTAGTGAGATTCCACACTCCGTCGAGTTCATCGTATTGTTGCTCTTTTGGCAACAACGCCAACTTTCTGTTTTCCAGAAGTGGATAGCGGATTCGCAGTTCTCGATAGGTTCTGCTTGAATCGTACGCTCTGAGAATAGGAAGTGGAAAATGGAACTTGGTTATGCGTACTTGAAAACAGCTGTAACAGATACAAATATTCTTGGGTTTCCGGGCACAAGATACGTAAAAATAAATTCGTACCGCGTGTTTCCGTTCTTGGCCAACACGAACAACGCGTCCGATATGCCATGCAATTTCTTTTAATGAGTAGGTAATATTAGAAATAGCGGCTTTTGTTTGTTTATCAATAAGAACATACTGATCGTGTGTTCTGTTTCGATATGTTCAGAATACATGCATATCCGATTGCTGCCAGGGAATAATGTGGTAAATTGTTTGACTAACATAAATTTATTCTTCGATACTGATGGGTGCACCAAATCAGACGCAGGTTTGTGACTGTCAGAATCCCTGTACAAAGACCAAAATGATAGTGACCTGAACGTGCAGTTTAAAACTTACCTCGATCTCCACTGTTACCTTTGGTGTCTTCCACGGGGTATAACTTATCAACAATTATTTCACCCTTTCGTAGTGCGATATCCTTTTTGCCGATGTCAAATCGAACGACCGTATCATGCCAAAAATTGTCTCCCATTGGCGATGTTTATCGCTTTGATGTTTTTATAAGGGACTTGTTTCAACCTTTAATAATAATATTATTGACGCTAATCATAGCCACGTCATTAGTGATGATTCCAACCAACATTACTCTGAGAAAATCGAAAGTGGATGGAGATCTACTGGGTAGAGTGAAGTTCAGCTTCTACAACCGCTAACTCTGCACGAATGTTTTCTGGTTTTGGCTGTTGCCTACTAGCATCAAGTCATACTGGAAAAAGCAAACGGTCATAGGACAAAAGAAATATAGAAAAGGAGAAATGTTCCAAACCCATCGTTGACTCATGTCATTTTAAGTCTCTAACCATCGTGTTGGGAAATCTCATGGACTCGGTGGTGGTCTTCTTGCCTTGACTCAGATCCGGATCATTAACTGTCCGAGAGAACAGCCTATACCGAGGTAGCCATGCTTTATGGCAAGACCGATCTTACTGCCGCAGTTGATTGATTAATTTAGATATCTTTGTTCTGCCGGCAAAGACGTGATCAAAATTTCGTACCATGAGACTGGAAAGTTAATTAATTATCGTTCTCTTTTGTCAGTTTTTATAACAGCCATATTAAATTACAGTGCACCGGCTGAAATCATTGCAAATACTGCAAAATATGCTGGATAGCATTTCGCCCTCACTAGGTGACAGATGTGCGGAAGTTGTCAACGTTTGAATATCGATTTCTCCATAGTATTATTACAATAAGGCGGAAGAATTGCATGAGTAACGCCGAGGTTATGATAAAGCTATCGAGGAACGGAACGAATGCTGAATTCGAATAGACTACAGTAGTCGGGACATGTGTCACACACGAACGAAGATCGACCATTTCGGTATAGGCTATTCTCTGAGGTAAATGACGATTGGGAGCCGAGTCAGAGAGCGATAGTTTGTATGAAAAACTGAACCATTGTACGGTCCTGCGTAAGTCGAGTTAGGTTGCCGAGTACATGAGATCTCCCAGCACGATGGTTAGAGACTTTAAATGACATAGGTCAGTGGTGGGTTTGAAACATTTCTTTTCTATATTTCTTCTGTCTTATGACCGTTTGCTTTTTCCAGTACGATTCGATGCTAGTAAGCAACAGCCAAAACCAGAAATCATTCTTTCAAGATTGGTGATTGTAAAAGGTGCTGAGCAAAAGAAAAGTTATCCAGCACAATTTAAATACAGACATGTAAACTCGGATTTGTTCAGTACTTGTGCCTAGCATACCAAAATAAAGTGAGCCAGAATGGCCCTAAGAATTGAAATTATGAGCCACTTTGTGTTGATATATCCTGGATGATATACTGACATTTCTCGGAAAACCTAGATTTGGCGTTGCACTCCTGCTTACTTACTTTTAAGGGTGTAACGCTATTTAGTGATTATCGGTAAAATGTCCACTTGAGGTGGAGGCCGCCGAAAGAATGAAAGTGTATACATTTATACTTTGGAGTGCGGATATGGTTGCCGCCTAGTCGTGGGGTTGCGAATGAAGTTAGTTGAAGCCCAAGACTTATTGGCGAAGTCAGTAGTGGTTGCATGCGACTTAATGAGGAAAAAAGATACCGGCTGAAGTCAATGTAATGAGGTCGATTGAATGATATCACTAAAGGTGAATTTACACTACAGAAGTTTTGTGATATCAGCCATAGGGTAAAACAGGTTGCGAACTATGCTATACGACTTACAATTTTCAAAAACTTCAATTAATTACTTAATTGAATGGAAGTTTAGTTGGTTTGAGATGGATTTTGCAAATGATCGCGGAAATCCAGTTAGGTTATGAGACTTCTGTTAGGGAAATTTTGGGATGTCAACGGACAATGCACAGTCGCCCTTGCATTTCAAATTCCGCTCTGGATGAAAACGAAGATCACAGTTATTTTTTACAATGCATTTTGTAACGTTGATATAAGCCTATTCTTTTGCAATTTTAAGTGGATAACTTAGGTCGACTCAGTTCAGCATTTGGAGCCGTTGGGTCAATCTTGCTGTGCTCTCTTTCCAGTTTTTCTTTCAAAATGCCATCTGGTCAAAAGCGAAATGAATAAGGACAGGCAACAAACCAAACTTAGGTTAATCAACACAAATACAGAGGGGAAAAGACTCCGGACTAACGAACGCCACTGAGTTATGTTAGCTAATGCTCCCGATCGTCGCGTTGGTTGATATCATGAGCTCGTCAGTAGAAGTATTGATCGTTCCACGGTGAGTAGTCTATCTCCACCATATGATGTACTAATCAACTCCGTTTCTCTTCCAGTCATTGCCTGTCTGAAGTGAGGCGTGCACTATTCTCCAATAACAAACTGGAAACTTATCGTAATATTGTTTACGACTGGATAGCACAAACGTTCGCCATAAAAAGCGACGTCGACTCACTTGGCATCCTTTTTCTATTTTTGCGTTGGATTCAGCAGGACCACAGCGCTTTTGGTAATGGGTGGTGTGGACCAGTCGAAGACTCTCGACCGTGCTGGTCTGCTCCCGAGGACGCTTCGGTCCGTGCTCGCTTTTGTTTGCATATGGCTTGTGATTGCACCAGTACAAAAATGTGCATTATTCGCAATTATTTCGGTGTGATAAGTACCAAGCTCAACTCTGGTCAGAGCTTTCAATACGGTTTCCACCATAAGGAAATGCCTAGGTTCTGGGAAACGGGATAAAGAAGCCTCACACTCAGCCGAAGCAGCCATACTCGGGAAGTACGTGTCGGTCCTCAACTAGTTGCACCGTCATACGTCATGTCGGATTGGGGCTTATGACTAGTTTCTGTCATTCTTCGCCGTCTCCAGTGGTGTACGGCAAGGTTGCCCTTCATTCCTATTTCTCTCCGACTTCCCTTAAAACGCTCTACCTAGTCTGTTCATTATATTTGCATTATTTTTACTTTAATATGTCGGGTTAAAACGGAGGTATCTACCCCATTGCGAGATAGAACCAATGCCATTGCTCATCGTAAGTGGTATTTACTAGTAAAACAGTTACTTCACACAGCTAAGCCGAAATCACCTACCATCATAGATCCACTCGGTTTTCACGGCAATGAGTGGAAGCAGTTTCATTGAATGCTGCATTCTCCCGAACACCAGCATAAGTGATATTTATGTTACCGCTTTTAATTCATCGCTCGTACTTCAATTTCTTCCAGTTGAATCTGGTTTTTATGTCGCAAACGAAACATCAAATCTAGAATTCCGACAGATGTAGGCGGACTATTCGAAGACTGACATGCGTTGTTCCAATTACGTCATCGTTCATATAATGTTAGTATGAGAAAATGTGGGCGCTATGTACGCAAATATCTTGCAACACTTAAGTACAATGAAGTACCAGCTAGATCGTTTAGAGCGCTCCGTTCACCATGGAAGATTGCCGATCATTTTTTCGTTGTCAGCTGCGCAAGCTCTAAGGCACCTGGATCTGACACTTTAACACAGTGAAAATCGTCAGTAGCTGGTAAGCACTATTTTGCCATTATAAAATATAGGGGGTTATCTTCACAACTACCTAAGGTAACACTGCTACTCATTGTCTGCGGCAAGTGATGATTAGATTACTAGCTGGGAAACTAATTTTTAGGTAAATTACTCTGGAGCACGCAAAAATGGCATCCAAAAAAAACTGAAGCAAATGGTCATTGGTAAGCCCTTATTATGTCTATTCGAACTTAACAAAACAATATATAGGCTGTGCTGCGACAGAAAACTTCAAAAATGTCACTGCTCCAGCCGTAGGAGGGGATATGATCACGTGGTTGCAAGACACGAAAAGGAATATCCGGAGATCAGCAGCACTGCCAATACACATCAATTATAGACGGAAAGTGTAACTTTGTTGCACGACGCGACTGAGGAAACAAAGGACGTGGATGTAGATACTGTTGAGCGGTAACAGGAAACTTGAGGTTAACCAATGATGGCTGTTTAAGAATGGATTTTCCATACTTTCATTTGCCTTCCTTCTTTATACTTATGTCGGTTAGCACATTTAAAACTTACTCAAGGTATGCTCGTTGCATTCCACACGTGGCTATCCGTTCACGAATGCGGGAGAGAGGTTTCCCCGTAACACGTAATTCTCGTAAATGCATTCTACTGAATTATTCTTATTTCAGTATATCACGCGAAAGCATTTACTACGCCCTCGCAAAGATTTCTTAAACCCCAAGTAACCAAGGGCAACGCACTTTCATCTCGTTTTAATATACAAGAAGAATACAAATCCTACGCATGTTACGCTTTAGTCAGTGTTGTGCGCTATTCTCTTTAGTTTCCAAATGTGGTTAGAAAGCGGGCGGCCAGCTAGAACAGGTCACAAGCGTGCAAGTGCACGTGCAGTCCCCTACGGGGGTAGGTTCAGTAATCAGATGCGCTATGACTGGCTATCCTGTCCATGCAATCGTGGTTTTATTGGACAACAAGGGAACAAACTTTACTCCGGGGTAGAAAATCTAACACCCACCTGGTTACCCATTAGTCTTAGATGTTGCACCGAATTTTCTATCCATTCAGAGCGCAATATTTCAGTTCGCCTTGACGACAAACACAAATTATGCACGAATTTTCAATGGACAAAGAATGACCATTTTCTGTGCACGTTAGCAGGGACAGTCATTCAATTTTTTGGTCGTGTCAATTTAAGGGACTAAATTATTAAGCTGACATATCACTTAATACACAATCTGTTTACACGCTTTCAATGTATTTTTCTTTGGGAATCTTGCACTACAGTCTTTTTAGAACTATGGTACGGTAGTCAGTAGGCCGAATTTCTTTCTACCGTTTTTATTCTAATTTGCAACATCGTTACGGTCATCGTAATAACAATTATCTGAACATTTTTGGTCAAAATGTCTAAATTGATAAAACGTTGTCAGATTGAGCTAATTTTTCCGTTTTAATATTCATTTGACCCGCAGCTTCGTAATTCACTATTGTTAATTTGTTTTGCTTGAGATATCAACAACAAAGACAACAAAAGCCGATGGGGAAGCAGCTAAATGTAAATGATAACTTAAGTGTAATCTTCTTATATATTGTATGGTTTCCTAATTTTTAACGTAGCCAGAGGAAGAGAGAATCGACCTCGGTTTATTCGGCTATAATTGTTCGCCTGTATTGCGATCTGACAAGTAGGTATGCGTTTTATATTATGTTTATTCGTGATGCTGGATATCGAGTGGCCTTAGCTAAAAAAACAAAAAAATGAGTAGGACGGGCATGATGGCGCGGAAACGATATGCAAAGCAGTTTGAATTCTGCTGGTAACCGCGGTTGTAGCGCTTCGACTGCGCATTAATTGTGAACATAAAGGTCCGCTTGCAAATATATATGCATAACGATGAAAATTACCTATCGTAAAGATGGCCGATCAGTGAGTAACTGCCCATTGGCCCAACTAGTTTTGCAGCCTTGATTATCCTAATTTTTCACAGTGGACACTCAGGGTGACGGTAAGTGGAAGACTCAAGCGGTTGAAGACGATACAGTCATTAAACACTCGTGTTTCCTGGCTATATGCGATGAAACGAAACAGAAATCTGTCGGCCTTTTAACAACTTATTGACATAGTAGCATTGGTTTAGAAAAGTAAAACTGAAAGTTCTTAGTGTTATTTTTAACAGACTTTTTGCACGATTTCCTTCAAGTCGTTCCGAAAATCATCTTTGAAATAGTACTGTTTT
>LUCM01000039.1:14358-31696 GCA_008360955.1 Fasciolopsis buskii
TGCAAGTTTTCCCTGATCGTCTAAACAACGGTATAGACATATTTCAGATGTGTTCTGCACGTTCAAAGTGCCAAATGCCGTTGCAAGACTGGATTTTCTAGAGGCCTGAATATTTTTCTTGTGAATGAAGTGGATAGATTTAGTTCCTTGGGTAGCTGTACGTCATCTGGTGGTCTTAAATCAGATGAAGTATTTTTGCGCATGCAGGAGGCTCTGTTGGGATTCGACGATTTGTGACATACGTGGCGTCTGCGTGACATCCGCTTATCGATCAACGGTCGAGTATATGCCGCAGCACTACTGTCGGTATTACCCTCTGGCCCCGAAACACGGCTGTTGAGAACAGAAGATATGCGAAGATTTTTGGTGTTTGAACACCTTTTTCCTCGTAGTATTGGCCGAATATAATGGGAGTTCTGAGTAGCTAAGAAGTTAGACGTAAGGTACTGGGTCCTAGGGTCCAGTCTTTAGAATAGGCACTGAATGAGAGTAGGTTAAGATGGTTGGGGCATGTTTTCCGCATGCCCACAGAACGCCTGTTTCGTTGTACCCTGTTCTTCGAGGCAGGTAATGGTTGGAATTTGAATTAGTCAGTCGATGGCATGGGAGAAACTTTCACCTTTTACTTCCTTTATTAATGGAGTAACGATGTACATTATTTTTCAGGATTGGGGACGCGACTAACAGAGGGCTGCCAAGTGGGAAAGTAGACCGGCGGTGGGAGGATACGAACCCGCGACTCTCACATCGAAACGCCACGACCTTATCCATTTGGCCACCGCCGGCTGATTCGTGTAGGTCGAATTAGACTATGGGATTGCGGTCAACTAAATCATCCTAATTGGTGAACGTACGAACTAGGCTATATGACTCAATGTCGCAGTCATTGGCATTCTTGCATTAGGCATCTTTTGTTTTCTATATATGTTTATCCAACTTATAATTTTGTAGTTTGTCTTTCGCTATTTCTTTTTCCCTCCCTTTTAAATAGCTGGTGCTGTGAAGTGGGAACCACAACCGGAGCACGCTGGTGCAACGTTTGTGGCTGTACAAACTAAACGCATCCGCTATTAAGCAAACTTAGAACGAACAGCAAAAAATTAGCTTGATCCCATCAACCAAGATGACGGTGCAGTCCCTGTTCAGTATCACTTTTCGTTCAGAGTTGTCAAACATTTCATGGACACGGATTCATTTTCACACTTGCAAAATGCATTCAAGAATTATGGTTGCATAAGAATGTTAATGTCTCTGTGGTGATCTATGTCAACTCAGCATAGAGTGGTAGGTCTGTCGTTGTTCTCGAATACTCTTCAAGCGGCATTGAATTTCCCTCTGTTCGTTGTTTCCCAAGATTTACTCGGTCGAGAGCCTGTATCGTCACAGTGTGTACGTACCAGTTATTTATTTGCAGTGCGATATCACCTTTCTTTCGTGTTGCACAAACTCATTACCGAATAACCCCGATCCATTTTCTCTTAAACGGGGAACTTTTGTTTCCACAAACGCCGATTGTGTGCTCATTCCAAGGTCTAGGATTTATTCACGCGTTGCCCACAGGTTATTCACGTCTGTAAATCAATCGAAATTTCGTTCTTGTAACTTTTCTCCTCACAACCCTTCCCCTCTCAATGCACCTATAGGTGTCGCCTTTCCATGGTTGCCTGTATGCTATCACTTTTCCAAGCTGCAAAACTATTTACTGAAACTTCATGTGACATTCTCGGCTTGTGTTACACCATCGAAACGTTGCCCGCCTCCGGTGGTAGGATTACCTCATCAACATTCAAAATACTCAGAAAGAAAAAGGAACTTGTCGACAACTCTCGCTGAAGTTCAAAAGCCAGGAAGCTTTAGCAGTTTCGTCAACGCAGAAATAAAGCGTCTGGATGCGTCTTTTGCCCAAGCGCTTCCGAGAACCAAGTGTTTCAGGGTTCTTTGTTATTGCTTATGATTTTTGTTTGGCGAGGAAACCAAGAATAAGTACTTCTTTGTTTTAACTTTATTTATGAGACAACATGATACATCAGTTTCAGAACAGGGGTCATGGCCGACAGAGGACTACCAAGTGGGGAAGTTGACCAGAGGTGGGAGGATTCGAGCCCGCGATGTTCATTTCGAAACACCCCACTATTGGTCGCTTGGCCACCGCCGGCACGCGGTAAGGGTTGCTGATGGCTGTCTTAGTCCTACGTTTATACACCTCTCAATTAACTGTCCTCTGTATTTCCCATGTGTTTACTTAAGTCCTAAGATTTTATCTTGAGGACATTTGAAATTTTTCGCAAACGCAAAATGTCGTCTGCTACTGGCCTTGATGGCCTCCCTCGGCGATTCTTATATATAGTGTTGCCCGAATTAATATGCCGATCACTACCTTGGATAGTGAGTCTCTATCCACATGCGCGATTCTTAGTTGCTTTGTTCGAACATCGTTCCCATCCCCAAGAGTGCAACACAGGTACAGTTATACGGTTTCACTCCACCTTTAAGATCAGTAAAAAGGCTGTTCTTACACGGCATCAGACGCATCTGAATGTACCATCGGACCTTTTTTAAGGTTTCATATTAGAACCAAAAGGTTCACCGTTGTTGCTGTAGTTTGCTTAGTTTATTTTGTCATTGAATCCGCTGCATGTTTTCTGATTGCTATTCAGTACCCCGATTTCGCCTCTTCCACAGGCTCGATTTTCGCACAAAATTTTCATGACAGTCGAACCATCTTTATAATCAAGACCAGAAGATTAAAGAAGAGTAGTTTCTATCGCCTGTCAACAATTCTGGTATACTCCACGATACTGTGCTATCCTCGTTCCTGATTTCGACCTACATTAGTGGCCTTCCGGTTTCTGTCTCTGTAAAGCTATTTCTACTTCCCCAGATTTCAGAAAATTCGGTGAAAACGTTTTTGGAATGGAATGTTTCTCTTCACGTTTGGGCTTGAAACGGAATCCATCTAAGCGCTCTGAATGGATGCTCAGTCGTCTTCTCTCATTTTTCCCAACAAGTTCTGTTACGTTTAATTCCAAACGTTTATCTGGGATTAGTTCTGTGAAATATCTGAATCTAAACCCAGACATCAACCTAAGGAACACGTCTCCCGTTCATTACTATGCTGGAAAATTGCGAGCGTTATCTCTCCAAATAAAAATCCTCAAACAATTTCGAATACCAAAAAGGTGTCTCCAAGTTCACTCATCATTGCGTTCTTGCTTTATTGTATCATTCACCTGTACTTTTTTACGGCCTTTTGGAACCGGATTTCAAAGCACTTTGTTGCGAATTGGCAGTTATGGGCGATGTTTCACTCCTGCTTCTCGATATTCTTTTATTGGAACTTATTAACCGACCTATTGAATCTTACTTGGTCCTAGCTCAATATGTTACGAGATATAAGCCGTCCACTACAGTGACTTATCCCGTTGTCGTTCTCATTCATCCACCCCCTCCCGATTGCGGCATCTTTCTTCCGGAATAAACATCAGAAATCTTTTCTGCCCCATCTATTGCTGGCATTGACCAGTAATGATAAGATAAAAGTGGATTCCCTTTCTAAATTTAGCTTTTTTCTTTTCTGTCCTTAAGTACTTTCGATGATTGTTATTGTTTCATGTCTTGCTTTTTAACCCATTTTTCTCCGAACACTCGACCGAAATGTAGGTATATTACTTCCAAATCATAAAAATACAAAATAACAAATTTTCAGGGTTTTTGTTTCGCCCCGCCTTGGGGCTTTTCGATATCAGATTTTCCAATGGAATTTTTTGGTCGAGCTTAGTTGTGTATCCCTTGAAGCTTTGTTGTGGTTAGTCTTCCATACCCATCGTTCACCACATCTGTGCACAGTTCACGTTCACTCTGATAAATATTTAAAAATTCTCGAACTTGTTCTCCGGCTGCAGCTTGTGAATGCAGAATCTGTTTATAGAAAATAACTCGGTTTGAATGATAGACGCAGTATTTGAGAAGAACGACCGACCTACCACTCTGTCCTGAATTGACATCGGTCATCACTCTACTTCCGCATTTTTCTTCGGCATCCGATCCTGGCGAAAACACCCGAATCCGCCTATGCGTATCACAGAGACATCAACATTCTCATGTAACCATAATTCTTGAGTGCATTTTGCGCGTGTAAAAATGAATCCGTGTCCATTAAGTGTTTGACAACTTTGAACAAACAGTGGTACTGATCACAGACTGTACCAACATCTTGGCTGATGAGATCAAGATAAGTGCAAGTTACCAACCATAAAATTTTTGTTTTTTGTTATGAATTTGGTTTTTAGCAGCCTTAAGCGAAGAAAATTTGCCGGTCGAACTCAGCTTCATTTTTTGGATGTATGGAAATTCCGATGGAAAATGCGAGAGATGTGCATTCAAGTTATTTATATAAGGTAATAAAAAGTTTGCTTTTTCAGGAGCAGGATAAAACGTAGCCTCATCGGTAGAAATGTGTGGACTACGTGAATAATGTCCCTAAACTACAGTTTACCGAGACACGGCCGTATTTACGGCTAAATGGATGTCAGTAGTGCTGAGCGTATCAATGCCTTCCCATCCCAAATCGAACTACGTTTGTCTGCTCATCTGTGGATGCTTAGCCGCCTAACTGGACCAGGATAAATAGGTAGTTGCGTCGCCGAGTGACCCAACATATCCTCGTATTATTAAAAGAAAAACAGTGAACAGTCAGTTCATTTGAACAGAAAGAGTCAGGTGGCCGATTTCGCAGCAATTGAACAAGCACAAATACAGTGACCTAAAGCATACTATTTAAAGTCATTTACGACGGCAAAAACAAATTCACGCTAAGATACCGTGGCCTCAGCTATCTCCAACTTTACTGATAAACTTTGTAAGCAGTATGAATTAACCACAGTTTCTGCAACTTATTTCTTCCATCCTTATTCACTTCCTTCATGCTGTTCATTACTCACTTCTGTCATGCTTTTGTTCTGATTGGTGGTTTCTACTGCCTATAAAGCGACCCAGGTGACTTACGATGCACACTTGTGCAGTTTTTGCCAAATGGCGCAGGATTCGTTATACTAACCAATGTTTTTGATCTTGTTCAGGTTTGTGGCGGGAAACATTGTTTTTAACACATATTATCCTTATTTTATTGTTTAGTGGACGATATTTTTGAGATAACAGTGACATATATTGCTTGCCGTTAGTCTTGCGCTGATATACTATGGGCTTAGTCGCTACTTCGCAGCGCCGCCTATGGTAAGCGGAAAAAGCGAACGAGAAACAATGAAAGTTTAACTGTAAGATGCTAATTTTAAAAGCTGCTTAGAACAGGAAGGCTTTCGAATGTAAGAACGCCATTAACTACATCATTGAACCATATAATCTATGGTCTTCAACCGCCGCCTCGAGGGTCTCGTGGACCTTACCCCGAAAATCTTCATGGATGTTCACGGATTGTTTTTCATACTTGGCTGCGTAACCGGCTGAACATCTCAATCAATTTTTCAGTCATTACCTGCCTCAGGCACCTGGAACAGATGACCCGACCTCCATAATCCATTGATGTGCAGTGCTTCTTCTTAGAGTTGAACTGCATGCCGAGTATTTTTGATCTAACCAAAGTTACTGGAAAATTCCCCCATCACGTTCTAGAAATACTACGAATACGTTGATATTCGATCACTGATAGTTTACACACCATGTTTCTGACTCCTTCGGTGGAACCGGTCTTAATATTGCAGCGAAAACTCGATCTTTGAGCGGTGCTCATTTGTCGTCCCGCCGCTACAGATATCTAGAATTATTGAATACTGATCGAAATTTCCTTATGCTCGACGGTATTCCATCTGATGTCATCAGTGGGAGCTGTTGGGAAGTCTATTGTCGCCGGTAACACGTATTCTTCCGAAAACGTCTGTGAAGGTTCCTGCTCGGTTTTTTTTGCGTCATTTAATCACACTGCATGTTGTCGCAATTGCGGTTTTCTGTTATCCATGTAAGGTACCCTATTGATTTGGTCAAAAATCAACGGAGATGCACTCGTTCACCGGATTGATGGTAGTGGGAACTCGCCGTCACGCATCTCGTTAGCACACCTGTTTTATCGGGATCGTACGCGGTTTCCTGCCCTCCAGATTTCAAGATCATGGTTGCAGATCCCTCTCCTCATGTAGAGGGTCGTAGCGGGATTGGAGAATACCATTTCCAGTAAACTCAGTCCTTAAGCATGCCTTAAAAATAACTGCTACGGTTTATGAGCTTTGTAGCACTGTTCGAACAGAAATTGGTTGTCATTCAGACGCGTTCACATTATGCGAGCCATTGTTGACAAAGTCAGCTAATGTTATGACCTTGGGAAGCTTATACGTCGTCTGGCTTGTTGACTGTTTCGCTCAACACATGTGATGTAGCCTATAATATTTGAAGCCTCAAACCAAAGCTCCGTTTGTGCTAGATTTGGTGCATTTTATTTTTCTTCGAACTCTGCGTTGTGCCCATGACCTTTCACATGAATGCCTTCATGCGGTGAAGTTGTTTTGTCATATTTGCGTGCTCTTGTAGGTAGTCGTGATTATTCTATTGCAGTTGTGATCAAATAGCCTTTCCTAAGCACGTGGACATAAATTGCTACGGTACACATTACGAAGTCCATCGCCCTGCTTCTGGTATCATTCTGGATAGGGCAAACCTTTCGATTATTCGCAGCATTTCAGGGGGTTTGCCTGATTACTACCAACAAAAACATAGCAACGAAGGGACACGATAGCGATTAGACTTGTTTATTCTGTTAAGTTTCAAGGGCCTGATTTGTCCCTTCTGTAATTGTTACCTTGGCATAGAAACGTGAACGTAACTGGTCGCGCAGTCCCGAATATCGATTAACCAAGTAGTTTTCTCCGTGTTAATCTCACTTTCACTGGCCTTTGCTTAAGGGTTCCGAGAAACTGATTGATATGCATACTTACAATATGATTTCCACTGGAAGATATCCTTTGTGAACGCTAGTATTGTTTTATAGTGTTTTGTGTTAGAATTCTACGAGGGCTCAGTGACAATAGTATATTCCTGGATTACGTCATTCATGCCGATAAACTAATCAGCATTCCTTACTCTGAAAGTGTGTTGTGATTTTGTTGAAGGCTACCTTACAACTTCATGCATTGTGCAGAAATTTCTTCGTTTTTGTAATCCCTTTCGTTCACTTCTCTTGAATGCAATAAGCAACATTTTTTTCGCTGAATTACGGTTTATATCCAAATAATCGTTTTCTCTTTCTATTTGATTCACACAAAGTGCTATTTTTGTTCTTATTACTTTTAGGTACCTTTTGATTAGATCCCAAATATTAGAGGTCGTTGTCGCTTTTGGGATTTGAATCGAATCCTTCCTATCGCATGTTTTACCAATGACGCTTTTCGATTTGCTGCCATCAGTTTCTCTAATTCCTTTTTTTCTGTGAAAAACATGACATTATAAGTTCTGTTTTGTGCAAATTTTCGTATGGTGGTGATAAATTGGGTTTACAAAGGTCAGTTGTCAACACCTAATCGGTTTTGGTTGGCAGATCATGAATAACACTAACTGTCAGAACCAGTCAGATTGTTCCTTGTTAACCCATAGCTTCTTTATTCGCAGTTGGGTGTTTTTCCCTCTTGACATTTTTGGATGTACATTTCAAATTGGCTTGATTATGTTTGGTTAATCACTACCAGTCTGAATCTGTTTAACCGCAATAGATATTTTATAATTTTTTTTTGTCGGTGATACTGGCTGTGAATCTCATGACTTTTTTTCATCGCGCACCATCATAGGGTATTATGTCAGCCGCGGTCGATTGGCAAACGCTGACAAAGCAATACTTTTCCGACTCAATATATGCGACTACAATTCGATCACATATACAGCCATCTATCCCTCCTCGTTACCACTATCCTCATGAGGCCCCTGACCCTTTCGGTACGTCTTGGACAGTTTCTACATGATCCACCAGTTTGGCCCAAACTGTTTGTACGTTTTTTCCTTGTCCTACTCTAGGATATGCCTGCCTGCATACATACATACATACATATAAATATATACATACATACATACATACACATGCATACATACAGACATACGTACATGCACATGCATATACGCATACACAGTAATAGTGATCACGCAGTTTGATTCGATTCGGCTGAAGCTTTTTCCTCCTACGCCTTCATCACTGTAACCATATCATTTGCTCCTCGTGTTTGCAAATATACTTCATCGGTCATTTCTCCTGATTTCCACTAGCCTTTCCAAATCCCGTGAATGCGCAGAATTCCGTCGCAAACCAGACACCCTCCACCACTCCTGAGTCTTCTGTTCCGTCTGGCTTTCCGAACTCGCCGTTGCCCTCCAGTTTTGACGTCGGACAGCGTTCGTCACAAATTGAGCGTCCACCAGACGTTACTCAAGACAGCAAAACCGATTGGACTAGGCAGTATCTGCCATTCAACTTGTGAGTAAACTGATGAGTTTTCCACTCATTGGGGAATAACGGCGGAGGACTGTCATGTCCGAACCGTTTCTACCTTCTTGATTTATTGAATCATATGCCGTTTGTAGGGTTTCTTGTATTTTAGCTACTGAATTTGATAATACTAGTAAGGACGTGATTTTGCTAAATGTTCCAGGATGCATTGGGCAAACCCATGTTTCCAGCTTCTGATTCCAATTTGTCACAGGAAAACACTTGTTAAAAGTAAATTCTTTTGACCATTTAAAATCTGGGCAATCACCAAGCTGTACGTAGCTATAGTACAAAAATCAGAATGTTTGTTCCGCTTTCCTAATGTCTTATGGAAATAAGCCAAACATTTCCAGCGAGGTTCCAATTACTCAATTTGGTGTTTAAATCACATACTAACTGCTTAAGAGGTTCTAGCAGCAAAACGGGGATATAGGGGATGGTCATTAAAGAAAAATCATTCATTGAATAAATGGGGAAAAGAACCAAAAAGCAAAGTTGAGCGGAAAGATAACTGCACATTAAGAATGAATCTAACCAGCTGTAACGTTGCTTCAGCCTCAGCTGTGGTCTGAGGAACATGCTGAATCGACTAATCCTGGAGGAGGAGGAGGATGGCCACGCGAAAGCACAAATGCATACTAAGTACAAAATGAGTTGGTTCGCTCCTGCTTATGATTAAAGACCCAGGTAATCTGCATACATTTCTTGACCGTCGAAACAACAGTGAAACGTGTTTTATAACCCCAAGTTGTGAAATTCTGCTGCAAAGCTGAAGTAATCCGAAACGAAACCTAGTCCTCAAAGCGAAGGTAGTTATGTCTCACCGGTTGGTCGCTCATCGGACGAAATATTCTGACACATGCAAAAGGCTCGGTTCGAAACACCTTTGACGTCGGCGCGACATCCGGCCATCGATCAAAGATCCGGCTTTCATTGGAGCAGTCAGATCAGTTTTGCTATTCTTCTCAGAGACATTGTCATTGAGAAGGTATCCCTTTAAACACCGGTTTCTTCGTAGTATTGTTAAATTTTGATGGGAGAACTACAAAGTTTACACCAAGGAAAAATAAACAGCCCTGAAGCCGGGCTATTAATTCTAACCGTGACATGGTCATACACAAACACTGATTTTTCTTGCCTATAGCGCAGACTCAACAACGAGGTCCATGGCTCACTCAGGGGTTACATCATCATGTGCGAACCCAGTGGAGTTCAGTTGAAGTTGAAAAAACAATGATTTACTCGGGTCTCGCGCAAAACAACCTCAATTTTTGCTTAGCCAGAAAATTACGCTAGACCTAATTATGCTCATTACGATCATTCACGGACTCGCCACTTGAGTTTTGTCAGTGAAACCTTGGCGCAAATGGACGAGACAAGATGAGCTGAGCGCATCCAAGCTTCAGGTGGTAGTGAAAACACAAAAATAATGGAATCCAAGTAATATTCATCCGCTCAGTCCTTCTTACGAAACTCGAATCGGTCATTTCACTGCGGTCAAAAACAACAGGTCAAATTAAGAACTTATGCGTTGAATCTATCTCCAGCTGAGTGTTAAGCAAATCCAGCTGTTGTTAAAATATTCCTTCATTGTCTGCGTCATATTCAAAGGGCATTTATTTGTGCATTTCGTGGAGTTAATCCCCGGCGCATCGTGATTTGTCTTTCATCCAGCTTCTGTTGCTGGTTCGAGCAGTGTAACTCAAATTACCGTCTCCCATGCCTACTGACCGGACTAAACGCACTCTCAGCCTGGCAGGCTACTTGCACAGACTGAAATTTGAGGTAGTGATACGGGCGCTTAACCCCACAACGTACGATAGCATACACTAATTTCGTAACAAGATCTCAGGAAAGTCAAGCACGGAATGGAGCTGATTAGCTTTTCTGTTAGTTCGTGAGAATGTAAACAGGAAGCTAATTCGCATTTATTAGTGGTTTCCATTACCTGCTTGATAAGTGAGCGTAGTGAAAGGCTCATCACCTCGGGGCGGGGAGAGGTGTAGGCCGCCAACCATGTATTTGAGACTTGGAGTGGTATAAAGCCACACAAAGCTCCATTAGACCATGTGTGATAACAAGCCAAGCGGTACCAAATGGCCCGTCTTATACAAGTCGCAATTTAAGGAAATAGTGAGGTCTACAGTCTAGTAGTTCCTCTAAGTCACCATGAACAGCAAGAACTGCCACCGATTGAAACAAGGAATTGTGTAAGTCTAGCAAAAATAGGAATTGGTCCAGCTTTGCAGTCATATTTGAAATATCTCGAAAAATAAGCGTTCTTTTGCAGAATTGTTGAATGTGAAATCCTCGACGCTAGAAATGATCGATTTCAATCGCATAAAGATCGCTCAGAGGGGTTGTTCGAGGTAATCGATGGGTCTTTGAATCACAATCAACGGACAACGCCGATACTTGCTTTTGCACTTATTACTTCATCAGTGTCCCATTTTTCATCTCTGGTCCGTTTACTCATTTTTCGTCAACTGTGAATTCTGAAACCGTGGTTCTGTGTCACTGTTAGTTTTGGGATCATGTTCGCTACCTGACTTTAGCATTATCGACTGTAGACCCGCCTATTCCATAGCGCCCATACTTGATGCACGTAATGAAAAAAATCTAAACTATTTACGACAGTTTGGTACATCTCACGAACTGTGTATTCAAAGTGGCCCTCTCCAACACGTTTACAAACGAATATAAAAACAGACATTGCTAGGATCTTGAACGATGTGCACTCGGTCCTGTTCAGTTTCTCCGCTCCACTCTCATTTTATACAGTCTTTAAACCGATTGAAGGGTGCAGCATATTATCACTAGATTCACATGTTTTCCATATTTTACTAACTGATTCGCACATTTCCGTTTTCACAGATCACAGCTGAAGGTTTTAGATTCACTCACCTCTTGGACAATACCTGAAAGTTTGCGTCGGTCGCTAGATGCCTCGATTTGGCACAATAGCATAAGTTTGATCCGATCTCTCCCAGATACCCTCGCAGCTAACGCTGTGTCGGCGGATCCGGAAGTTAGAGAATTCATGCGGGAACTACTGGACTATTTCACCCACTTGGGGAATTTCTCCCCTTTGATCGACCCGCGATTAGTACTGTCCGTCACCGCTGAACAGGATGCCTATGTCCCACGACAAGGGGTTGTCCCACTTAATCTGTTGTATCCAGGCTCAGAGATTCGTGTGCTGCCCCAGTCGGGTCATGTAGGAGCCTACTTGCGTAACACGATCTGGGCCATGGATTTTCGGTAAGACAATTGATCTCTGCTTCTTTTGGGCATTTTATTTCATGTTCTATTTCTGATGTTTTTTTTATTTCATTTCATTGCGATTTTGGGTTTGAACGGATTTCCGTTTAACTGTGCCTGGATAATTAGCATATGCAGTGACGGACTTGTTTAACGCTCAGTTATCCAGCTGTTTTCCTTTCGTCGTTTTACAGTAATGCCATTAAAGATTGTCTGCACCGACAAATCGAATTGCATTTTGACGAGCCTATCCCACTCAAGCCTTCACAATCCAAGAGCAAAACACCCAATAATAGCACTCAAAAAGATATTTGAAAACTCTTGAGCATTTCATTTTACAACCCTGACTTCTCTCCAGCTGCCTGTGTGCAACTACCTCGTTCAGAGTCCCACTCTTTTTTTTACGTCCTGTCGGTCCCGACTGGACCTCGAGCCTTCTTCCTCAAATCCCAACTACTCCACATGATCCGCAAAATACTTTAATCTTTTACTCCCGTTTTCATTGTGATTATTTTCTCTAGTTCGTACGTTTGGCTCTCCCTTTCAAAATTGATATGTTCATTTTGCTTCAAACCCTTCAGTTTTTTAGCGCTCTTTTCGTGTTTATTTTTTTGGTACAAATAGAACCATTTTTCCATTATTTTTGCACTTTGGTAATTCGTTTTTTCCACTGTGTAAAATTGCTTTGCATCCATCATAGTGGTAAGTGTAATAGTGATGACTTACGTTCGGTTGCTGTTCTGATGGGTTGAACAGCAAATATCACGTTCTGATATTGGTAATGCAATTTATTAACTAGGACGAAAGGTGTTATCTTGTGTTTTTTTCGTGAACGAGTAAAAATTCCAAAATCGGAAATTTAATGAGATTAAGGAAAGTCGTTAGAAGACAAATCAAGCGCAGCCATTTCGCGTTATGTCTTCAATTTGGATGAACGTTCGTCTAGTGTGTGAACAAGGGGCACAGCTTATCATCAGGTTGGAGAAAAGGGAATAAATAGTAAGTTGATGGTTTTTGTGATATGCTTGACACAAATGTAGTGGAAGAGACGTTCACTAAACAAAACGTTCAAGAACTGGTGTAATCCAGACCATGTTGGTTTTGCCTGTCTAACGTTCTCTCTGTGAAATGCTACAAGCGACTGCCTATGATATCACGACATTCCGCATGTGACCCGCCATTAAACAGAGTGGCAACCTTCGGTTCCCTTCCGAGATGTATTTTCCACAAAGAAGCACGAACCAACCATCGCGGATACCGAGCCCACCGTGACCCTAGGGATTTTAGGGGCTGATCTGAGTACATCAGAAGGCATATTAGCCACTGGATGTTTCGGTGTATGAGAATTAAAAACAGTCCATTTGCACTAATTGTATGAAGCGAATCTCAATGGATGAACACGAAAACAACTCAAATTCGGTCATTTATCAAACCGTTTATCCACTGAAATGAGTGGGCTGACTTACTTCTGACCTGTTGTTAGTCGATCACTGGAACAATTCCCGTGTCTTAGTTTATACAAGATGGTTTCGAAAGATAGCCGAAACGCGGACCTGTTTTGGATGATTGCTTGAGGTTTATTTTGACGATAACGATATATCTTCCTCTTGTACATGTTTTTAAAACCCCTAATTTTTGTTTCTACCGGTGCATCTTCAATGTGCAAATGGGATTCAATACTGCGAATTGTTCGTCTTAAGTTGAGTTCACTTGGAGAAGAACGAATAGGTGCTGCAATGAGCGATTGATAAAGTGGTTGAAAAAATGATGCAGTTATGATTGCCCTCAAACTCCAAGATTTAAGTGAATACATTACCTCGATATCTTCCATATTGTCTCTCATCCACATTGCACGTAGTAACTCCTTTTTCTTCGAACACGTAAATGTTTTCATGGAATAATGCTGAAGTATCCGAATTGACAAAAGCGAGTGGAATTTTCTGAATTATTTAATTCATAGTTCAAGAGTAGCTGTTTTTGGCTGAAGATATCGTAACCTGATAGTTTTTTTAAAGATCAATGAACACCGTGCTTCACATCCAGGTACGTTTCTCAGTTCACCTCCTCCTACGGAGTTGGCTATATTGATCGTGCCAGTAGGAGGTTGATCAAGGAGATCGCTGAAACTTGCAGCGGAATAAAATCACAAGGTCTTACCAGGCCAGGCTTCAGTTTCTGCAGTGGTTAACCAACGTGGTCCGGTCTTGGTTCCTACCTCACAGCACCACCTACACAAAGAGGAAAACGAAACGATAGTCCAAGGTCGACTGGAAGTCACTAAGTTGAATAACTACATTAAAAAAGGCCTCGAAAGCATAAATGCTGCTGACTGCGCCCTTGTCTGTTGTCTAACCACCGCCTGGAACATCCCGTGTACCCCAACCCGGTGGTTTAACTGAACCTACATGAGGCGGTCCGCTAGTTGAGCTTTCCTTCCTTATTCGCCAATATCATCGACTGGCCACGTCGACCTATCCTCCAACCGTTACCCACTTGGAGAACAGCGTACAACAAGGCGACCGTTCTGGGGCATGCGCAAACGTATCCTGACCACATCGACACCGTCATATTCTGCGCCTCTTCTGAAGGCTGGACTAATTGTTTGCACCTAACCTCCGAGTTAACTGGTACTCTCACACCATATTTTACCAGTGGAGGATAATGAAATACAAGCCTTTGAACAGCTGCCCTCAGTGGCAACGTCCGAGCCGTATAGCAACGCCGACCTCATTGTGGCTGAGTATGCCCTCCTTTGATTGTTCGTCGGATGCCCTACAGATGCCTCAAGTTGGCGAATCCCACTCGACTTTTCCACATACATGAAGACACTTCATCCTATACACGACCAACAGGCGAGATATTACTATTCGAGTAAGTAACTGTTCATCCCAATCCATTCTTTCCTTGCAAGAACAAGGTTCGGCTTCAAGCCAACCAAGTCCTGAAAAAGCATTTTACACTCCGAAGGTGCAGAATGCATACCAAGCATACACTATCGTTCAGATGGTCGAGGAAAACTTGCATCCTAATTGGGTCTTCACTAAGTAGCACAATATCAATACCACTGATCTCACATGATATACCGAGTTCCATTATCATATGTGTGAAAGAGGAAAACCCTGACGAACCCCACTCCTCATGGTGATTTCGGGTGGAGGACCGACTTAAGGACGAACTCAGCTACTACTGTCCCAATGCAGGGGTCGCGAAAGTAAAATGAACCTCTCTGGCACACCATTCAGTGACATACTGCCACAATTTCTCGATCGACTGAGTCCAATGATGCTCTCACCTTGAGGGAGAGAGAGATCATGGACCTGTAGAACATTTTGGGTGACCAACTCGGAAACTGGCTTAGTTTTCTCACGAGCACCAGATAATTGTTGAAGAATAATGTCCGCGAGCATTTTGGATACGATGTCTACCAAACTAAGTCGTTTGTGTTTTTCTTACGAAAGTCTGGCAATCTTTCTCGTAAATCTGTCCAATCACCTAGTCTTAGCAGTCTTATCTAGATTGATACCACGAGTTTTGTAATCTTCAATGTTAACTTTTCGTCACCATCCCATTTCAGGTTCGAAGACAGCCTATCTAGTTCAGCTACCTCACCGGGGATTTCCATTTTGATGCAGGACTGTTAGCTGCTTGCACTGTTTCACTTGCCGATATCGGTTAAAGGTCTGCTGCTGGCGCTCTAACCGATGCACCGGGGAGCCATCAAATGCCTCAATCACTTTACTTCTATAGGCCAGTATTCCTAATCAATCTGCAAAGATTGCGACCATTGACGATAGTCACATCCTTTTACTTTTTACGGTCCATCGCCGCTGACTGTCATTTCTCGGGCTCTTTGTCAGTGGTTTGCGAGTCTCATTGTATGGGGAATCCAAGAGAACGGATCTGCGAACACCCAAAAAGACAGCTGAATTAGAGGATATCTGTCGTCTCCGAGGTTTACATGGCATACAGTTCTGCGTTGCAGTTGCCACTGAGTGCGTGCCTTCTTTGATCTGCTCTTAGTATTCTCCCAAATCCTGGGAGTTTCGGTTTGCCGACAATCGATTCGGCAGTACCGAATGGCAGGGAAATCCGAGATTATCACTTAAAACTAAAGTAATTTTTATATCGATGTAAGCATAGACTGGAGCAAACAAATGCGACCGTGGACTAAAGCGTAGTCTAAGTCCATGAGTGTAGACCAGAACTTTCCACGTCAACCTGAGTCTAATATCTAGTCAAGGGACACCAGGTGAGTCCATGTAGCGTTTTATAACGGAGGTCCGTGTTAACCAGAAACAGTGTTTGATAGGAGCAAACTTGGATGAAGTTATTGATGG
This sequence comes from Fasciolopsis buskii, assembly GCA_008360955.1. NCBI lineage: Eukaryota > Metazoa > Platyhelminthes > Trematoda > Plagiorchiida > Fasciolidae > Fasciolopsis > Fasciolopsis buskii. The sequence goes on from LUCM01000039.1 coordinate 30,433, forward strand.
CGACAGAAAATGTACTCCTGCTGTCCCGTGTTGTCACTGCTACGTAGCGAAGCCAACCGTTGAAAGTACCAACAGCTATTTCCGTTGAACACACCATCGGAAATGATTCAGTCAATGGATGAATCCACAGGTAAGACGAATAAGCAGCAACACTTCAGTGGACTGCCATTGGTACGTATAGATACGTCTTACCAAAATCCACACAAATGACTGTTTACTATAACCCAGTCTGGCAGTGGGTGCTTGGGTCGATCTCAAGGCAAACCTGACAAGGACCGCTCGAAATTGGGTCACCTGGCACGACGAGAGGTTTATCCAGGCTACGAAGAGCGGCAAAAAAGTGGGGTCTTGTGACCGCGTTTCGCAAACACAGCATACATCCATTTCAAAAGTCTCGAGAGTTCTTCTTGAGGTAATTTGACTCCATCTGGTTGATTGCATTTTTGGAATCAGTCTACGGCAGATGGCTAAATCCCGATTCCAAATCAACACAACGAGACTGCTACCTGACGTGGTGGTGCGGTGATTTTGTAGATGCAGTTGTCCTGGTCTTACACACAACGAGACTAAACCTTTACGTGGTGTGACGGCTTGCGTGCTTCCATGATCCAACGAGCTATACAGAATGGCTTATCTCAAGCCGAAGATCCAATCATGCCTGGAAGGTCAATGGGTAAAGGCCTGACGAAGTAGTCTCCTGGTCCTCCAAGTTGGGGGTTGATCTGCGTCAGCAGCTCAGTCGGAAAAACGAATGGAAGAATAATTGACCCAAGTAGACGAGCTTCCACTCAGCCACACCCCGCTGCCTTGCGGTCAGGTTCTTGTCAGAACCAAAGGCTTTGGTTGAGAACCCTACTCGTTCTGCATTCCCGTTGGACTCCCTAGCAGTACCCGTCTATCAGTCCTCATGAGTTACACGCCTACAAATAATTCCATACTGCATCGGTTGTCGCGCGGGATAATCAGTACCGCGCTGCCCATTGCATCGAGTGGGGTGTTTAGTGATTAGTATGCTACTGCTTAGAGTTCCCTCTCTTTTATTCAACCTGTCTCTTCTGTCTCCAACCCAATCTCTTTACCGCCTCTATCTACCCATAGTATATCCATTGATAACACGCCCGATACTCGCAACAGTTTATTGTCAAATAGTGCAGTAAGTGGTTTTCAGTCTGTTAGCTCACATTTTCTCAAGACTCGCCAGCCTCTGAATCTCGGTTCCTCCAATGTGCGCACTTTATTGCAAGGCTGGCCAAAAGGCGTGTTT
>LUCM01000039.1:31721-42110 GCA_008360955.1 Fasciolopsis buskii
AAAATAAGAGAGATAGGATTTAGCTGCACAGTCGAGCTTCCACCGAATCCAACAGCCCCGCATTGCATTGCGTCAGTGTCTGTCAGAACCACAGGCTTTGGTTGAGAACCCTATACGATTCGCCTATATCTGCTATTTCTACGAGCGTACGGACATACTCACGAGGCAGAGTACCTCGTCCTTTTCTAGTCAGGCCCAGCACTCGATTTATGATCCGCTAGCGAGAGATATATGTCGCAGGTATATACAGAGCAGTTTGCGGTTCACGGTGACTGAGAGAGGTTGTATCGAAGAACCGTTGGTCTAATTAAGCAATTTGGCAAGCAACAATCGGAGGTTTTTCAATAAACTGAAGAAGGTATAAAAGTGTGCTCCTGCGGCTGCCCATTAATCTATCGGTGGTGTTGTAATTAGTGATTCAATTAAATTTCTAAGAGAGAAGTGAGGTAGTTCCTTGAGCATCTATAATCGTATTCTAATTCTCCTGCTCGTCCTATCTTGTCTCCAACCCAATCTAATTTGCCCTCCCTGTTTGCCCGCACTATCCATTTTTTATGGTATTTCTCACAACGAGCAACGAGCGCACACGACCACATCGATAAATCGGCCGCAGTACAGTGAGTTGCATGATAAGTGGTTTTCAGTCATGTTAGCTGGAAAACCACAAGCGTCAAAGTATCCGAAAAAGCGAGTTCAAAGCTATTCTTGACGCAATCGCCCCTCATGACTATACTGGAACACTACATGAATCTCGGTTCTACACATCTCACTAATTGGAGATAAACGTACAGACTGAACTACAATCGGTCAACAGGCGTGTTGGCCTCATGACTAGTGGACTCACTTCGATTGATGTCGCCTGCGTGAGTGAAACAGAAATTCAGGATTCGAATACAGTAGTTCAGACTGACTGCGCCAAATGTCCTGTCAAGATATTTTCTTCGCACTTCAGGAGACGAAGCAGCTCCAAGCTGTGGGTCAACGTGAGTGTCTGGTAATGTCCTTAAAGTGAGCAAGGCTGAATCAGAACCTTTAAGAATGAGAATCCTGGGTAACGGTACGCTTGTGCGCCGTGAGACTGCAGGGATCAGGCGGTGTCCGGAAGCATAGCTGTTTTAACGGCAACCTATTTGTCATCTCGGCATGCACCGCAACAGGACGTAGAGTCAACAAGAGAATAAAGGAGTTTTTACGATGATCTCCGTCGACCTCTATCGGAAGAGCAAACTCTCTGACATGTAGTGGTAGCAGGTGATTGTTTAATGCACAAGTTTGAAAAACATGATTCATCGAAATCATATTAGGTGGGCGTAAGCGCCTTGCCTGCTCAGCGGCGACGTTAATGCGAGAAAGGCTGCCCAGTTGTACAGACATCATTTTTTCACTTTTCTGGATGCAATCAACGAACGCAGCTCGCGTCGAACGGCGACATAGCGCACTAGAACGTTAACAGTAGCCTGAATCAGGATCGACCGATGTACCAGTTAAGGTACCGTTGGCGTCAATATCTTATTCAGAACTATAGATCGTAAACTGAATCAGATGCGTTATTGTTTAAATGCAATTTTGCTGCAGCTCAACTGACCAATCGAGACACAGGACCACAAACCCGATTGGCCGTCGAACGTCTATCTGATATGGAGTGATGGCACAAGTAACATGAGACAGAAACTACTCGGAGTTATAGGCATCAACATTCAAGCAGGCTAGTGCATCGTTGGCAGCAAGATTCAGCGTTCCCAGTTACCGATAAGACCTTTGAATGACCAGTAGCGAGTAAGAGAAAACTGGTGTTAAGCGTACCGCAAGAAGAATGGAAGTGTGCGTCTGCTTCAAGGTAACCAGATCAAATACTGTTGAAGACTTAAACGCGAAGAGTGGTGGAGACAGAGCGACTTCGGTTAGGAAGTCGATGTTGCGATAGGAATGGCGGAGCCAACTTTAATGGGACACAGTCTTTTAGTCGGCCATGACGGTAACGTAATGTTAGTGGCGACGTCACGTCAGCTGCGAAAAACGTTGGGAGGTGTCTGGCGATCTCCTAACGGAATTGGAGGTGCAGTCGAATATTCGACTTTCTGAAGAGGGAGAAAGGCACCGGTCCCGATGAACTTTCTCCTGTTCTTTTCAAATTGAGTGGAGTATCCCTGACGAAAGCAATTACTCATTTGCTTCGTGATATTTGGAACAAGAAGCGTATTCTTCTAGTCAGTATGTTCGCATAAGATAGGATGAAGCAAAAATTTCCGCCGGAAGCAAACACGACTGGTCTAGGCGGTTATCTGCACAACTCTTAGGTATGCGAAACATCCGGTAACTCTATCTGTATCAACAGCACGATGATCAAAATTGAGATTATAATACTGAGAACTACGAAAAGGCACCGGTATAAGTACTAAATCAGGATCGGTTGAAGCAGAAGAAATACCAGGTATGTCAAATACCTGAGAAATTATAGCAAATAACGCAGAACATGTCCTTACGTGAACATTCCTGTTGACAAATTTTTTTTCTCCCATCCGATATTGAACAAAGAGACCGGAGTAGGAAAAGAGGCCAAAAATTTCTCGGGCATATGACGGTCCCTCATCAAGATAAACCTTGCTATGATCGCCGACAAAGAAATCATCTTAACACAGCCATTGATATGTAATATCGATTACTTTATAATATGCCTCTTAGCGATTCAATAATATACATCACTGAATAGAGGAAGCTTGATTACGCATATACCGTGGAGTGAGTCACTGACTTGCACCCTACTCTCAAGAAGAGCACATGATTGACTGGATAGACAATACATCGAGGGAATTAGATTTTAATAACCGTAAGTTAACTAAGGCGATTAGCTTCGATAAATGCGCGCCGTTTGACAGATCGCGAGAGTAACAATACGCGAACTAGCACGGGCCGATATATCGTCCAAACATCAAGGTTGCATCGACACAGATAATATCAACTCGATTCGCTAAATATTAAAAACGCGCCACACACACACACAAATCGCGCCCTATACGACTGGAATGCGCTAATCGAGATTTGAAAAAGGTCCGTTCACTCGGTGAATATACAGACAGAGCACTTATTCAGTGCCTCTCCACATCACCGGAAGGGCAATTCAATAAGATCGTAAGCCTGTATGCGAAGCATGTGGATACGCGCAATACACTAGGACGATGAGGTATAACGGAACTGTACAAAGTCATATTCGAAACAGACCAGACGGCGTTCGAACAAGGATGTCACCATCTTCACAAAATCGGCTGTTCAAACTTCGTCAATAGGAAACGAGTGGAATGGAAGAATATGCCATCAGAAGGTCTTCAAAGAATTGATAAAGAGTAAGAAATCGGCAAATGTCGAAGAAGCTGTAGATGACCATAACGATTACGCAAAGAATGAACGATAGTGTCCTATTACGAATCCGCCGGAACCATGCATAACCAGCGACTGCTGGAAACAGACTCTCAGGTATGCTGTAGCTCGGTTCATCATGTGCTTTGTGCCTTCAAATTTTAAAATGTTATAACAGGATTGGCCGACAGTAGTGCCGAACTTGACTGTGGACTGTTTCACCTACCTTGGACAGAAGAGGTAAGCACGCGTATATCGAAGGCTCGAGCAGCTTAAGCTGGACTGAACCGCTTGCAGCGCCGGTCTGATGTTTCTTTAAAGTCGAAAAGTCATGTGTACTCTGTCGCAGTGCGCTCAGTTCCGTTTTTTGGTTGTGAGACATGGAGTGTGCGTGTGGGAGATGTTCGTCGCTTGCAAGTTCTCGACCGCCGATGTCTACGTAGTATAGCTAGGATTGGATAGAGTGACCGGGTGAGTAATGTGGAGGTCAGGAATCTAATACTACGTATTGGCTCTCAGAACACCTTGTTTCATCGTATGAAACTTAGTAGACTACGCTGGTTGGGTTACGTGTTGCGTATGACGAACACTCGTCTACCATAACGTGCTCTATTTGAGATTCCTCCCATGGAATGGAAGAAGCCATGTGGAGGCCAAAAGATGACGTGGCAACGTTGGATGAGACAGGGTACAGCGAACTTAGGTGAGGTAGGTATCTCACATCTCCGTGGTTGGGGTCCGAAAGACCCATCAACTTGCTGGTCGGAGACACTGAAGGATATGGCAATAAACCGCGAACAGTGGTGGTCGCGCTTTTATTTTCTATCGAATCAGAAAGAGTGCGTTTGTACAGTTAGACTGTTTCGTGTGTTGGCTGCGACGACATCTTATTTTTTCCCACCTGTGCAGGTGCACTGCCTGTCTCCGTTTCATGGTTACTCTTTTTGTGGAAACGTAACTTTGGGGAAAAGTCAACGGTCAGTGGGGCTTGCCTTGCTGCTTAACGCTGAACGATGATGATGAACCAGTGACGATGTACGAAGCGTACCCCCCTATGACTACAAGCATTTCTGACGAAGGATGCGCTTGGTACCCTGGTTATCTAGTCCCATTCGAACTGAACCATTAGTCATTGGTCTCCAGTGGTTTACGTGGACCTCAGGTCGTCCTATTGCATTGTGGGTTAGACCCTTTGGCCAAAGCTTTTGGGCGTAGTCCCCTTAGTTCGGTTAGGGCAACCGGGTAACAGAGAGCCCATAGAGGAATCATCTGTCAATGGGCAATCAGCGACGTGCTAATGAGAATGGATGAAGTAACATCCGTCATAAATTCCATATGTTGTTTCTTTTTTCTTTCTCATTTTTTATTTATTCCGTTCTCTATGATCCCGATAGCGTACTATACATATATATATATATATATATATATATATATATATATATATATGACAATGTCGATTGAGTTACCTAATACCATTGCTTTGCCCAGTTTTTTTAGGTCAACAGATGGCTAAGCGGGGATGTGCAACTCCCGGCCACTGACTATACCTCTTGGGCATGCATCCTCTCCTCCTGAACTTCACCAACCCAATTCCTGTTGACTTCCTATAAGAGCTTCAGCTTTTCCCCAAGGGAAATTCCCGTTTTTTTCTGTATCCGACAGATGCGAAAACAGCGAATAGTTAACAAAGTTAGAAAAATAATTTTTTTATTTTTGTACCAAAATAATGTCAGTCGAATCTGATGAAAAAGACACGCAATAAAAACAAATAATTGCGTTAAAAGGTAGCAACTAGTCTTTTGTTGACTCAGGTTAATTTAGCAAGAATGTAAGGCGTTGGCTTTCTCTTTGACTTCTTTGATCGCATGGTATGTGATGGTGCATGGATGATTGTCGATTTCTCTGGCCAGCTTAAACCGCATTTGCGTATAGTTGTCAATAATATCTGCTTCTTTCGAACGATGCAAAGCGTCTGGCAATGTCCTCCCGGTTAGCCACTCAGTTAGCCTTTGGGTCTCATCCACATTGACCGGATGACAATCGCTACAAACCGCGCAAAAGTACCGTTTGCATCGTGAATCTGTGGTATAGTAAATGTTGTTCGGAAGACATTGTGGTATTTGACCTGAAATGAACCGCACAAAAAGGTATGGGGTAGAAATCAGGTATGTTGTTCATGGCAAAGCAAACGAATTCGGATGTTCGTGAAGGAACCTGGCAGTATGCACTATATCTCCTGTGAACGGCATTCATCACCCTCATCCATTCGTTGTTCAATCATTCGAGTTGAAGTCAAATAAATGTTAATAGTTTACTAGTTGTTTGCTTGTTGTAAACCTGACAGAATCTCATTTGTAAGTAGAATCCGTGAGTGTTATGAAAAATGAAGAAACGATCAATACCTTTAACAAATGAACAGAGAAAATGTTGACATACGAATGTCAACACGTGCAGTGCAATTCTACTCCCGAAATTTGAAATATTATTACAAATGGACTGCTGTTTTAACTTTATAAACAAAACCCAACTAATTTCTCTGTATTCCGAACAGTCGTGAAATATCGTCTGCGTATACCCTGTCGTACCACTGTTTAATGAAGTTTCAAAATAATCGGTCTTCTGTTCTAGGAATGAAAATAAATATGCCGTTCATTCCACTCAAGCTCGTTAACGCAAATAAATCAACTTTGTCATGATTTGCTCTCCAGCGTCAATATCACTGTACAGCTGCTTTATCCTTTTAACGAATCATTTGCACTGACTATCCATCACACCCGAACTGAAATGTGGGCCCGGTACGAACGTCTTAGCCATTATAAGAGCGAGACAGGTTTGTCGAACACTAACATTACATCATAGAGCTTATATCTATTACTGGATTTCGCAAACCTTCACGCAGAAAGTGGATAACTCATTCGTTAGGATATTTATATGGGAAACGAAGACGTTGCGAACAACCCTACAGAACATCACCGTTTAACGAAATGCAACCCGACTTCGTAAACGCATATTTTCAATCACTTTTATTCGTCATTAGGTGAAACCTCGGTCATACTGGTAGCACAGTGGAATTTGATGGCTCTATCCAATAATTTGAATCCACAAGTAATCATTTATATATTACAATAGGCAAAATTTCGGAAGCTCTTATCACTATTCCATTCCATTTTCAATCTCCCTAACCAAGTATGTTCCTGGATATCGTCCAATCTTTGGTGGATTTCATCATCCAAGGTGTAGAATATTATCAAGGCTTTGTTATCGGTGCGCTCTCAGAAAGCCCATTTTAGTGAATTTCGAGAACTCTGCTCTTTCCCATAAAGCATTAACTAAATTCCACAGTTCTTCAGCCGCCATCCACAACCCTATATTTATGCCGCTGTGAGCGAGTCACAGTAACATTCACCCGGAAGACATGTTGTTGTATCAGAAAATTTCTACCGGGTACTACAGGGTTGACATTAGAAGCATGCAGGGGACTCGCCCGTGTTTTAAGGAAGTCCGCTAATAATGAAAACAGAACAATATTACTGAAGTAAGCTCTTCGCCTGCGAAACTCCAGTCAAAAACCGCTGTAATATGATCACCATTAATATGATACATTTCCAGAACATTCGTCCCTTTTTGAGATATTGTATGAAGGGCTGTTTGTAAGAAGAACAAATCGTCAGCCCATATAGCATTGATCACCTTTTCATAACAGGCATTGGCGATCTGATCTGAAACATCCACAGTAAGATCTTGCAGTGATAGAAAGCATAACTATTAACAATACTTTTAAAACAGGATATTCATTTTCGCATATGGTTCAAATCATTGATCGAAATGCTTATTATTTTGTCGTAGATTGTCACAACTGTGCTAGTGACTACTGTCCGAACCAGTGAGCGCTACATGCTTAGAAGACCCATTTTTGGTATATCCAAGGTCAGTAATGTAGAACATAACCAGGCTGTTACAAAAAGCTTGGAGATTATCTAGATCATCAGTTAAGAGTACTGCCTTTTGCGCAATATGGTCGTCAGACGCTATACATTGAGGGGGTTTGGTTGAATAATGTCAGTTCAGTCTTTACATTTACATATAGACAACCTAACAACCGATGACGTGTGAATGTTCCTTCAGAGTTACTTGATTGTAAAATTTGCCCTGAGAATTACTGCCAACGGAAGTACAACACTCACCAACAACACCGTGTTATTGTCATTATATTATTCACAATAAAAATCCCCATCGATGTTGGTGACCGTGGAAACACTCGAGAAACAAGCCACATGAGGACATCAGTGAAAAGTTCTAAGTTAATAGGGGAAAATATTGTAACTCACTCTCTGGGAGAAATCCCGCATATGGTTCATCGTTCACGTTTACTCGGCGTGCCATCTAACAGTTGTTCCAAAACTTTTCACCACCTATTGGGCTTGGTAGGGCATTTGAAATATGAATCGATAAGCCAGATTTTTTGTAGATCACGTTCCAAGCCACGATCATGTAATCTGATGCAGCCCATAAAATTCATTGTATTTTCGCTTCCAGTGGCTGTTCACGTGGTCATTTGTGCGAGGCAAGAGCCTGTCTTGGAGTTATCACACGGGGTTTTGCTTTGATCAATTAGTTCTTGAAATTCCCCACTGAAAAGCGAGCCTCGCCACACTTCCAAGAGTATGCTAAACACCAACCACTTTGGTGCTCTGTCCACCTGTATGGACCGTTTGGAATGGGGTTTACGTGAGAGTTTGCCCAATAGGCTGACTGTACGCCACAATCTTGTTGGTGCTACATCGTGCTGGCTACCCTTACCGGCCTGCAGCTCATGAATTTCCTCAACTTCGCATACAACAGATCAGAAAGTTTGGAGTCTCCTAGGGAGAATCACTAAACCCATGTATACCACAAATGTATCATGTGTGCGAGACATTTGGATGAATCAAACATCTGATTACTTTCAAGACTGCACCAAAAGGAGAGATTTCAATAAAATAATTCACCATGTGATATCATCACTCAACTCACCATTAAAGAACCATGGAAGCACCGTACAGCTGTTTCATCCTTGTTAGGAATCACAAGCAGTGCATATCCACTGCGCCCGAACCCGGGAGGAACGATTCTGAGTCGAACAAGTTAGCCATTACGCTAACGAGTAGGCTCTGAACGATTTGTTGAAGTTCATCACATGATGTTGCGCCTATCCGCCACTGATTTTCGCTGCTGCTGATTCCTAACAAGGATGAAACAGCTATACAGTGCTTCCATGATTCCTTAATGGTGAGTTGAGCGATATATGGTGAATTATTTCTTGAAAACATTCAACCTCCTATTACTAACACACACTAAGAAGAGATTCATCAAAGTCGCAGTGGCTTCCAAATAACGCACGGTCCGATAAGGAGAGCCGGCAGTAGATGTGCCGACATTAGGGACGCCAAAACTAAGCTGAGAGTAAACGATCTAGAGGTGTCTAAAACGTTCATAAAAAAGAAGCTACAAGTTCAGGTAGTCGTCAGCCATGGACAGCCGCAATAATCGATTAAATGCTGTTGATACAACCAGCTTTCTGCAGTGACCAAAATGTGAAGAATTTCTTTCGTCGATGCATACACTGAGGGTGAGCCGAAAAAGGGGCATTATAATTGCGGATTTTGAACGAGCTCGAGTGCAGTGGGCATCAAGTTGACAAATATGGTATTCCCATAAGTCCAACGAATTCAATGGTAGCATCAAGCCTCATTTAACTTAAAAATAACGACATTACTACCCACTTCGGTAGCAAATAATGGAAAATTCAGCGGCACATGGAATTTTTCAACTGTTCCAGTTCCGTCCACAATGAAGCAGCAATGGAATCTGGTAAGATAGCCTCTCTACGAGGAATTGGGTCACAACGAGACTGCACCTTGACGTGGTGTGATGGCTTACGTGCCTCCATAATCCAACGAGAAATACAGAATGACTTATCGCAAGCCGACGACTGAATCACACTAGGAAATTCAATACGTAGGGGTGTGACGAAGCAATCTCCTGGTCCTCCCGGTCAGTAGTTGATTTGAGCTGGCATCTCAGCCGAAGAAACGAGTGGATGAATAACTGGTTCGAGTAGTTGGCCTTCCACTCAACCACCCTTGGCTGCCTTGCGGTCAGGTTCCTGTCAGAACCAAGGGCTTTCGTTGGGAACCTTAACAATCCCCCTGATTAGTGCCTGGACTTCCTAGCAATGCACGTCAATCACTCCCCATGACCTACACTTCTAAAAGCAACTTCATGCTGTATCAGTCGTCGCACAGGATAACCAGAACCGGGCTGCCTATTGCATCGAGCGGGGTGGGTAGTAATAAGTATGCTACTGCTCAGAGTTCTTCGTCTATCATTTGCCCTATTTCTTCTGTCCCTAACCAGATCTTTTTGCTCTCTGCCTATTCCCAATGGTCTTAATGGATCCCACTGATGCTCGCAACAGCCCATTATTAAATAGTGTCGTATGCGATTTTCAACCTGCTAGCTCATGTCCTCAAACCACGCCAGCTTCTAACTGTCTGCCCCTTTAAAGTGCACACTATCATCCAAGCTGGTTAACAGGTGTTTAGCTTTGCCAGTGGATTCACATTCGATTAATGTTTGCTGTCAGTGAAACACAAATTCAAAATTGGAGAATAGCAGTTCAACTAACGGCACCCAGTGCCTTGTTAAGATATTTCCTGCATACTTCAGGAAGTGAAGTAGCTCAGGCTGTATGGTCAATGCGGGGTAGGAATGTTCTGTAGTGACGAGGCTGAAGCGCCCCATTTGCACTGGATCTCGGTTAACAGTCACTTGTGTGCCGTGAGACTGCAGAGATTGGTCGGCTTCCGGAAGGGTTGTTGTGTTAAGTGCAATTTGTTTGTCATCTCCGCATACACTGCAACAGGTTACAGCGCCGTTGTGTAAAGGAACGAGTTCTATGAAGAACTCGTCACCATTCTTCGCAGGAGTAAAGGCTCCGACATTGTGGAAGCCGTATGTAACTTTATTGCAACTGTTGGGAAATTAAGTGCATCG
>LUCM01000041.1:0-155259 GCA_008360955.1 Fasciolopsis buskii
TAAGCGTAGCCGTAACCGTAACCGTAACCGTAACCGTAACGGTAACCGTCAGGGTAAGCGCAAACCCAACGGCAACGAAACACTTAGACGTTAATATTAGACGAGAATTGGTCGTGCAAATGCGCCACCTTGTTTTTCCATAGTCCAGTAGTAGTGAATTCGCGTGAAAGTGAAGTCTGATATATAATCCTGACCTCATCATTTACACTAAGCTTAAGCTTATCCGTGTCCGTAACTGCACCGCGGTTTGCATATCGTGGATTTCTTTGCCATCCATACCCATGAGCATTTCTGTTTCTCTGTTTCCGTCTTTATTCAAGCATCTATCGAAATATATGAAACGATCGGCTATCGGAAGTTCCTCCCCAGTAGAATTCAAGCTCTTATCTAGCAATGTCCAACCTTGTTTCTAACGTTTTTCACGCTGAGGGCGCAAAACAGCACATGCCGAACGAAGTTTAACCGTCGCGGGTCTGTCTAGGGCATATCCAGCATGATCTTCAGATCTGAATAAGCACACGAGGTCATCTGGGTAATCTAGTTCATGGAGCTTCTCTTAAAGAACTCTTCATTACTTCGTCGATGAAGAAGTTGTTCAAGAATGGAGGGATGGAACATCCTGGTGGCTGTTCCTTCTGGACCTGATAGCTAACCCTATAAAAGTAAGTTACCTGAAGTTTCCGAATAGAGTGCTGGAAGGAGATTCGCGAATAGTTCAGTAATGTCATTCCAGTGAAGAGCACTGAGTAGCGCTATCCAGCCGACCGAATCGAAGATCCCTTTCAAGTCAAGAATGACGGCGATTGTGTGTACGGTGCGTTTAGAACAGCTGGGGAACAGTGAATATGTGGTCAACTCAATCTCGACCAGGAGGAAATCCGGCTTGCCGTTCATGCACGTTACTCTTGCGAATCGGTGTCAGACGGTGCAGCATTATGGAAGCTACAACCTTGGTAACTATAACTAAAAAGAAATATCATGGCCGAATCACGTAAGGAGTGTATCGAAAAATCGATGGGCCATGCATTGACATAATGTTAATAACAACGTTGTTGGTGGATGCAATTCGTCGACGCTTCGACTGCCGTGAGTAGCCCTTCTCAAGGCAAGTTTTACAATCAACTAACTGAAGGAACCTTCACATGCCAATGGATGTTCAGTTATCTGTGCTTGTGAATTTGTGTACTTTCAACTGTTCCGGGGGAGAGATTATTTGTCCTTCAAGTCATGCGCTGCCACAATGGTTGCTACAGTCCCTTCTTAAAATATGTGCAATCAGTGACTTACCCCACGATAACGTAATTTGTTCCTCGGTTAAGTCATCACGAAACAAGGAGGTACGTACTCCTAGGAGGACCTCCTCACTCATTTTAAAAAGAACTGGGGAGGGTTCGTCGGAACCAACCGATTTTCCCCGCTTTAGTAGTTAAATGTTCGACTGTTCTTCCGATCTCGGCGGGGAACGGAGAGGCATCTCCAGAGAATTCGCAGCTGTGGACGTTGGACTAACTAAACTAGCGCGCGCCGACCCGAACCGGTCCTTCAAGTATTCAGTCGAGCGGTCAAGCCTTTGTTGCTCGCCAAGAATAGGCTCTCCACGCACACAGCATATTGTCTCATTAACCGAAGTTCATCGCCCACCGGTGTCGTGCATGATACTAAATTTTTCTATGAAACAGCTGCTACTTCCAATAAGTCGGCTATCTTAGCCAACTAGTTTTCACGGTCATGCGTAAGACTGATTGTTACTCAGCACTGTAGGTGTCGTCTTATTATATTCACCCCTTACTGTTCGAGAGCTGGCATTTAGACTAAGCGCGCCCTGGAAAATCCAGCGTCTTTGATGGATAACGGATTTAGGACTGCAGGAAAAACTTGGTGCCACACGCATCGCCTACTTGATTTGATACCAGTGCTCAGTTATATTACAGTTCATTGGAGTTCTTAGGTCGCCTGATGGCGTTTGCATATGATTGATGTGAACGGCCGAATCAGACGCTCAACGGCCAAACGGGTTTTCAGTTTGCGTTGATGGTCATTGAGATGCTGTGAATATCGCATCAAAACTTACGCATGGATCGATTCGACGTCCGTGAACCAGGACAATCTACCGTTCTGGACAAAACCGCGCCAACGGTAGCTTACTGAGATAAATCACATCTGGTTCAGAGCACCTGCATAGTAAACACTTCAGTTCACTGAGCTACGCGAAAATGTGTCGGAAATTCTCCATAGATGCGAATGCATGATTGGCTGGACAAAATTGAAGAAGCTTTTTCCCATTATCCAAACGATGAGCGGTCATGGCGCAGTGCACACAAACAAGCCTCTGATGCATCAGGTTTTCAATTTGTGCTTTGGAATCACTTACTACCACAACGTTGTCCAAGCTTTTGCTATCCCGAACGAAAGTGACGGGTCCGTCATCGAAGTCGTCCTTAGGATTGCTAATGCCACCGCGTAATCGGTGGCTCCTTTGGTAAGGAATATGAAGTAAAAACGCCTCGGTTCGAATCCAAACCACCTTAACGTCTTCAAATTCAATGTCGCTTCTAAAAATTGAACCCAAGAACCCAGTTCGATACAGTTAACATCTAGGCTACTCGCAAAATTCTCCCATTATATTTTACCAATACCCCGAAGACCAAGGTGCGCAAACACTAAAAGTCTTTGAATGACTTCTGCCCAGAAAGACCATGTTTTCGGGCCGCACCCTAATACCGATTTCACTGATACTGTACATGCCTGACCTTTGATCGATCACTGGATGCCAAGCCGACGTCACAGATGCCTTAAAATGGCGAATGCTAATTGAATGTTCCACGTACGCGAAGGCACTTCGTCTGATACAAGATCACCACCGGGTCAAATGCAACTACCGACACCATTTTACACTTTCAAGGTTCAAACCTCATCCCAAGAACACCTACACTATCGTCCCCATGACTGGCCATTTCAATGTGGCGTCTAGCAACTAGAACATGAAATTATTTGAACCGCAGTTGTCAAGACGCCCTCAAATTGTGACACTAATAATCACTACTTAGATGGTTCACTGAATAATCATGTTGGGGCATTAAACACACTTTGAATAATATTAGGATTCAGGCTGTCTTTGTGGAGCATACCTGGACCCGAGTAGGCCTTCACTTAATTTACATCGAACTGAAAAAAAGAACTTACCCCGGGCAAAACGTTTTCTAAAACCCGACGGAAATTTTTCCGAAGATACTGTCGTTCCTTTGTATTGTCTACTTTTATGAAATCAAGTGAATATTACTGTCACCACAACGATAAAATTTGCCCCTGCTCATAGGGCATTCTCCATTGATCCGTTTGCAGAGCTTTCCACATACTATTCATATAAGAATGAAGTTGGGTAGGGATAATAAAAGCGGAACAACTTTCCCGAAGAATTTATTTCAATAAATATTCCTTTTGTACTTTTTTTCGGGCCACTATGTGCCGTGTATTTTTTAATGAAACTAACGCACTCAGAATCCTCTGCTCTTGGGCGGAAAAATTATATTCCCTGGTTCACTAGGTAATAAATCCATACTTCAAAGTCGGCGAAACTTGGAGCGTTTCAATATCGTTCCTCCTTACGAGGACAACAATACGTGAAATATCGGCAATAAAGTAACTCACCTCGGAGAAAAGAACTGGTCCAAAAATTGCAACAGGAATATACATATCCCTGTGGTCACTTTCGGATGCGATTGATTTCCTCCATGAATGACACGCTCTTCGAACAACTTTGCATTGTATAAATAGTGATCTTGATTAGTGCAAAACCTGGGTATGTTTAAATGCAAAATTTCTCTTGACTGAGATCCTCTAACCACTCTCTTATCTCCTACAATGTGGCACTAAAAGATTTCACTAACTCTCGCTCACCACTTCACCGTCGTGGCAACAACGCAAACAAGTTTTTTGCGTTTGAATAAACTTGAAGCAGGGTCAACTTTGAAATAAGTCAAGATCTCGCTTAAAGTACAATGATCGACCACGGTTGTTGGACCCCAGTTAATGCAAAATATTTCGGCCCTTGAAATTCAGCATATAAATACGTCCGCAATCGCAAGTGGAACATTCGACAGAATTAACGCTTCTTTTGGGTAAGCGAGCTTATCACTTATGAATGGAAACTAAGGTAAATCCCAAGACACCCAGAATGCACGTGATGAAATCTCAAATATGTTATGGCGATCAAATAGGAAATCAGGACACGCTTAGCTAGCATTCTTACCTGGCATGTGCAGACTAAAAGGTTCCTTTTTATTTTCGCTCACAAGAATATCACTCGTCAAACGAAGTATTACTTGAAGCAGTACTTTTTCACAAAAGTTATCAAGTCGTACCAGAGTAGAACAGCGTAAGCGTTGGGCATTTCAGATCTCCAAAACAGTGGTCTACGAATACCACAGATGCTCATGTTCGACGTTAATAGGCCAGAGGCGAATCAATTACACTTCGCATAAAATCAAAGCTCTCGACCAAGAGCACATTTACCTGCGTCTTACATTTGACCATTTTTTGATTCTGCTGTACTCAATCGCTACGAGCAAAATATGGCCCAGGCGCCGGCAATTGGAAAGTCACATGTTTCCCCCATTCATGAGATCATCTATGGGTCACTTCTCAGGTCGACCGATCGCTGGAGGGGGTCGAGGCACGAAGATGATTCGTACCATCGTATAAATTTAATCCAACGGAACAAATAGCCAAGGTTTAAAATATAATTAAAAATGAGATTCCTATGAATTCCTGACAGTACAATAGCTGACAGATCATTGCTACAGCACCGCAAACACGATCCCGAAACCAGCTTTGGAGTGGGGAAAGGCTTTATTTGTCGATAGCCGACATATCATAACTCCGCGCCACAACCAGTACTCACTTCTCGATATGGCAAAACAAAGAACAGGCCCGGTGCATCTGAATCGACTGGCATTATTAAAATATTAAAATACATAACGATTACCTGATCTGACAAAATCTGAACAATACATGTAGAAAAACTGTTATGGACGAGATGGAGTCACGAAACGGACAGGTCAGATGTGTCGAGAAAAATAAAGGTGACAATACGGAAAATTACGTACGATACGGTATGAACAATAGAAATGCTTGCATTGGCGGAAATGGGACGATACACGTGCAAAACCACTGTTTTTCATGCCGAAAATGTTATGCAGTCTTTCCGGACAATGCACAGTGGGATTCTGCACGGAGGTAAAAGCATGGTCGTGCGTTGTTGGGTCCGAGTAAAGTAGAGCAACATGGATTACGAACTATCCATGGAGATCGCTGATGACTGAACCTGATGTAGCGGTTCACTTATCGTACAGCCCGCGGTCCCCGTAACCATCTGATCGGGTCCGCCAAGCTGATCTCGTTTGTTTACAGGTACTGCATTGCCACTAACAGCATTGCCCTCCTCCGGAACATTCTCGCTGGCTTCTTCTTCCAATTCATCCTCTTCTGGCTCATCGTCTTCCTCTTCATCATCGACAACACAAATAGGTGTCTCACTGGAAGGCATTAGAAGTTGTTCGTCCACGTCTGGTTCTTCAGTCTGCTCCGGTTCTGGACATCCGTCCAATAATCCATCACCCCAGTCAATGGGGAATCGGGTCACACGAGGATCTGAAGCAATAATATGCCGTTCCAGCTGGTCTCCAGGTAAAAACAACAAGCAGGGTAAAACAAAACCGCGGAGAAGAACTCGCATTAGTGTTAATTACAATATTCAACACCGAAATAATGATCTATAGAGGAAATAAAGGACAGGACAAGTCGATGAATAAGTTCGCTTTTCATCGCTCCGAATCATACCAGCTGCACACATTTATACACGATAAATGAGAAACAACAGAACCGGATTAGTGAGCTCCTTTTCAGTTACCTAATTCCCGCGCGGACCTGCGCCTGCCTGACCGATTAAAACACTGTGTACCACTCCAATTTTTAGGATAAGATGTCCCGAATCTCTTTCAAAATGTCACAGGGTGTTATTTGCATATGATCTACGCTCTAAGCATACAACAAACAAGTGGTTCCGAACACTCTTTCAAAATGTCCCAGTAAACTTCGAGCGTAATTAAATCTAGAAGTGGAACTTTTGGTAAGTGCAGTGTACATTCCGCAGTCTTCTTTTACCAGGCGCTCCTGAATGGTTGGCAGTTTGTGTCTCAAATCTATCACAACGAGACTGCATCGTGACGTGATGTGACGGCTTGCGTATCTCCAGGACCGAATGAGCTATACAGGATGGCTTATGTTAAGCCGAAGATCCAATCATGCCTGGAAGGTCAATGAGTAGAGACCTGAAGAAGTAGTCTCCTGGTCCTCCAAGTTGGGGGTTGATCTGAGTTAGCAGCTCAATCGAAAAAAACGAGTGGAAGAATTATTGATCCAAGTAGATGTGCTTCCACTCAGCTATACCCCGCTGCCTTGCGGTCACGTTCTTGTTAGAACCAAAGGCTTTGGTTGAGAACCCTAATCGTTCTTCTGTTCAGTGGCTGGACTCCCTAGCAGCACTCGTCCATCAATTCCCATAAATTGCCCGTCCACAAATAATTCCACATTGCATCGACCGGCGCGCAGGATAATCAGGACCGCGCTGCCCATTGCATCAAGCGGGTTGGCTAGAGATAATTATGCTACTGCTCAGAGTTCCCTCTTTTGTTCAACCTGTCTCTTTTATTTCCAACTAAATCTCTTCGCCTCATCTGCGTACTCATACTGTCCTCACTGACAACACGCCCGAATGCGTTTGATTCGACTGATCTCTGCGTTTCTCCAACCAGAGGCGGCTCCATCTTAGATAGTTATCACCAACCCCCCTGATTTATTTTCCCTGAAACTGCGTGCTTCTATTTCAAGTAGCGATCAGTTCCTGATTCTGTTAAGGCCCAAGATACACTCTCGGTCAGCTTTCCATTCCTTCAGGCGAACAAATCAAATCCGAGTTCGCCTCCGTAACTTTTCACACAATAATTTTGTTCTTCTTCAGAAATCACATTCACTCGCATCTGGCTCTTCCTCATTTGAACTTCCGCTCAATGACAATATCAAGCATTTCAAAGAGATGGCCAACGAAATCTTTGATATCCGCTGTCCTTCAGAAACACTATTCGTCTCAAATGGCCGTATCTCCACCCAGAAACTGAAATCTGTAAGATGATGCAAGGAGCACTTCTATAAATCTCATAATAACTCAAGCGTGCGGTACATTTCCGACCTAACAAAAACTGAAATCCAACGCATCGACATGACATTCGCCAGTCAACTCTTGAGTGGTAAATAAACATGCGATGCCTGTCCTAATGCGTCCTGATTATTCCTGGATGAGTTCTTTCATATTCTTTACGAGGCGATGAATGTACTTTTTATTCCATTTATTAATTTCTTTTTCCCCCTATTATTTTTACCCCCACAATTTTTGATTGAAATGCGACATTATTCAATGTACGCAAAAGTCTATACAATATAATATACCAGAATGCAATACCCGTAACGATTCACTGTCAAATAGTAGTTTCTAATATATCAGCTCACATTTTCTCAAACATCGTCAGCCTCTGATTCGCGATTACTTTAACGAGCATACGCAAATGCAGGCTAGCCAACAGGCGTGTTTAGCTGACATTGGACTCACTTTCGATTGATGTCGGCTGCGTCAGTGAAACACGAATTCAGAATTCCAGTTGAGTTGAGTAATTCAACTAACTGCGCCTCATATCTCCTCAACATATTTCCTGCACACTTCAGGAGACGAAGCAGCTCCAAATGTCATCATCATCATCGTTCAGCGTCAAACAGCAAGGCAAGCCTCACTGACCGCTGCCTCTTCCCCAGAGTTACACGTTTTCATAAAAGGAGTGAATATTCAAGGGGAACAGGGAGTGGATCTACACAGGTGGAAAAAGATAAGATACTTCGGTAGTTAGGTGGACGGCTGCAGCTGCGAATTCCTGGGTTTCTCTCGATCCCCTCTCCTCTCCCAAAGGAATTGGAAGTAGAGTCGAATATTCGATTTCTGAACAGGAGAAAAGCAGCCGGTCCTGATGAACTTCTCCAATTTTTTTCAAACTGGGTGGAGAAACCTTGTGGCGTCCACCTGATATTTCACTGAAGTTCACAGGTTGTGTATTGTGCCGCAGTGACCTCAGTTCTGTTACGGTTGCGAGACATAGAGTGTGTATCTCGGAGAGATCCGTCGCTTAGAGGTTTCCCATCACTGTTGGCTGAGTACTACCGCCAGGATCGGATAGCGTAAACGAGTAAGTAAAGTGGAGTTCCAGAATCTAGAACTGGGTACCGGGTCTGAGATTACCTTATTTCAGCGTATGATGCTTTGTAGACTACACTGGTTGGGTCAAGTGTTGCGTATAGCGAACACGCGTCTACCATGCTGTGTCCTAGTTTGCATTTCTCCCACGGAGTGGGAGAAGCCATTTGGAGGTCAGTACATGACATGACAACGTGGAATTAGAAAATGCACGGTGAACTTGAGTAAAGTGGGTGTCCCGCGTTTTCATGGTTGGGGTCGGAAAGACCCGTTAAGTGGCTGGCTATGGCAGTGAATCACGAACAATGGCGATCGTGTTGTCATTTCCTATCGGATCAGAATGACTGAAAGATTACTGTTGTAAAGTTGAATGATCCATTGATAAGCATTTGCCGGAATCAACAAAACCTTACAACAATAACATAATTCGACAGATGGCAAAAACTATGCCCCAAAATTTATTTTGTTCAAGGAAGTTGGTCTCGCACATTGCATATACAACCGGGTTTCACGTTAACTTAGGAAATGTCGATCAACAACAAAAAATACCACAACTAGCCGAGAGTACAGTTCACGGCTCACCTCTTCAAGGATAGGCTCGGTCGGTGGTTCAAGCCTCAGTTCCTCCTTTTTGTATTCATTGTTCACATAGTAACCAACGCGGATAAATTCTTTGTTCCGATAGAGAGCTTGAATTAGAACCACCGTGACACCAACCACATCTTCTGCCGGGATCTTCTTCGGATCTGGGGCATCAGCCTGAGCACAAAGTTGCGGGGATTACACAAGTGGCAGATTCGTCCACCGAGGACAAAAACAAAGTTACAACTCATGAATGGACGATAACAGGATTTCGTGCGAACCGGACACTAGGGAAGGCAACAAGTTGCGACAAGCACGGAAACGAAAGCATATAACACTTTCATTCGATAACAATTCATAAAAAACATGCATACTGTAATAGTTGTAGAACCATCGTTATTGATTTGGGATGCAAATGTGTGAAAATCTGCCTCTAATTTTGCCAGTTTACCCAACGTCTCAAGTAACTAGCGAGTCAAATAAAAACGCTGATGCAGAATTTGGTCAATGAATCGTTGCTACTTTTGCACTACACGTATACCTGAATGGACATACCAAGTGGCACGTGCATGGTTAATTGCACAAAAACAATAAACCTGAAACTAGGAGTGGCACAGGACCACATAGGGTCCCGACAAGTTAGGTGTAGTAACAGACGCATAATTCATTTGATATATGTACATAGATATTTAAGTACTCAGTAGTATCTGGATGGGCGAACAAAAGTTCCAAAAGCACAACCAGTTTTGCGGCTATTGCCGCTCGTCAGGTATGCGTACCCGGTATTCTCTTGTCCAAATATCGCTATGCTAGTGCACTCCGAATTAGTATGTCGCCCCACAATATAACGTGTAGCGTCAGGAGTGTGCACGGAAGCTCTTCGTTCAAGAGTCCACAGAACAACCACAACTTGTCCACCGACGACGAGCCTATTAGGGTTCTGTGCGATTCTCTTTTACAAGTCATATCAATATCATTATCCATACGTTGGCTTGAATGCGAAGAAATTACGCATGTTCCATGAAAACCGTTTTACTTAACAGTGAGAGGTGTTTTTCTATGAAGAATGATGTGTACCCGTGAGTGGATAAAAAAATAAACAAACACGGCATAAGGAATTTGAGTGTGTACATGAACTCCTAAATATTCCGTCCAAATTACACCATCATACCGCTCAACATCAACAAACCGAAGGTGGTCAAGTAAATTGACCGTCTGCCACCGAAAGGATCAGAGGTTGGAATCCCAGATCCGCCGATCACTTTGACGGTAGATGGCAACTCGTTGTCGCTCGGCTCGTTATTACATCTGACCTAGTGAGATCATACATGGTTCTACGCCACTCCAAATTCTAGAGTCGACTGCCGGTTCACCCCCCTCCCATCTCCCGGGTAGTTGACCCTAGTGGCTACGGAACATGTTCGTTCCACTACATCCATACTTCAAGACAAATAATAAGATCATTTTTATGCTAATTTGACAAAGGAGACATCTACCATCCTAAATTTGATCCTGCAACTTTTTTACTCTACCAGTCAATCCTCAGACGGCTTCTTACGCCATCACCAATTGATAAGTTAGACGGCTTTCTGCAACAGCTGGTTGAGTCCGATAAAATAAACAT
Source organism: Fasciolopsis buskii (assembly GCA_008360955.1). Taxonomy (NCBI): domain Eukaryota; kingdom Metazoa; phylum Platyhelminthes; class Trematoda; order Plagiorchiida; family Fasciolidae; genus Fasciolopsis; species Fasciolopsis buskii. Next base: position 10,503 of record LUCM01000041.1, read on the forward strand.
GCTTCAGGATGAACTACACGCCAGGCCTGGAATCCCATGTACGCAAATTCAACAGACGGTTGTAACCGAAGGCGCGTATTTCATTACCACCTTTCTGAGGAAAACTTTGGGGTCGAAACGATCAGCGGAACAATCTGTGGAACCTCTAGTAGGTCACACGACCGGTTTTTTTCGTATATATATGGTACCCAAAAATACCCCGCCCACCTACACCGAAGAAAGTGCGTAACTCCTGTGGGCTCACCTATATAGTTATCGCGACTCTCGTCAGGCAATTTGGAAGAGTTGTTCTCAGCGTCACGAGAATAGCTTTATGAATATTTAGTCAATAACTGACACTTGTCACAATTGCGCCTTGACGTTCCGATACTAGAAAATAGCAGGTGTTCCGTTTGCGACACGTTTGGATAAAGGATGATGTGGAACAGTACCAATGAGAATAGCGTCACAGTCCGAATCCAATCAACCCGAGGAGAAACGATGTCTGGCAGTTTGCTGAAATGCTTAAAGTGGGAATATTTGGGCACTCCAATGTCGAAATACAAAAAATCAACAGACGAGGCTTGAAAAAATGGACCTAAGGTTACGGCCATCACGAAGACTGAGCATTTTCTCTGCGGAGTGGGTGACGCACAAAAGACCATCGGAAGTGAATAGCTATTACAAGAACGCTAGAGCCGTAATATCTCCTTCATGGTGGTTCAAGTCCGCAGACGTATACACCCGACTGAAAACGCGCAGGACCATTTGAAAGGAAAGCTTCTGCTAATGGGAAACTTACAGTTCCTGGGATAAAATGTAAGCAACATTAGTGGGCGCAAAAACGCTTTGGGGCTGTTATTGTTACCAGTGACCAAACAATGAGGGACTGACCAGAATACCACTTATTTTTCACAATATTGCATCATTCTGTTCTTCTCGCCAAGATTTACAGAATCCTTATACGGGTTACACAATCGCAGATAACACTGAAATCATGCACGTTGGGAGAGGGGCAGTTATATGTTTGCTCTAAGCGTATTGTTCACGAATTTCTGCATATCATCTTTCTAGTAAGATGTTACCAACGTTCGTCACACAGACATCACACATGTGAAATAGTCCACCAAAAAACGTCATCACTCGACGGCAGTCAGTTTTCAATCACACGGTAGCCCCAAATAAAACATTGCAATATGGAACCTATTACGTGTAGTCAGTGATCAGTAGACTAATTAAACGGTGTCATTTGCACAATTTGAGACTAGCAAACCGTCATAACTTGGATAAACAGCTAAAACATTGGACTATCTTCAGACGGTATTCATCGCATTAATTGGTATATCCATAGTACAAATCAACCACACTAAAAGGCTAATATTAGGGCATAGGACGAACTAATGCACAAAATGAGAACTCCGTTTACATTTCGAAGCACGTGAAAACTTCAACATGAAAAGCATACGAAAATTACGATTGATTCGAATCCAATGTGAAGGATTTACACGGCTCAATTTGAGTAGTGAGCAATACGGGCCAGACTGCCATGGCGAAGACCGACTGGCACGCGCGAACGAGCACAAAGTGGTCGTTTTCGACAGTGCAAGATAACAGTCAATGAATAAAGTGCAACCTGGTCGTTGCCCTTTGCAATGACCTATGACCCAGACAGGCAAGAAGTTAATCGGAAGATCGAAGTGAAAAACACTGAGAGAGCGAGCGAAGAAACCAGCGACAACAAACTTGCATGATTCCGTCATCAAGTAAGCGTCACGAACCACCAGTCGCGTGTGGCAAAAGCCGATTTCGTTAACAAACCACTTATCGAGTAGTTTGAAATTTGAGCCCCGCAACAATTTATGCATAAATACCAAATCGACTTGAAAATAACCAGTGCCAATGCAATGAAGTCTAAACAAATTGTACCGAAACGGCGTACGGAGGGAGAAAGGGAAAAAGAACAGAACGAAAAACTGATTTTCGCACACTTCTACCGCAGACAAGTTCCTTCGTGGTTCTTTATTAGTATTAAGGACCAGGAGTTCCATAAACAGATTACACAGTACTCGGACCACTGAATTCAATCCTGAGCTCTATCACTCAGCGACTCTAACACACAACAGTCCTCATCTCTTAGTCCCAACCGGGAAGTCGTGAAGCACCAGCCAATGCCATCGTCGAACCTAACTTCGCATTCATATATCAGGCAATAACCTGTGCGCCGCCCCGAACCCACTAGCAAAAGGTAGATGATGGTCAGGCATGCATAAAACCAGATGATGGCTTTCAACAAGCAACACATGACCACACATCTCGTGACTGCACACCCCATGCTCCCACTAGGCTCGAGCAATGTTTCGGGAAAATCGGCAGTCCGATGTAGGAAGCCACTCAGCGTGGTGGGATGCCACACTACGAATCATGGGGCTGTTCGCCTTTCCATTAAGAGAAAGTTGGGTGCTATGGCGACATCGGCAGTGTAAGAAGACTGTTTTAGCTCTAGCTATTCGTAATGCAATCGCTTCCCCTATGCCACCAACTGTAATCAGGGTGTGGAGTTAACGATTACTGTTAAGTGATCACAACAGAAGTTGAGTGTAAGCACAGGCTCTTGATAGCCTTGGAGGTGCAGAGCACATGTTGTGTCGGGACATCCTAACTGTCCAATGGGTTGCCTGTGTAATGTCGCGGTATCATCGACGTACTCCAAGACAAAAAATCTATTCTCTGGGAGGAGATCAACCCTACCGTCCGCCTGGGCAGATAAAACCGGAAGAAGATGGTAATATAGGGCAGTTCTGTTGTAATCCACTGGGAACGATGAGATGGCGAAAACTGTCCATAAACTCTAGCCTGACCAGAAGTATAGTGGTACAACTCTTTCAGGACCGACATATTTCCCCGGCACTCCAGTGTGGAGACCAATCGATGCAATCGAAGGTCAAATCAACATTTAAGAACACTATGGTAGTTTGCCTTTGGAAAGCATAACGATGCTGCAAGACCTGCACGAAGTTCAAATTGCTAATTTGCTTTTCACGTCCGCGATACAACCAGTGCGGAAAGACGGATGCTATTGAGATTAAGCCAAGACTCCTATGGTTAGTGTAGTGACTAGGGGAATTAGAATCAAAGATAGGAATAACAATCGATCCCCCACCAGGCCTCCGAATGTAGAACTTTATGTTCCCTATTGAGATCTATTTAACTGTATGTAATTAAAACTGAAGAAAGGCAAACGATGCCCGGCTAAACGCTCGGGTTTCCTTACGATACCCACTCCAGAAGGTCGGTCTGACGAAACAGACCACAAGACGTGCCAGAACATCAATGGAATGAACTGATACTGGACCCAAGGCTAAGTTGTCCTTCAAACTGCTCTGCTCAGCGTGCGACTCGCAGTTGCCAATCGTGAACTGACGAGCCGTTAACCTTGTGGACTGTTTTGCTCACACCCAATACCTTCCAATTGGCAAACAGAATGAGATCGATTGCAAAAGTTTCTTACAAAGGTATCATGCGCTTGTTGAGATCGCCAGAATCCCCTGTTACTGTATAGACTTGCGCCAAGTTCAATCCTTGTTGCGAGACGTGCTTCATTATGCTGGCTACCAAACGGAACGAGGTGGCGTGCATGAAGGAGGTATTTCATCTGGTTCGTGAAGGATGATAGCTCAGCAGTAGAAGTAAGCACGCATATATCCAAGGCTCGAGGGCCGTACACCGGATTGAAGCACTTGGGGTACCGATCTGATATTTTACTGAGGCTGAAAAGTAGAATTGTGCTCTACGGTTGCGAGACATGGAATCTACTCACTGAAGATGTGTTGTTTCCCAGTTGAGCTAATCAACACAAGAGTTCGCCTCTTGGGAGTATTCGATTGGTGATGCTCGTGCAGTGTCGCTTGGACTGGATGGAGTGATCAAGTGAATAACGTAGAGGCTAGGAACCTGGTACCGAGTCAGAGGATATTCCATCGAAGCGCATCAAGCTTAGTTGGCTTCGTTGGTCGGATCATGCGTTGCGCATGACGAACAGTCGGCTACCATATCGCACCTTATTTCTCGTTCCTCTCATGGAGTGGAATAGCCAACGTGGAGGTCAACAGATGATGCAATGAGGGATGAGAAAACGGGCAGTGAACTTAGCTAAAGTAGGTGTCCCATGTCTTTGTATTTGGGGTCCAAAGGACTCGTCAACCAGTGAGCTAGAAACGGTGAGTGACATGGCAGCGAACCGTGAACAATGGTAATCGTGTTGTCACTTTCCGTCTAGTCGGAGCAATTAAAAGAAAATGTGCGTCGGTACAGTTAGACCATATTCCGACTATTGGCTACTATGATGTTCTTTCTTCTTCCCACTCTCCGTAGGTTTACTTTGTTTTACTACGCATGTTCATTCTTTATATTGCAATGCATGGCTCGGTGAAAAAAACAACGGTCAGTGAGGCTTGCCCCAGTAATTAACACTGAACGATGACGATGTCTGTGACTGCCACATTGAGAACACCGACAAGTTTTATACGGCTTAGATTCTGGAGATTATGAACATACTGATAAATGATTTATAAAAACGAACAGAAAATACTAGTTTAGGGTTAATGTGAGTTGACAGTAATAAACACTCACTTCGAAGAGAAACTGATGTCTGCCGACGGGTACGGGCCCAACAAGAATGGAATCCAACGTCTGATCAAGCGATGCGTTATAAGCGCTGCTCACGTACACCAATTTCCATTCCAAGTCTAGTGGGGGGTGAAGAAAATTGGTACTGAGGAAGATAAGAGAAATGACGAAGAACAATTTCGTGACTTTATACAAAATAAACAAGTTTCGCAATACGCAACAGGCCAATTCACAGTCCGCTTTTTAAGCCCCTGAGAAGGTATCTGGTGGTTTGAAGAAACCGGTGAAACAAGTGGTAAACGCACAAAAAGTAAGGATTTTGCCAGTAACCGAAGCAGAAAGCACTAGTGACCATAGAAATAATTTTCTGGAGCGTGTTACCTCCAAAGTTACTCGGAGCATCATCCCAAAAGCTTGTTTTTTTATGACAATTTTACTTTTGCATTTATGGCTTCATCCAGAAATTACAACAGCTTGTAAATCTTCACACAAATCGCAAAGGTATACGAAAACACGTTCACAATGACTTGTCGTCTGTTGTGTGGTATTTTATTACTGCGCTACAATTAAGAGCAGTGGAACAATGCCCAGTGTTTGCTCATAGAAACTGGAACTATTAACAATAAGCTAATTTCAACAGGCGTGTACAGCCGACTAGTTCAGGAAACGACCAATAAGATAATGTGAGAACCATTGCTTCTGTGGAATCGGATAAGAAGGACCGGCAGGTATAAACACTAGAATTGAAATAAACTGTAGTGTATTCTGTGATTTGAGAGCAAAACCCTATTGGTTCACTATAGAGCTAGCCTCTTAAACTGCAGCACAGCTCTAATCTACGCGAAATTAAAATAACCTGTTGTTCTTTCACCAACCGCTATCAATTTCACAGCAGCTTTTTTGCTTCGAACATTGTTGTGAGCATTTTTCATGCATACCAAGAGGATCAATTATCATTAACCATCGCAGCAGTAAACGAGCAGGCAGCGAACTACAATATTTGCCATTAGCGTTTCAAATCTTGTCAAAGGCTTTTAATGGCCGCCATCCGATCTTTAACTACTGCCCCAGACAGAAAACCGCTGTTATACTAAACCGCTTAATCTGGTTTATGAGAGCGTTACTTACAAAAAGAATGCAAGTTTCGGAATATGATCAGCCGTGGTGGAGTGAATTAGACGTCAACCAGCCCACTACAGCCATGGGGCTCGAATCTCAGATTCGCCGAATGGCAGTTGATAAGTCACTGCCGAACTGCTTAACGGGACACCTGGATAACTAGGACCCAATGTGATCTTATAATAATGCAGATTTCAGTGTCATGGTTGCCAAACCCATCGTCTTATGTGGTGGGTTCTAGAGGCCATGCGGCATGGTCCCTACGTTACACTCATGCGTCAAGCGCACCACAAGAAAAACAGAAACCGGTGAATAAAAAAACACGCAATGATATTTACAATGGGAACAAAACAATCAATAAGAATTGATGCTAATAACAGACATGAGTTGAAAGTAAGGGCTGCCATTTTTATCATTCATTACCTAACTCTGCTTTACAAGTGGACTAACCGATTTATTGGCAATGTTGTTCAGGCTAACGGAGGTGTGAATAAGATCAAATCCTGATACCGAGTGGAACGAAGAGAGTGGGAAGTTTGGAGAATATAAGGTAGACACAAAGCTCGGTGTCAGTCAAAGATGCATTGTTGAACTTGCGAAAAGCACACTTCACATCACTGGCGGTGAACTCAGAACTCGTTTCACTTAGACCGATTGTAACATCCGCAAATGGAAGGCCGGACTTCACCCAGGTCAGGATAGCGTAAACCAGATTTTTGTCATGCGCGTTACCTGAAATGCGACACGCACATCGTAGCGATTTAGATTTTCGACTCAGCCGACCGAACAGCACTATTCAGTTCCATACACCGATAACAAGTTCGCAATTCTCTTGCTATGGTTGTATTTGTGCAGTTTTTGCTGCATATAAGTATATCGTGAACTATCAAGTTCATTAAAAGCGGTCAGCGGTGTTCGACAACGGTGCTCCATTCCATTGATTCTCTTGAACTTCACCATCTACGTGATAATGGAGAACTCCTTACTAGGTCTCCATGATATGGACGTGGAACCGGCAAACGGTGAAAACTTTGTTGCTCAAATTTACAGAACATATCGAACGTGCGCCAGACGGAATTGGATTAGATGCCGTTGAAGTCGGTATGTGCTTTGTGTCACCAAGGCGTAGGGCACTTACAAAAGTGAACGTTTATAGTCTCCAACCTGATACTCGATGTGGATGAACTTAAAGATGTTGCCCGTTTCCTTCACCTCGGTAGCTGCGTGACAAAGGACGCACGTAGGGTGGTAGAAGCGAGAACGTACATATTCAAGGCGTGAGCGGCATACACTAGATTGAACCAGTCCAGTTTAGCTTCACTTTCTACAAACATGAACCTAGACACCAGCGCATTCTCAGTTTCACCGCTGCGTCACAGCATCCGTTACTTGAAAGATGGAAGAAAACAAGAAATAGTGAAAAGATCAAAATAATAAGTTGAAGAGCTATATAGAACAACAAAGATTTAGAATATCAGAATACCATTAACTGGAGCACTGAGCCATATCACCTGCTGTCTCCAAAAATCACTTCGGGGGACCCCGCAGACCAAAACCAAGTAACCCAACTGCACCTACACGAGCCAGTCCACTGGTTAAAGTTTCCATACTTTTTTCCTATGTCACGGGCTGGACACCCGAACCATCTTTCAAACAACCTGACTTGCAAGAACGTGCTAATCACCCTAATCTATTTAAGTCCCATGCCTTTTCCAAGGACTGAACCCCCAGGTGCAGCTCCTTAAATCCAACCTCACAAAATTCTTCCACCATTTTTAGTAGCATCTTGAAAATAACGGTGTTCGAACCCCAAAAGTTTTCGCACATCTTTTCCTCTCAAATGCCGTGTTTCGGAGTCGAGTGGCAGGATCAACCTTATTGCTGCCATGTAAGCTCAATCTCTAATTGCTACCGGATGTCACGCCGACGCCACAAATACGTCAAGTTAGCTAATATCAAACAGCCTTATCAATGCGCGAAGACTCTTTTTCCGATATACGACCACCAACTGAGATACAACTACCCGAGTGAAAAAATCCCTCCGCCTCAGCCAATCCTTTCAGTACAAGAACAAGTTTCGGCTTTGAGCCAATCTGGTCTGCAACAGCATATCATATTTCAAAAGTACAAAACGCATACTAAACATGCCTACACCATCGTTCAGTCGATCGAGAAGAACCTGCAGCATGTTCGGGTTCTCACTCAATAGCATAACATCGTCTGCATATTCGAAGTCAGAGGTTCTCATCTGAGCAAACATCAATGCCACTACTCTCAGACGAGAATGGGGCTATCCCCATGATCATCTCAATAATAGTTAAAAACAAAAGGAGAGTAAGGGAAACCCCGACGAACACGACTTTCACAGTGAGTTCCGGTGAAGCTCGGCTTCAGCTGCTGGCATACAGAGAGTAGATGAGTGAAGTGAATTTCGCTGAGGGACAACGCCACAGAAGTGTACTATCGGCTGAGTCGGACGCCGCCTCAAATCAATAAAGAGAACTCGTGGGTCTATGGAACATGTGCCCATAGTCTAAAAGCTGTCAAAAAGCAAAAATTTGCTTAATACGACCGCGACTGGGACGGAAACCAGATTGATTCTCAGGCATACACCTTTTGCGAGTACTAGATAATTCGTGGAGGATAATCCCCATGAGCAGTTTGGATCGAGTGCTTACTAAACTAATTCCTCTGTGATTTAAACACCACGATCTATCACCTTTCTTGTAAATTAATACAATCACCAATCCATACCAATATGGTACACGAGGGTTCGTCATACGCAACACGTGACCCAACCACAACCAGCGCAGTCTACTAAGTTTCATACGCTGAAACAAGCGATTCTCAGAAGTGGCACCCAATACCATATTCCTGACCTCAATATTACTCACCTGGTCACTCCATCCAATCCTAGCCATTCTACGTAAACATCGGTTGTCGAAAACCTCCGACCGACGAACGTCGCCCACACGCATACTCCACGTCTCACAACCGTACAACAGAAATGAACGCACTGCAGCACAGTACACACGACCTTTCAAATTCAATGAAATATCAGGATGTGTACTGTGCTGCAGTGCATTCAGCTCTGTTGTACGGTTGCAAGACTTGGAGTATGCGTGTGGGCGATGTTCGTCTTTTGGAGGTTTTCGACAACCGATGTTTACGTAGTATGGCTAGGATTGGATGGAGTGACCGGGTGACTAATATTAAAGTTAGGAATCTGGTTTTGGGTGCCACTTCTGGAAATAGCTTGTTTCAGCGTATGAAACTTAGTAGACTACGCTGGTTGGGTCACGTGTTGCGTATGTCGAACACTCGTCTATCATACCGTGCCCTATTTTGTCCCTCCCAATGAATGGAAGAAGCCATATGGAGGCCAGCAGATGACGTGGCAACGTGGAATGGGAAAATGCACAACGAACTTAGGTAGAGTAGGTGTATCACGCCTTCGTGGTTGGGGTCCGAAAGACTCGTCGACTTGTTAGCTGGAGACACTTGAGGATATGGCAGTGAACCGTAAACAGTGCCGATCGTGTTGTCATTTTCTATCGAATCAGAATGACTGAAAGTGTGTGTTTGTACAGTCAGACTGTGTTTCGTGTGTTGGCTGCAGCAGCATCTTATCTTTTCCCGCCTGTTTAGGTCCACTCCCTGTTCCCGTTGGATATTCACTCTTTATATATAAACGTGTAACTCTGGGGAAAGGCAGTGGTCAGTGAGGCTTGCCTTGCTGTTTAACGCTGAACGATGATGATGATGGTCGCTCGGATAGATAGAATTCGCTTGTCGTTTCATCATACTCGCCAACAGGTCGCAGCCCAGATGCAGTCAAAGACACTTTTTATCAAAAGTTAAATGACTTCTTAAGCACAGCAAGGCGGGATGATATCGTGATTTCGCCCGGGGAAATGAAGGCTGTCTTCGAATAAGGCGCATCTAGGAGGTCCCTTTGGTCACCATTCCTCTCGCTCTGAAAACGGGGAATGGTTATCTGCTTTTCACACAGACCATCAATTGTTTCTCGCTAATACGAGCTCCAGACGTTTCAATAGCCGGTATGCCACCTGGCATCTTTCCTCTTCTAGTGTACCATGGACTCAAGTTGACCACATTGTTATTAGCTACAAACGGCGGTCGCACCCCTCGATTCCGACCACGCGTTGCGGTGAACTAAGCCGTCCATGTGCTTTGGTGGTGCTTGATGGCGACAAGCTATCTGATCTGACTTGCCTATTAAACTTTCAAAGCGCACTAGCTAAAAAGCTAGGATCGGTTCAATCTAAAAACATCAATGGGCACTGGTTACTTATCAGGAATGCCTTGCATTCTGCTGACTTGGTGAGTTGTGGCCCGATCAGTCGCCTTGTGACAATTTGAATTTCTGCTGACTTTGCACCTTCTTCACGCAGGCCAGCCCATCAAGGCTGGTAGGAATTGAAGGCACCGAGATTCAGAAGCTAACGAGGCTTGAGAAAATGTGAGCCTGTAGATTGAAAGCCACCTACTGCACTACTTGACAACGAACCTTTGCGAGTATCGGGCGTGTTATCCGTGAGCACACTAGGGGTAGGTAGACGGGACAAAAAGATTCGGTTAGAAAGAGAAGAGACCAGTTGAATAAAGAGAGAATTCTGAGCAGCAGTATACTTATCATTACCCATCCCACATGCGGTCGATGCAATAGGCGGCGCGGTTCTGATTATCCTGTGCGACGACCGAAGCAGCATGAAATTATTTGTAGGCGTGCAAGTCATGGAAATTGATGAACGGGTGCTGCTAGGGGGAAGCAGAACGATTAGGGTTCTCAACAAAAGCCCCCGCTGCGCAGGATAATCAGAACCCCGCAGTCCACTGCATCGAGCGCAGGTGGGGTGGGTAACGATAAGTATGCTGCTACTCAGAGTTCTCTTTTTTATTCAACCTCTCTTCTATTTCCAACCCAATCTCTGCCTCAGCTGCCTACTCATACTGTCCCCATTGAAAACCCGCCAGATACTCCCAACGCTTCCTTGTCAAATAGTAGTTTCTAATATATCAGCTCACATTTTCTCAAACATCGTCAGCCTCTGATTCGCGATTACTTTAACGAGCATACGCAAATGCAGGCTAGCCAACAGGCGTGTTTAGCTGACATTGGACTCACTTTCGATTGATGTCGGCTGCGTCAGTGAAACACGAATTCAGAATTCCAGTTGAGTTGAGTAATTCAACTAACTGCGCCTCATATCTCCTCAACATATTTCCTGCACACTTCAGGAGACGAAGCAGCTCCAAATGTCATCATCATCATCGTTCAGCGTCAAACAGCAAGGCAAGCCTCACTGACCGCTGCCTCTTCCCCAGAGTTACACGTTTTCATAAAAGGAGTGAATATTCAAGGGGAACAGGGAGTGGATCTACACAGGTGGAAAAAGATAAGATACTTCGGTAGTTAGGTGGACGGCTGCAGCTGCGAATTCCTGGGTTTCTCTCGATCCCCTCTCCTCTCCCAAAGGAATTGGAAGTAGAGTCGAATATTCGATTTCTGAACAGGAGAAAAGCAGCCGGTCCTGATGAACTTCTCCATTTTTTTTCAAACTGGGTGGAGAAACCTTGTGGCGTCCACCTGATATTTCACTGAAGTTCACAGGTTGTGTATTGTGCCGCAGTGACCTCAGTTCTGTTACGGTTGCGAGACATAGAGTGTGTATCTCGGAGAGATCCGTCGCTTAGAGGTTTCCCATCACTGTTGGCTGAGTACTACCGCCAGGATCGGATAGCGTAAACGAGTAAATAAAGTGGAGTTCCAGGATCTAGAAATGGGTGCGTTTCTGAGAATACCTTATCTCAGCATATAATGCTTTGTAGACTACAATGGTTGGATCAAGTGTTGCGTATAACGAACACTTCTTCTACACTGTGTACTATTTTGCATTTCTTTCAAGTAATGGGAGAAGCCCTGTGGAGGTTAGCAGATGACATGGCAACGTGGAATGAGAAAATGTACAGCGAACTTAGGTAAAGTAGGTGTCTCACATCCCGTTGGTTGGGGCCTGAAAGACCCGTCAACTAGCTGGCTGGAGACACTGAAGGATATGACCGTGAATCGTGAACAGTGCCAATCGTGTTGTCATTTTCTATCGAATGAGAATCATTGAAGAAGTACGTTCGTATAATTAGACTGTATTCTGTGTTGGCTACAGCAGCATTCTTATGTTTCCACCTGCTTAGATCCACTCGTTGTTTCCTTTGAATATTTACTCTTTTTATAGAAAAATAGTTAACGCTGAACGATGACGATGATGGTGAACATCTACCGGTACCTGCAAGTGACCTTTCCAGAAGTTTTTTGCCTTACCCTCTCAGGACCGAGCAGTCCCACTCACTTGCGCCACAACCATCGTTCCCACCGTCGTCATCATTCACAAACCAGAGGACAAAGGGATTACATAGTCGTGTTCAGTTCTGCATTGTGAATATCGCTGCGAGCATCCGAGAGACGTATGTGTGGAGTGCGGTTAAATTTGCCCTTTTGACCAGCGCACATCCGGCAGGAAGCCCCGGTGCAGCGATTGGCGGGCACATCTGGGCTTTTGGATCACAACTGCGCAGATATTTTACAGGCTGGGTCAACATCGTCGCCCCGCGTCGAGTAGCAAGGCAAGCCCACTGATCGCTGTCTTTTCCCAGTCACATGGCTCTAAAGAAAGGGTGCATATGCAAACGGAACCAAAGGCGGACTGCTGTGATAGCGAACAAATGGAATACACTCTAACTGTATAAATGTACTTTTTCAGTTATTCTGATTTGACAGAAAATGACAACACGATCGCCACTGTTGGGTGTTTGGTGCGCCATCAGTTCCAAACAAATAGCACTCACGGGACGACCAAACGAGCGGCGAATTTTTAATTCACAAGCGATGTTAAGGCCCCAGGACATTCATGTTTCAGCTTCCTCTATGGTCCCAATCGAAGACCTCCAACGGTCTTCTAACGGATCTCTTGTAGCGGAACAAGGATTTGTTCTCCCGGTTAGCTTTGACAGCCCAGCGTGGTTTCCATTGGCACGTTGCAGAAGCATGCGTCACTCGTACATCCACGTCAAATACATTCAACTTCTTACCAATTCCAGCGGCCTTTTCGTTATACCTGTCCAGTGTCTAATTTGTTAAAATTCCAACCGTACAGCATCGAATAAATGATGCACAAGTTTTCACATTCATCATCATCATCATCGTTCAGCGTTAAACAGCAAGGCAAGCCTCACTGACCACTGCCTTTCCCCAGAGTTACACGTTTATATATAAAGAGTGAATATCCAACGGGAACAGGGAGTGGACCTAAACAGGCGGGAAAAGATAAGATGCTGCTGCAGCCAACACACGAAACACAGTCTAACTGTACAAACACACACTTTCAGTCATTCTGATTCGATAGAAAATGACAACACGATCGGCACTGTTCACGGTTCACTGCCATATCCTCAAGTGTCTCCAGCCAGCAAGTCGACAAGTCTTTCGGACCCCAACCCCCAAGGTTTCACAGATGTAAACGGCAAGGAAACGTGATATGAGAACTGCGTTAAGACTGCCCACAAATGAAAAAAAGGAAAACAGAGTAAATTCTGGTGTATTTTTGTTAATTTTTAAAAGCGTTCCAGTGCCAGAATTGAAATTGTCACCGTGTTCAGTTAAAAATTTAAGAAAGAAAGGACAGTTTTACCTCTTCCCTCTCCTACGTCCCACTGCTGTCTGTTTTGTCCTATGCTTGTTTCAAATGTCTTATTACCACCGTCTCCTTACGGGACTCTGTTTTGCCTGTAAATACTTCCCTGAGTGTGCTTCCTCGTATTCCAGCACTTCTTATTTCAACGAGACGTGAAAAAACATCTGAAGATCCGGGTTTCACTGAACCAAGCCTCGCATCTGGTTATTACTTTAGGAACTCAGCAATGATAACAATGACGCAACAGAAGCTCAAATGTGGTCATGTTCGGTGTCTAAATGGCATTTCATCCTGAAGAGTCGCGCCAGCACAAAAACAAGTCATAAAACGAACACAATTCCAGTTAGTGAGGTAACTCACCATCCTCTAAAGGCTCATGGCACTCAAATGTGATTTGAAACTTGAAGGGGGCGAAAAAGGAGGCCGGGTTATCAAGAACTTCCACGTTGCATATGTTAACCTTTGCCATCGCACGGCAGCAACCAGTTGCGTGCTGAGAACGACGAACTGCGTTACGTTCAGCTTTTGAAGTTTCCCGTTCCAGTTCAGTTCCAGTAAGATTACTGGAACTGCTTAGTTGTGTTCCAGTTCCAATCCAGTTCCAGCAAGATTACAGGAGTGATATCTGATCGTCCGGGTTCTTGCACTGAAAACTCCTTGGATCAGACGATGCTTCGACAATGGGAGGGTGGAAACCCTATTCAGCTCCTACAAAGGGAGAGGCAATTATTGAGATGCTTCCTCTCAACCATCCCCTCAGCTATATTACTCGCGCCGTTTCTTTTCCAAACAAACCGAGAAATACGTTGTCTAGTCTCCCTTTGAATTCGCAAACTGATACCACCTGGACCATTTCCTCCGGTAGCTCAATCCAGCCAATCACCACTGGTATGGCAAATGATTTGCCTCTCAAACCGGTGGTTGTGTTCTTGCACATTTGACATCCCGTTCCGTCTTATTGTATCGTTCACCACTATCTGGAGTGGGGCTCCACGATGGCCCCGTATCTCGGCCAGACCCTTAATGATCTTGAGGGCCTCTTTCCCTACGCTTTTCCAGGGAGTACAAGCCAAGCGCCCTCAGCCTCTGCTCATATCTCATATGCCTCAAATTTCCAAATCAACGTATAAAACAGGCTGAACCTGTTCCAGTATCTTCCTAACTCTTATCAAATACGGTATCCAAGCCTGGACACGGTATTCCAAGTGCGGTCTGACAAATGCCTTAAATAGCAGCGGAAAAACGTTGGGAGTCCTAGACCTTTTGATCTCATTGAGTTGGTGCAAGGCACACCATGCCTCCTTGACCCCTTCTGACATTTGAGACTAGGTTTAAAGTCCGCGCTAGCAACTATCCCGATGTCCCTTGCCTGCTGCGTTTGTTCCAGCGTGACCTGACTCCCAGGTGGACCCATGTGGTGAGGGGTATTCGCTTCTCCTTACATCAGCCTGTAGCGGAACTTGGATTTGTTCCCCCAGATAACTTGTTTAACTAAAATTTGACCGCCAATCGCAGTCGCCACTTGTGCGTTGCTCACGCACGCACCGCTCGCACGCTCCCGTCCACATATGCTCAACCTCCTACCACTCCCGACTGTTTTTTTTCTTGTACCCGTCAAGTTTCGGGGTTGCCAGTATTGCGATCGTACGGAGCCGAGTATGAGTGACGCACGAGTGGTCACAAAGTTTAAGGGCATGCAAACGTACGACTAAATTCACGTTAGGATAATCCGTTCTACAAGCCGCTGGAAGATGGAAGACCCCATCTCACCCACCACTGGCCACCTTTGAGCTAACCCCTCTGTTGGTCCCACTGTTTGCTGTTCCTAGGAGTTTAATGTCGCCAGCAAACAAAACACACGGATTTTCCAACCCAATGGCTATTTCGCTGAAATGCGTTATGACGAGCAGTGGTCCTAGAACAAGGACATAGGGGGTGCCTGTTTTTTTGTTTCTTGCCCCGGCAAAATCGTTGGATCCCCCAGTGCTTCCACTAAAGGGATGCCTAACGTCTTCTTTGGGTTGATGCAGTCGGTAAAGGGTTAGTTACCTGAAGCCTTTTCCGTTATCCACAAAAATACAAATTTGGTGGAAACTGCTCAGAATTTTCGATCGCTATCTCTCAAAGCAGCTATAGTAGTTTAGTACGATTTCGAGTGAATGTAAAGGGGATTATGTCAAGTGTGCAGTCTCACCTAACTATATCTTTCATTATGTTTCTTCTGCATATCTTGTCCAATTCGTTTTTCAACTCCCCTGACAACTTTGCTCACGCTATTTCGCTTGCCAGCCTTGAAAAAGCATGGCTTCTTTTCCTCCTTTTGAGTCATTTCCTTCTGATGGCCATTCCTTGACATTTGAGCGGGGGTTGCTTCTTAACTCGAAAATATTCTCTTTTTTCAGTAGATTTACTGAGCTCCCTCGTTAATTTAAATACTTCTGTAAAATCCTCCTCAGTCTCCTTTCTTTTAGGATGAACAATTCCAGCTCCCGTAGCAGCTAGTTAAATGGTAGCTCCTTGTATGCCGCAATCACTTAGTAAATCAAAGCTCTGATTGCTCCCGCATCTAAATACTCTTTCTTAGATACGGGTCTCTGCTGCTGTCTGCAATAATTTTAATCTGGCCTGCCGATAGGGCTGTGAAACTGGAGTAGGATCACCGGCTTTCTGAAGCTAACGTTACTTCTTAGCTGGTGCAGCGTAGTGCTTGCTAACCGCGCCATTCCATGGCGCTACAGACTTCATCTAAAGTCTGCACTAATATACACTCCTAGGTCCAGTACAACTGTGTTCTGCTCTATTTCCGTCTGGTTATCTGCAGGGCACGTGTGGCTGACGGACCATTTTTTCTACTTCTTAATTAGATGTTGGTACTTCCTCTAGTTAATAAGGAGATCCCACGCCACTAACCATTTATAGACTTCGTCCAAATGGCGTTGGCGATTCCCTGTACCTAACGAACCAATTTTCTTCATATCACCAGCAAACCTGAAAAACAGACTCCTCAAAGGACATTTTACAGGTCGTTTATTTGATGAGATCCTGGGGCGGATCCTTGAGGTACTCCGACATTTATTTTGACAGGCCGTTCTCCACTTTGATTTGGAAGCTTCTCCCCTTCAAGAAAGGCATGGCGCACTTCAGTATTTTTGGTGCCTGTCTAACATCCTCCAGTTTGCTGAGTCTAAGAACTTCTGGAAGGTTAAGTAAGAGATTTTGACCCTTTCCCGACATCCAACCTACTAGTCAGTTCATCGAGGAAATCGGTCGTATCTGGCAAGCACGACCGTTTCGTTCTGAACTCGTGTCTGTGTGTGGTCAGCAGTTTGTTGCGCTTCAGTTTTCTGTTTATTATGTCTCTTAAGAGTCTCTCAAACGATTTGAGCAATAAAGACGTCAGATTGATGGGTCGGCAGTTTTCACACTTGTCCGTGCAGCCCTCCTGCACGGAAATAACGACCGATTCCAGCCAGTTCCCTGTTGCTTTT
Source organism: Fasciolopsis buskii (assembly GCA_008360955.1). Classification (NCBI taxonomy): domain Eukaryota; kingdom Metazoa; phylum Platyhelminthes; class Trematoda; order Plagiorchiida; family Fasciolidae; genus Fasciolopsis; species Fasciolopsis buskii. The sequence continues at coordinate 27,427 of LUCM01000041.1, forward strand.
CCCTCATCTATTGACATTTCCCAAGGCTTTTTGATTCCTGAACGGCTTCCTTCCACTCCAGCTGACTTAAAATTATCCGGCAACTAATGCCCTTAAGGTGATTTCCCCGTCCAATATCGCTGTAATTTCTGCGAATATACTAGGAAATTGACCTGAGGTTCCCTGATCTTTCCCAAAACCTTGAAAGCATTGTGGATGGTTTGCAACTTTTCCACGTCGTCAAATGCTCGCACACAATGCTCATTTTTTGCCGATCCTAATGATTTCCTCCAGGTGGTTTTTGGCGGGACGTAGTTTCTGTGGAACTCCGGTTTTAATTTTACATTCTGCTTAATTCGCTCCTCGTGTCTGGCTCTACACTGCCGCTATGTGCACGACAATTCTTCTAGCTAGCCTATATTCTACTCTGGCGTGATATCCACTTGTGCATCTGTATTTCACGAAATTCGGTTCTCTTTCTTCCCGGCTGTTTGAAAACGGCTTGTCAACTATTGTGGCAGTCCACGCCTTTCGATCCTTGTCATTGGTGTCACCGCGTCAGTTATATCATTTATCTGGTTCTTGGTTCAACCCCATTGTAGTATTGCATATTCACGTCCATGTTCCGCTGCCCGTTTCGCCTGTGCTCCTATTTCTTTTATCCCTACGCGTTTAACCTCGTTAGGTTCCAGGTTAATACATCAGAAACCATTAGCCCCCGCAGATTCAGCTGCAATTATATGCCCTCAGTGGTCGCTGTTACATGTCTGTTCGTTTGAATCCAACTGATCGATGTTACTTGACGCCTTTGTTGCTGCTAAGTCAGACAGTTATGGCAGCAGGCCAGGTTTCCGTCTACCCGCACCTTTAACGTGGTGACTGAAAAAACTTTTAATGCAAGAAACAAAGATTTTTCTCCATTCGCCCCCTTAATGGCTGCCTCAAAATGCACGTTGACCTCTGGTGCATTGAAATCTCCTGTTATAAGTAACTTCCAACCTTGGACTACATCGGCTGTCCGGCATACCAGGTGGTTACTGTCTTCATTTCCTCCGGTAAATTCACGCGCTTGAAACTTTTGTATTTTCAGTAATCCCTGCCACGTCGACTGCCCGTTGGTGTGTTCAGCAGTTATCCTTCGTGCGCTTTGTACGGTCCATCTGTTGGCACTAGTATTTCTCCTACGATTTTACCATTCGCCCTCCACTCTCTGCGCATGGAGAACATTTGCAAGATTGCTCCAGCATCCCTCTTCTCAGATTTAAGTCACGTTTCTTTATTGACTATAACTTCTACCTTAATAGTCCTCCACTTTATCTTTGTCCATAATTTTCGCATGCTTACGACGTTTGTGTAAACCATAAGGATCTTTGCCGCACCCCACATCGTTTTTCATTTGCCAACGAGGACTGGTCTGTGCTGGGGTCTCAGGCCCGAGCACCCGGGCCGTTATTTCTTATCTTATTTCAGGCTTTTGTTGATCCCTATGAGTTACTGTCTTGCAAATAGCTGTTTGTGGTAAGTCGTTCATTGACAACTTTCTAACTTCTCCATCCTACGTGCCTCTGTTCTCACGACTTTCCCAGAGGTGGGTAACAATGATTTCGCTTTGCTTGTGCTTCATTTCTGTGCCACCTTTTGTATCTCTAACCTAAACGACTTGATGACGGCCGTTTTGGTTCCCGAGGCGTGGACCCCCTTCTCATTCATGGCAACATTTGCTGTACCGTCATGCATCACAGTATTATTCCTTCTGGTTATTTTTCTTGCCTTTTCGGACGCCGATAGGAATTTGTTTCGTTGTCAATAAGTTGCGAATTCTACTGGCGCGGGGCTGTTCTGATTTAGGGCAACTTCGCCTTTCCCGTTCCAATGCCACAGTTTCACTGCCCTGTAGATTGTTCAGTGTTCTAGAATGTTTTTCGGCCTCAATAGATGCACCACGCGATATCTCACTGGTTTATTTCTCAATGTCCTGCTTTTCGTGTACTGCCTTAGGATTCCATGAACCCGAGGTTATTCACATGACAGCTGGAGCTTCAGTTAAACTTTTATTCTTTTTTCCAGTGCCTTTGTTCTGCTGCTCTTCTCCGTAGTTCCCTCTCCAGTTACAAAAATTTGCCGATGTGGATCGCCATGCAATATCAGCGGGCTCAATTTCAGCCGATTATCGCTCGACTCCTTTTTGTTCCGACAATTTGCTTTCATTTATATACTTTCATAGCTGCATTATCTACCAATAGGATGAAATAGCTAGTCCGTTGGATTTGCATCTAAAGCGTTTCCTCGTTAGCTTCCCATATCTCAGACATATTCACATCAGGTACGCGTATTGGCAGTAAACTAGGTAGCACTCACCAGTTAGCCCGCTACCTGTCGCGTGATACCACAAATCATCTGTATCATATTGGATGCCTGCGGATTTTTCACCCTTGCTGCACTGAGGTTCTCCGCATTACTCTTCTTTACCACTTTGTACGAGTGTCTTACGAATGGCAGGTTTCGGAATGTTACTCGTTTTCATTCATTGTGCTTCTAATCTCGAGATGCGCCCAGGTATTGATATATCTGTAGTAGTTGTCTCTGTGGTAGGAAAGTGACTAAACAATACCCGTTTTTTCTTGAGATCAATGCTAGGTACAGCTAATTTACTTTTCAGCTTCCTCGGGTCCCTAAGTAATCTACAAGTTGAATTTTTAATAGAAAGAACACAGCTGGGTACTGTCGAGTTAAGGTGCTTCAATCTGGTTCTCCATTTTGTGGTTTCTACCCTAGGTTTCCCCGGAAGTTCTACACATCTTAGTTTTTGCATGTGCCACTAGAGATTGTAAAGAAGTTTCATTTGGGTCCCACAAAACGCTAGTGAATTTAACGGTTATTCTGGCGTCTTTGGTTACTATAGTGGGACGCAAGATTTCGCATTCGCTGCCGCTGTTTTTGCTTCTGCGTTGCAATTTGGTTTGCTGCAGCATTCGCGGACCTGCCAAAATGAGCGAGGCTTAGAGTTCTGTTCCTGCACTTCAGGCTAGAGAACATGCACTTAGCTTGGGTGTGCTTATTTCATAGCTTCATACTGACATGCTTTGCCACCCGTCTGTACTGTAATAATCCGTATATCCTCCTCTATAATAGTGCCTTCAACGCAATGACCCTTCCCTTACTCACTGCTTCTGCTGATAACCTGTTTAAAGCCCCGATCACTCAAATATAGAAAACGTTTGTAGGCATAATTAAACTAGAGTGGACCGGCTTCAAATTTGCATCGCTGCAGTTCGTTCTATCCTAAGTGGGCGGGGGAACATGCAAACAGTACCGCTTTCGCCAAACCACTTGGTACAATTTTAATTTAATTTCGTGTTTTGGATCTCGCCATTGCAGTGTCCGGTGGATATAAGCTGAGTATTATGAGGCAGTGGAAAAATAGGAGGAAGAGTGTATGTATATCAGAATTAATGAAATTAGCACCTTTGCCTAAACTGCCGGCAAAATCGTGCTAATGCACTCTGCCTATCCAGCTGCTGTTTGAGTGAAACGCGGGAAAGAACTATCGGATGGGTTGCTAATAATGGCTAAAAGCTGGTGAAAATACGAGAAACAGTGCACCAGTGCATGAGTTGTGCAGCACCTGCGGTAGATTTGGCGGCATTGTAGGAATTAGTGCAGGAAGAATGGTGTAGACAAACTTATTCAGGAACTGGAATGGTCATGAGAAGAGAACCAGTTTTTGTGGAGTCTCCTTGGCGTAATTGAACACTAAACCTAATTGATGCCATGAAGCAGGGTACGGTACACATGGCGATAGCTCTTGCGTTGACTTCGGCCGCAGGAAACTCCGAAACTGATTATATTTTGAATAACCTTTGACTGCCAGCATACTAGTGTTGGTACAATCTCAAGTTAGATAACGACTTCTTAGATCGATCCAAGACCTATCGCCCAGTTTCCACTATGCGATTTGACGAAACTTTTGGCTCCCCCAAGTGGACCCCTTGCAATACGAAACAACCATACAGCCATACACATCGTTCCACTTAATGAAAATGGCGGTCTCTAGGCCTAAATGTGCCAAGATCGAAGCAGCTAGACGCACCGCGTCCACACGCTCACAACCCATTCGCCGGCCTCCAATGTGCACTGCTAGTGTCACAGACGTGTTCGTCGAGACTAACAATAAAGTATGGAAATTAGGGCAAGCGATTCGTGAGGTAAACAGCAAAATTTTACCGATAGAACCATTGGTTGCAAAGCTACTTCCTCTTACCTACCTAGCTAGGACGCCCGAAAACCCACTCCGCGAGCATCTCGCTGGTGTCTATCAAGCTGTCGACTCAATACCATCAGAAATTAAGCAATGAAACCTAAGATCGTCTGATGCTGCGGTTTACAATGTCCCTGACGGCATTCCACTGGACTCGTTCAAAAACATTGTCCTCTCCGCTTTCAATATGACAGGACACCCCTGCCACTGTTTATGACTACGTAAAAGAATGTTAAGCAGAACATGTCCTGTATTGTCCCAGTTCCTTAGTCTTGCAAAGCAGTTTTTGAGGAGTGAAATTAAGAGAGCCTCAACCACCCTTTTAGGTCCGTAAAAGTTACTTCTGGTAAAACCGCTATTCAGAGGGAAGCTGGAGACTGCATGCAAGTGAGGACTCAAAAACGGTTCCACCAAGCATAAAGTCCCCCAAGCTACCTTGGCATAGCTGGGAGCTTGGTACCCAAACGAGTCTTTGTGGCTCCTTCGCAGCCACAGCCAAGCGTTGAATTAAACAGCTCATCACTGTCTCCTTTGCCACGGCCATCCCGGAAACGGGCGCATATAAATCACTCACCTATGACTTTCTCCACGGGCCTTAATAACCTTTCTTCTCCCCGCGAAGCAAAAATGTCTAGCACCATCCAAAACTCGCCCTGCCCCATCCAGACCCTTAAGACAAGTTACTGATGGTAAACCTGCACTTACACCATCAACAGGCAACACACCACTCCCCGGTTGAACAACGCCGGCGTTATTGGCCCAGCGACCAAAATACTCCGACCTCACCCCATTACATTCCATTGTTAGTCCCATTACCCCGGTGCCTCAACTGCCTGACTGTAATCGCGCTGACCTTCTATTGCCTGCCGTTCGTTTCACGGGGACCGAAGGGTCACTGCCGAGAGTTTTTTAGCCCGAATAAAACCACAGGCTTGCGCCGTAGATTTAAAAGACCTAGCGATGCGCCAGCTATTCCCCGCCAAAGTCCTTCGCTGCTGCGTCAGATTTCCCAAGACAGCTGTCTCTGACCTCCATTATGCATACCCCCACTGTCATATCGTTACTACCACCAAACTTCGCTTACCAGCGCCTCGACCCAAACACAAGGACCGTGCCTCATGCCACTAACGTCTCTTTTTCGACCACACATACCCAGCCAAAAAAGTTCATCTTCCTGTCCACCTTCGGAATAACCACCGCCACCCCTTTTTTCTTTCCCAAACCCACTCTCATTTTGCCTCCCTCCACACTGGTCCCCCCAGTACTTCGAGTTACCCCCATGCTAACATTATGAAAAGCGCTATATGCCCTCATTCTTCCTCACTTCCATCTTCTTCTGTCTTTCCTCATTCAACGCGCACTAAAATATAACTAATTCCATCAGCTTACCCAACTATTCCCATTACAATTAACCCCCCACGCACCGTCTCAGTATCTTTGGAACCCAACGCTCACCCCGCCTAGACGGCAACATACCCTTCTTTTTCGCGCTAATTAACTGTCGTTCAATCCTGAATAAATTCACTCACCTAAAAAGCTTTGCTGCGTCTTCCAACCCGGTTCTAATCTTCATCACTGAGTCTTGGCTTACCGAGGATACACCTGCTAGTGCGACTTCTCTTGCGGGATACCAATCCTTTAGAGGTACTAGAAACGACCACCGTAGGGCGGTTGCCTCATTTATGTAAGGCAGGGCCTATTAGTGTCCGTTCTTACGCATCCTACACTCGAACTGACCCAAGAATCTGTATGGCTCACTATCAAGTTATCGTCCTGGGTTATCCATACTTCCTGCATCTATCGCCCTCCAACTGATACTGAATTTGGGCTCTCCCTTTTAGATGACGCATTTGACTACCTCACACCCCTCCCATCAACATCGAAAATCATTGCCGGAGACTTCAATCTCCCTGGCGTAACCTGGTCCATGATTACGGCTCCACCAAGCCTAACATCGTTCGTCTCCCATCTACATCATGGGGGTCGGGTACAGCACGCAGCGTCACCCACCAGAAATAATAATATATTAGATCTCATCTTCACACATACTGATCACCACATCATGGTTCATGTCGTAAATAAATTTCCAGGGAGCGAATACAGGGTAGTTCACGGTAGAATCCATGTCCATGTCCCCTCCCTAACCATTCTACTGACAAAACTCGTCCACCCTATCTTAACTGGCAGCAATTTCCCTCTCTAGTACGCCAACTGAACATTATAGAACGAATGAACAGAAAAAAGAATTCACAACTTGCCTTCCTGAAAGTCATTTATGCCAAGTTGCAACGGCACTTTTCCTTGACACATGACTTTTCCAAGTTTATTCTTTTACATCATCTGTCTGACGCTATCTCTCGTCTAAGTGAATCTCTCCTTCAGAAAAAAGGAGCTAGTGCGCTAAGGCATGACAGTAACCCCTAATACTTTCAAAACTATATAAATTAAGATCCCATGATCGCAAACCACCAGTGAACTTCCTAGTGAGTCTGCGACAACCCCAAAAGACAGCTAAGGCGTTCAGTCAATATTTCGCCTCCTCCATGGCCCCAGGTGCAGTCGGCGACTTACCCGAACTACAGAATAGGAATAACTCCATCTTGTCTTCTGTGTCCTTTGACGTTAAGACTATTGAACGAAAGTTAGCCAATTTCAAACCAGGGTCATAGCAAGGCCCTGATAGCATTCCTCCATCAGCTGTTCTCATTTGTGGCCCTGACCTACCTTTGCTACTGCTCAACCTCATTACACTCTCAATTAACTAAGGTGCAGTCCCGGTCAACTGGGAGCACTCTGTAATAACCCCTATCTATAAGAAGGGGCCTCTGCATGATATGCCAAATTACCGTTCCCCCAACCACACGCCTGTCATCCTCAGGGTTATGGAGAAGGTAGTAAAACGAGCCATCGTGGACTACCTTTTAGCCTCCAACCCACTTAGCCCCAAACAGCACGGATTTCTCCAATCTCGTTCTTGCTCCACCTGCCAATTTGACTTTCTGAACCTTCTAACTAACCTAGCGAACAAGGATAGGGCATTCGCAATCATCTACTCCGATATGTCTAAGGCCCTCGACCGTATCCCTCATCTGCACCTTTTATCCAAAGTAAGCTCCTTTGGCATCACCGATCCTCTTCTATCCTGGCTCTCGTCTTACTTGACCCAAAGATCACAGGCGGTCTCCATTGACGGCATTACCTCCAATCCCAGACCTGTAACTAGTGGCATCATACAGGGCAGCGTACTTGGTCCCCTGCTATTCCTTATGTACATTAATGATGCGCTAGATTCAATATCTCACGTCGTCCCTTTCCTGTTTGCTGATGACATAAAAATAGTTTACCCTCTCAAATTGAACGAAGTTAGTATTGCGGTTAGAGACATTCGTGCCGATTTGTCTGCCTTACACGACTGGTGTACCTCCTGGATGATGAGCTTCTCTGCCGATAAGAGCGAAATACTCACATATAGGTGTACACTACCTAAAGACTCAATTTTGCTACATGGATCTCCTATTGCATGTAAACCCACAATCCGTGACCTTGGTCTCAACTATTCAGCCTCTCTTAATTTCTCAGAGCATGTAGTTATTCAGTCAGCTAAAGTTAGGAGAAATGTAAGTCTGATCTTTCGCACAATGAAACTATCCGACAGCATCCTCAGCATTTATAGAACACACGTTCGACCACTCCTTGAGTATGGCACTTTGATATACTCCAGTATGTCAAAGTCGGATAGGATCTCCATTGAAAGTATTTAGAGACGCTTCACTAAGCAGTTGATAGGTTGGTCGACGACTCTGAATTACAAGGAACGCTGTCTAGCCCTCAAACTTGAGCCACTTTGGTTACGGCGACTGAAAATTAACCTGGTTTTTCTGCATAACCTGGTGAATAGGCGCTCCTTCTCCACCGACCCACCTATATTCTCCTCTGCCGGCCCCTACCCTATCCGTCATAGGTCCCTAATCATCCATGCAGAAATCGCCAAATCCTCTTTAACGTCGCATTTCTTTCTTGTTATTCATGCCAAACTTTGGAACAATCTTCTCGTTAGCATTCGGTGCATACTGAACCAATCCAGTTTTAAGGCTGCCCTAAATACTTACCTAAGTGTTACCCGGTCCTTCAATTGACCAACACTCTTATCTCGGAAGAGCATGCCTTTGAGTCAGCCATCGATTTCCAAATACACATCCCACCCCCTGCTTCCTATAACTTTCCATCTGAGGGTACTAGAGTACCTAGTATACTGGCGCAATACGGAAAACACCGAAGATTAACCCTTGCTGATCGCTGGGTAAATGGAGTAGTCGTAACCATTTTAAGGGGGACCTACCCTTGGCCCACCACTAGGCCCAACGCTTCCCAACTGGCAGACGTGCAAATACCATGAATATGTCTTACCCGCTTTCGCATTCACTTTCGTAGTTCTCGGTACTACCCTGGTGACCCTACCCCATAAGTTCTTTATTATTTGCGAGCCCTAGGTCGGACCGTTTTATCGTGAAATATTGTTTTTGTAGAATTTATTGCCCCATCAGTCTAACTTCGCCTTCAAAAACGAAGACCGGAAACTACTGACTGTTCAGACCATTATTCGCATATACGACCCTTATCTCTCAGAGACACGGGCTTACGGAGTTTGGTCAGGATTGTAAGAGTCACTATAGTAAAGTCTCCAAAACCTGGATCTCGGCCAACAACACCAAACAACATTAAGGCCCGTGACAGCAGAAGGACGCTGGATTCTAAGATAGCTATAACCGCGATCAATCCTCCTTATATCGGTCTTCTCAGCTCGGATTCCTTTCCCCGTGGATTCCCCTGTACCTGATGTGCTACGCCAACATAAAGGATCCTGTCTTTATGCTGGGCGTTGCCTGAGCTAGTTTCTCTCTTCGTAGACATTTCATCAGAGACCACTTTCGAGGTTCCTTTTACTCTTCCTACCTACTCATCTTGCTTCCCAGTAACCTGTTAACGCGAACCAGGTAGACTTCTTTCTCTTAAGTACCTAGCCTAGTTTCATTTATAAAAAAGGAAAGACTGTCCACATCACACAGATGAGGTGATTCGCAACACACAAGTCCTTATTAGTAAGTTTCACGCAGCACACTTTAATGAAAGCAAGACAAGGCTTTGACGGCGAGGAAGCGCTACGTACAGGTCTGCGTTTTATGGCATAAACCACCATCCTCCGTGTGCTTGCTTATCCCCGCTTTTGTTTCGTTAGTCCTTGCGAAAACCAAAATGACTACGACAGGTTTGCTTCAGCATCTCCGAACGTGGGAACGACAGACCACCGCCAGCAGTTGCGAAAAAACAACGCAGAAAATTAAGGTCATGCGGAGGAAATATGAAAAGTGTATGTATGGGCTCAACCATTCCTTTGTTAGAAAAAAAGTCTGCTGGATCAGGTTGACGCCAGCAACCAATTTGCACTCGGACTGCGAAGGAATGGGCCATCTTCTACATTGGATATGTATGCCATCAGCCCAGACGTGGCCCCGCGAAAGGGGAAACCCCACACCGCCCTTGTTCGGTAGATAAGCGTTTGGCTAATTTGTTGGACGGTCTTGGGAAGTAGCTCATCGGATTATCCACTTTTGCTTCCCCACCCACCCATCTTTTTTCATCATGCCCCTGTTCCCCTAATCGCACACCTGGTACGTATGCTGACGTCTTTAACAACCGCCGTCGATCTTCTTAATTATTCACGCAAGCCTACTGAAACTACTGTGTGGTACAAGTTGCTATCGTTCTGTTCAAACACAAATTACCGATCCCAATATTCTTATGCTTCTCCCTTCTCTTCCTTCTATAATTTCTCGTGACAAATCCTGTCCTAGCATCCAGCCCACACTGCCATCCGCGACCCGTTCAGTTATGCTTTCTTGGTAAATGGAAGCAGTAAACATCGGCGAAAGATCACATGATCAGTTAAAATTGACTCCCTGTGGGATATGCACCGGTCCCGTAGACCAAAATAGTTCCACAACCAGAACAAATAATGACTTTATTCCCTAACTATTGCGCTGGCCGTCCTATCAGACCGATGTACTCTGCATCTGCGAGGATGTCGGAAGATGAATAGGAACGCGTTTCAAATAAGGACCAGAAAGCACAGGACCGACGAAGCCATGTGCTCTATGGGTTGAAAGCAGCCGAAGTCTGTCGCACACGTCCCGTCAACGGAAACCACCCGCTGCGTGCTTCATGACGGTTGTCGGATCCATGTAATCTTCGTAAGAAACTAACTGTTTTCACTGTTCCCATTTTTGTTTACTCACCTCAACACCAGCTGGAACAAATTCCAGACTGAACCTCTCTCCGGCTCTTCTCCAAGCCTGCCAACGACTACAGATGCAACGCAAACTATCGCCGAAAGCTCCGCTCCATCCTTTGCGCTGGTGGTCTAACCCCGTTAGGAAGCTGCTATCCTGATCTGAAGCTCCAGTACCTGGCCGCACGACCCTAAGACAAGCTAAGCCACGCTAATGACAACTCCGGGTGCCTAATCTCAGATGAGCCATCATGATTGTCCCAACAGTTACTAACACTACTGAAATGCCGCGCAACCCCCCAACCTCGAAACCCGTACCGCCAAAGAACACCATTATCTCCAATATTAAACAAGGAAAACACAGTTCATTCTTGGTAAGTGTTTTTAAAGATTCATCGTAAATCTTATACGTGCTGGTTTTCTTCCCGCCACACATCACAATCCACTCCCAGTCGCATAAGTCCAGTGACCATTTTCGTACGTTCCGTTGTCCATCTGTCCACAATTTTTCGCGTATTTTCGTGCCGTAAATTGTTTGATGCGGTCTTGAAGGTTTCCCGCTGTTTCACTTTAAGCATTATTTTGACTACTGAATGCTGTTGATTACCATTCTCCATCCGCCTGATATGATTTCTACTCTTCTCCATCCCGTTACTACATTCATATTAATCTTCATCTTTACCATATTACCCTCCTGATTTTTGGTGAACCCAGCCACTTGGCAACGCCCACCATTTCTTCCCAGGCAAATTATGCGCCGGGGACGAGCACCTTTGATGCATTTGAACATGGATTGACTCGCAGTGCGCGACTCATAGTCAGACCCAGAAACTTTTGGCGGCGGATTTGAAGCCCAAAATCCCGTGATTAGCCTATCTTATTGCAAGTTATATTCACAAGAGCATAGGTATAGCTTCAAGACTAAATTTTTGCTTTCCGAGTTTCCACTACTCCATCTTTATGTGATTTTGATCTTGCCTTGCGCATGCCTCTCGAATGTCGAGAAATATACCCACTATTATTATTATTATGGTGGGCACTAATAAAAGCAGTTCCATAAGGTTGAACAATGACTCGATAGTGGTGGACAGCTGGAGCACCACCAAAATGGTGGATTAATGACTCAGTTGGGAAAGGCTCAGTGCTGAGGAAGAGATAGAGTTATAAACTTAACACGAGCAGCTTAATTTTCTATTTACTTCTGCCTGCAGAGAGACAAAATGGCTGGAGCTAACCTGCGTAGGACAAAGAGGTTAATGGGAAAGAAGATGTGCCGGGTTAGTCCACACTTAAGAAAATCCAGAAGAGGCGACAGTTTTAAATATCTTAACTGGAGCATCAAAGAATTCAGTGGAACGAATATTCTCTAAAAAAGGGGCAAACCACCGGGGCAGAAAATCCCGGCTGGTAAAGCGGGAGGGGAAAGAATTAGAGGCAGTGGCCCAAACAAGGTCAGGAATGTCGTCCAGAGCGTTCAAAGGCTGGTGAAAAACGGAACTGCCTTATAACATTTTTGAAAGAGGAAGGGAGGAGGGCGTTTGGAATCGAACGGTTCTATGAGACTAATGTGCAGAGACTAAGACACAAGGTAAAGCAGGAGTTAAAAAAGCGTAATGGCTGTATGCGCAAGAGTTTTGCAAATAAAATATAGAAAGCTGCAAGAAAAGACCTAATTGGTGGAACTATCACTCTCGTTGTCGGAAATTTGATTATAACTCCGAAAAGCTCAAATGTGAACAAAAATTTAATTGCTGTTATTCACATGGATACAGGGACAGGAGTGTTATTGAAAATGCGTCGGAGGTCCGGAACAGGACGTTAGAATGACTTATTTAGTCCAGCTTCCCAGGGTAGTCTCATTTTCCCGGTGCTAGGGGAAAATGTTAACGGTGGTATTGAACCATTTTTTGAATGACGGCAGATTTCCAATAGCGCGTGTTCCATGTAGAAGTTTATTCCACAGATTTGGCTGGTAAGATTCTGGACCGTATTTGTTTTTATGAACATAGCTGCCTGGTATTTCTCGACTTCCGAGAGGCATGCGTAAGGCAAGATCAAATTTTTGCAAGTTGGCAGGGTGGAAACACGAATAACAAAGAACTGACATGAAGATGCGATATGTTTGTGTTCCATTGATCAGAACCTGCAACATGATGGGCTGGGCACGTGTTTTCGAGATTTCAGTCAACGGTAGATTGGTCTTCGCCAATGCTTCCTGGGGCTTACTATCAGTCATGCACTGCGAATCATCCTGCGTTTGAGTGGATCAAAGGTGCAGTGGGAAGTGGACAATATGACCGCCAATTTTTCTTGATTATTTGGCGTTGGAGGGTTCTTCTGGCATTAAAAAATGTCATTTAATTTCAGCCTGCGATGCAACAGTGGCAACAGGTTCCATGGAATGCAGCTCGTTCTTTAATTGAGATCCGGAGTGTCTTCCAGTAGTCGCTTAGTAAACAACCACTCCATTTTTTCAATAGCCATTTTTCGCGCTTGCACGTATTATAGTTCACTGGCACCATATTCCAGTGGTGAGCCACATAAGGCCCTGACCTGCTCTCTCTCAAATAAGGATAGTGGGATTTGTACTGGAACCTACTAACACTTTATCACTTGCTACCTTAACCTGGGACAAAACGCATCCCAGTTTCGCCCCCAGCGTCTGACCAAAAGGAAACACGCTCCGCATGGTTATCAAACCACCAGTTAGACAGTTCCATATGCTTAAGATGCCGTTAATAATGAAGTTTCACCCAACTAACAACCTAAATTTTGTTTTCCAGCCTTCTTGTCATCCCAAGGTAAACGGAGTTCTACTCCCTGCTGAAAAATCCGAATCAGTTAAGCTCCAACAAGCAGTTTGCAGTGCTAAAGGTCTTCGTTAAATCACTGTTGTTCCTCCTTCCGTTCAGCCAGAAATGGTCTTGTAGGCAGTGTTACCTATCACATTAATTCTTAATTGCCCTCCAAGCATTCTGTTGCCTATCTCTGTGCCTGTTAAAGGCAGCCTGTTAGAGTGCGGATAGAGCCTGCAAACAGTATTTTAGCCAAAATTTGACAGTGGCTTTGTACAAAATTAATAAGTAACCCCGATTTACGCGGGACAAGGCTAGCTTCAACTCAAACAGTTCACGGGCTGCCGCTGTGACAAACCAGCCCGTTTAATCAAAACATTAATTGACGATTATCCCTGGGTTCCCTAACCTGCTAACTGAGCGTACAATAAACAGTCCCTGATGGCTAGATACTGTGAACTTTTCGGTGCTTTAAGATCAAAATGACTATATCTCTGTTTAGGGCGCGATTTCCACTTATTAGCAAAATCCAGACTCACCGGCATATCATCGCAGAGGTCTCCCTGCCCGTAGACCCCACCATCTTGACACCGTAGGCGAGGAAAAATCTTGGCGACCTCGGTACCAAAAGTAGATTATTAATGAAGAGCAGGAACAAGAGTGGCCATGGAATCGACCCTTGCGCAGCGATGCCCTTGACTTCAGGCTTGGGTGGGCATCTATCTCCCGTTGCGTCAAAATTTGTCCGCCCGGTAAGAAAGGCCGTCATCCAGTGGTGTACCTGCCCCGGATGCCAAATGATTCCAACTTGATTAGGAGTAGGCGGCGATTTGCCTTGGTGAATTCGAGGTAAAATGCTTTAACCTGATTACTCTCATTCAATCTTAGAGTGACTTCATCCAAAAACACAGGGTTTCCAGACTAAACCGATTTTCCATAAATCCTTGTACAGCTGGACAGGGAAACAGAGCGCTTAACTGGGTATTGGCAGATGCAAAACCGGAGTTTCTTCCCAAGTACGTTGCATAGAATTCTAGTTAGGCTGGCTGGCCTGACGTGTTCTACTGCAGAGTTCGGGGCTCCTGTACTAGGACTACAGTCGCTTCTCCTTGGTCCGCCGGTCGATCGCCTTTTAAGTGGCAACGCATTATTGCTTCATATGTTTTTACGTTTAAGAGCAAAGTTTCGTCGCGACAGAAAGCTACTGAAACGATATTCCAATAATAGGGTGCACTGCATAACCCCTTACGAAATTCAGCAACACCACTGACTGACATTCCATGTTGCTTTGTAGTGGATGCAGTCAAAATATCAGCCTACAAAATAGGCTGTTTTGCATGCAAAGGTGCCGAACAAAGATAGAAATGCGCCTGTTTCTTGTGGTGGGCTGCGAATGGCATAGATAAACCATTATTTTAAGACAGGAAAACTTCCTACCTACACTTCAACGTAATTTCGCGCAATTTAGTAGTTGCGAAAAAAGCAGCCATATAAGAGGAGCCAAAGTAAAGAGCCTTAATGGACAGCGTTACAAGCAATAGGCGAGCGCCTCCATTCTTTCTTTGAGGAGCACATATGAGCGTATTGCCTGTTTCCAAACAAGATAAAGCAGAAGGAAAGTTGTATGCTTTCTCAGACTCATGGAAAGTGGCTTAGGGTGCCGTAGCGTACGGACGATGTGGTAAGGGAGACGGTAGCCACGACGTTGGGATGTTAACAGCCAAGGTTCGAGTCGCACCTGTGAAGTTGGTCAGGATCCCACGTTTGAAATTAAGCACCTCAATTTCGGGCGCAGACTGCAAAATCTTTTATATCCACGAGCTGCATCTCAAAATTTCGGAAGGATTCAACATTAGTCTTTCATAGCATCCCCGAACGTGGGAGCAACTTCAGGTCTTTTATCCCAAACACGTTCGCAATTGTACGCAAGGGAATAAAAGTCAACGAGTGAAGGAGCGAGGAATCAGCTGATAACACAACTGGCTTATGCTCCTCTGTGGGGCCGAACATGCAGCCGGTATTCAGCTGCGGCACCGCGGGGGAGATTTGATGAGGAAAACCAAGTGCATAGTGTCACAGGAAAACGGACTCGTATCTTGAGCAGGAGATTGAAGGTAAAGCAAGCAATCAGATGGTGCATATTACCTACGAGGCTCATGTCCGCGGTGGGATGGCAACTAATAGCCTCGTGTCCGAAGTGAAGGTTTACGCTTGGTAGGAGGCCGTTCAACGACACGGGGTTCGACTACTTTGTCCAACGAATGTTAAGTGCAGGAACCACAGGGGCAAGAGTCACGGATGTTTAATGATCTGCATGAAATCTCGGGCCGGGCATTAAAGTCGCAAACCAGATGATCACGGACTCGCTTCTGTGGTAGCGTGCCATCTAAAAAATACACCGATAGTAACTCGAATTCTGTTGCAGCTAATCGATAACGTTTATGCTGGATTCAAATCTCAAGCAAAGTATGCCAAAAAATAAAATTGTTATGCTTGGGATTCAGTGTCACTTGAACCCCGCATGCCATAGATCGCAGTGGAGTACGGAAAAAGTTGATCCGATCCGTTTGAAGGATAATGCTTTCACTGATTAAAAAGCTATTACCAGACGAGGTAACTTTAGGTGCAATACTGACTGAGGTGAAAAGAATGCCAAGCACCCATACACTTGCATTGCCATCCTCCAGAGAATTCCTCCTTTTGGCTTTGACTCATAGCGAACTTAAAGCATTAAGATCTAGCGGTGGTATGTGAAACCGTTAATCTTTGTAGGATATCTTCACTGGTGGGAGCAAGCCAATCGCTTGGTCAAGGTCTTTTTGGGAAGGGAATTTCGAGAATGCGTAGCAATTCTGGAAACCGTTCAGGGCGGGTGACTTAGTGATGGTCCACGACGGACACGCCCATGTCGACTGGTGGCCACTCGGCGTCGTGGAGCAGGTAATTACCAGTTCTGACGGACTTGTGAGAACAGTCAAACTTAGAACGGGAATGCTGACTTGCGACAACCATTGCATGAGTTTCTTGGAAGTGGAGCATTGGGTGGATGACACGGCAGTTTTCGAAAGTGGACGGTAGGAGCATTTCAAAGACCGAGAGTGGGTATAATGGCAGTTCCTCATTTTTATTTGCACACCTTTTCATTTGCTACACTAAGTCAGCTAGGCAGCTAAATAAATACACCGTTCCGAGATTGAACACAGATTAACTACCTAAGACACCGAATGACTAATCGAAATAATCAATTCACCACTAACTTACGACTGAAGTTGTTGACGCATTTTTTCCGAGGCCGTGATACCCCAAAAGAAGCCAGCGGTTCATTTGCCCCTTGCAATGCACTGTGGCCTAGGACATATTCTGTCAGTTAATATTCTGGCCACTCCATGGTTGTCACTTCTCAAGCACATGGCACCGTTTTATTGTGCACCGAATGTCATACGCCCACATTGTCAGTCAGTCGCATCCTCAGCTAAACACACCGCATTCTTTCTGTGAGGCTCATTCACGGGACTCCATGGCCTTTGTTTATACTCAAGACGCAACAACGGGTGGTCTAAACAACCGTCAACCGGGGGTAACGAAATAGGTAAAATAAAAGCCTATTCAATAGGCCATGTTCCGCAGGCCAAGCTGGAAGCAGTTGTCAGAGGAGCGTTGAGCCGACAGCAGGGATGAGGTAGGTGGGAGTTAATCTCTGTTCCACCTTTTGAATTTTGACTTGCTTAGCTCGAAAAGAGTTTTACGGAGAGGGGTTATATAACAGCTGAGAGCTCCTCCCGAAGAACCCGCCGGATTAGAATCTATGAGATCAGACCAGCGCAAATAAATTTGGTGCTTTCAGTTAGGCATGAGTCTGCTTGCTTCAAAAGTTCCCTTGCTTGCACTCACCTTATAAATTTGGCACATTAGTTTGAGCAACAAAATGCTTACCTCGGCCGAGACCATTTTGCCTGCTTTTGTTCTGGACAGCTTGTTGACGAGTGTTCTTCTGGCGACCCCCGTAAAACGCAACAGCGCAGTAGTTATCCCCATCGTTTATTTCACCATGGCTTTTCCGACGACCCCAAGAGGCATTATTAAGTGTTATATTCATAATCGACAACCAAGGGACTTTGTTGTAGTGAACATTGTTTTGGACACTGGAGGCGACTTTTCACTAGTAACTGAATATAGTCAATCAAAATGATCTAAGCGGAACCAAGGAGACTGTGCCTATCGCTCCTGTATTTGCTCCCGCATGTTAAGGTGAAGGGGTAACATTTCGCATTAAGTCGCCTGATGGGCAGAGAGCAACGGGCGTAGAATCAGCCTAAATCGCTGAATTTGCTTTGGATATTTCTGCAGCCTTTTAAAGCGTTGGGTTTATACTTAAATGTATATACAAGCAGGCTTATCTTCTAGCCACTTTTGGAGAGCTGAGGTGAAAATTTGTGAGAAATAAGTGTGCCATCTGCTACCTGGGTTTTGGAGTAGCTAAAAGGTAGGGACGAGGACCCACTTGATGATCAGCCGCAATTGGACTGGGTCTTTGTGTTAGCCATTTTAGACTTTATCTGGGATTTTACTGTCCTATTTTTTGCGTTGCACTGATCACTGTGCGAGAAATAAGATCTTCCGATGCATTGGGGCAAAATATTCTCGAAAGAAATTCATTCTGCCAAACGCCATAGTGTGAAAAGGAACGTGCCATTGATTTTCTGGAGAGGTTGGTAGAAGTGGGGAACCAACAAATGTGTGCTGAAAGCAAACTATGTCTTTTTAGGACTCACTTCAGACCAATTCTGGAGTACACCTTTAGTCTGTTCTAACAAAAGGCGATTACCAAACAGTTGATCGGCTACTCTGCAAGCCTAAATTACACGGAAAGCTTTGAGTCGCTGAAATTAGATTCCTCGTGGCTCCGAAGCATAAAGGTAAATTTGGCACTCTTCAACAATATTGTTACATGGGACAGCCGCGTCTCTGCACCTGCTGTTAGAAACCCACTCCCGTACTCTCTCCGAAATGCGGGTTCCACTAAAACTCTCTCAGTTCCGAAGGCTTCTGTTAGAGCCAGCTTCGTTATCGATTAATATTCGTAATTATGAAACAAACTCCACAAACAATTGCGCATTTTGTCAACATTATCCATTGCACTTAAAAAAGAAGTACGTAGATTAGTTATTGTGCCCTTTCTCATTAATCCATACCACGCTTACTCACCTGAGGATGAAGTGTATGAAACTGGATTGAGCTTCTGAAAAACACTGTGACCTCACCTTTTCGTTCACTGCGGAAAGGAAAGTAAATCGCCTTACCCATATCATATAGGAATCCACCTGGTCTGGCAGAGCTCCGGCACCAGCGCATGCTACCTATTTACGTGCAGTTCCCGGTTGGATGCATCTCGCCGTTCTTCTGCCTGCAAAATCGGCACCTATCGCTCAATAGTCTGACTTCATATACATAAACCTTATCATTCTAACTGCTTATCGGTTTGTTTACTCACAACTCTCTTCCATCCACTCATCTAACTAATTCCAACACCGTCGTGGAAAAGGTGTGGCAACCATAAACATTCATTCCCATCCTCACCCTTAGTTTTCATCAACTTCTCTCTCGGAGCGAATGAACCTGGCCCGTAGAAATCACCTTGATCCTGGCAAACTCAAAAGATAAACTCCAGACAAAGTTAGGTCAACATCTTGAACTCTTTCTTTCTCACTCTTTATCGACAGCTCTGCCCATTTCAGGCATTTCAGACCTCATACCATCTCCACGAACACGGAGTCCTACGTAGTCTCTTCTCTTTCCTTGGTGACCGTTTCCATCTACCATGCCTGCTGGCCCTAACCATTTCTTCTTTTCACCCACCATCCGCATATTTTGGTTTGCACTTTGCGTTCTAGTGACCTCCCTCTCTGAGCCGCTCGTAAGATTGATCGTTTCTTAACCATCAGCTGGCAGCTAGGCCAGACCGCAGTCCGTCTTTATTCTCCTCTTCCTTGCCATAGAGTCCTGCTTGGATGGAAACGCTTAACCACGCTCTGGCGATTATCCGATCCTGGAAGGACGATTCATCCCCTAACATACCATGCTAGAATTCCTTCCTCTACACCACGAGTACACCCGCGTTACCGCAGTAGTGCGGGGCGCAGTCATATCCACCGATTTGACCGGCGCACATTGGGCGGGCAGCTCGGCTGCAGCGGTGTGCGGGTGCAGCTAGGTTGGCTGATTACAATTTCTGCGTTCACCCTCAAACGGTGTTTCGCACGTTGGGTGGCCGGCACTCGGTCAGCCCCGTCCAAAAGCACCGTTTTGGTAAATAGCAATCCAGCTCCTATGTTCATATGCACCATTTTTACTGGCTTCCTCTTGCTCCTTCCCAAAATTATTCTGCCGAAACCATACAAAGCGGACCCACGAAGGACAGTATTTTTGTTGGCATCTGATATAAAATGACATTCAAAATGCATCTTGACATTCAAAAACAGCTGAGGGCCGCCGTTTTCCCTCAACCTCTATTCTGGTCAGCGAAATTTGGAAATAAACCGGTGCGCTTGGTAACTGTTTTCCATAGGAATCCACCAGACATGACTTCATTAGATCCATTTCTCCTTCTCATTTTCAAACACCATCTTCATCTCCATATCAAGCCGAAATTCATGAAATTAGAGTTGCTCATAACAAATGTTATGGATCAATCTTGCGGTTGCACAATCCCTATCCCGTGTCGCCGCTTTCCTTGCTCAACCGACTGAGCTCTCAGATATTTTGCGTCTTATATTGCCTCATATGATATCCATTCTGACTTTGACATATCTCCATCCCGTTGTCACATCCATATTGATCCTCATCTCCACCATATAACCCTCTTGATTTCTGAGGATCCCTGCCAACTGATAGCAACATCCACTGCCCTCTAGACATATTTTGCACCCGCGATACGCATCTTTGATGCATTCAAACATAGTATTACTCGCAGTAAAGGACTAGTAATTAGCCATAGCGAAATCTTTGCGAATCATTAACTAGCTTTGATTTAAAACTTGAAACCCTGTACTCGGGAAATCACACTGCCTGTTATGATCTTGTGAGCGAAAACATTGCATTGTACCTTTGGTTTCTGTTTTCCCTGTCTGCACTGTGCGTTCCTTGCATAATTTTGATCTTTCCTTGAACCTGCCTTTCGTATGTTGAAAAATATTTATTATTTTTATTATTGCATTGGCCCCACCAGTGGTTCAGAGAGCTCTGTTTCAGTAAATTTGGCGGTACACAGAGGTTAACGCCAAGAAAGCCGAGAACGTTCGGTCATTTAGACTTTCCGCCTAGGTTCTCTGGTCATTCGCTGTCCGGTCGTCTGGTACCCACTCCTAGCTTTGTGGAAATTTCGGCCAATTACTGCTATTTTTGAACAGCGTTCTATAGTCATAGATGATGACATAGAAGGCTTTCTTTAAAGTATCAGTCCCGGAAGAAAACCGAAATGGACTTACCTCTCCTTACCGTTGAAATGAAAGTTTTACGAAAATCCCCAAAGAGATTAGTCCCATTGTTCTTCTGTTTTGCTCGGTCTCTTCCCCGTTCTTTATGCTTTTGCGGTGAAGGAAGTTGTCACTTTGTTTGAGGACAAACGGGTGTTGGCAGTCACCCAGGGAGGGCTCAGCGTATTCTATAAACAGGGAAACGCCCTTGGATGACTCCGACGGTTATTCGGCAGGGTGCTGAAAGAGCTTCGTTTATCAGTTCTTTACGAAACATCGGATAGGAAGAAAACTGAACAAATAATTAACCAACGCTAACACAAAGTTTCATGTTTGCCGGCAGTTTGCGATTAAAAACCCTGTTGAAGGACTTATTCATACGAGGAGAGCTTGCTGTCACTTACTTCCCTCGCTTGCAGCTGTTGCCATTATGCTGATGAAGTCAGTCATGCAGGAGTTACATATTTTTTAGAAAAAATGATGTTGGCCAACGCTGATAAGACCGTATCTTAATAATAACAATATCAATGCTTTTTAAAATATTCGTTCCTTAATGCTTAAGAAAATTGGCTTATTGCTTTTGGATCTATAATTAGAAGGGTACTATCGAGACTATTTTTTCTGAATTGTGGTGAAGACAGAAGTCTTTCTTGTTTTAGGAAGAGTGCCAGCGCTAAGGAGGAATTTGAATAAATTAGACAGAAGTTTTGGAATATTCATACCTTCAAAGCCATATATAGGTGGGAGTAGATCGTCCGGTCCAGGGCAAAAGGATGTTTATACTTTAGATAAAAGTGTCCTAATATGTTTTAGGGAAACGAGAATGCTAGGGAAAGACTCAAATGTCAAGGAGAAAAGCAAGGTAAGACCGCAAGGTCGTGCTTTATTCACGGAGGCAGAATGTGCATTGAAAGCCCTCAAGATTGATTTCGGGGTTATCCAATTATGCCCATGTATGTCATAGATGTACCGAGCGACAGGATAAAACTTGCTCCAATCATGGCAGCGGAAAAAATCAGAGAGGAAATTTGGGAATGCTTTATGCCTTGATTTTTTCTGTGCTGGGGAAACGGCTCAATGAACCTGGGAATGTTGACATCCGGCCCACTTACTTTTCACAGGCATGGGTACCATGACCATATTTGTCGCAAAAGTTAGGTCTGATGTGTTGCTGTTTCCAGCCGGCATCTAACAATAGTGGATTTATCCACCCAGTATTGTGCTGGTAGGGAAAAGCGAAAGGTAGTTTGGATAGCCCACAGAAGACCAACATACTCCAGGGACATTAAAAGCGCCGACTGCCAGTTTGAGGCTAGTGCCATTTACAACACAGCCCCGCGCATCACTTGTGAGTAATAAGTCAAATTTGTTGGTAAATGCGCCACAGAAGATGCTCCTAATTGCGGTACTATACAAGGTCAACCGGAAACCTGAAGATTATCAGTTATATTGAATATACGTTTTGGTCGGTGAGGTGTTTCTCACTTACACAATGCGACCTCTTCCATGATGGGCTTACCTATGTTTTCGAGGAGCATGGTGATCAGTTAGGGCAATACAATTGTCCGAGGCATAACTGGACAACCATGTTGCCGAGGTTAGTTTGAAATCTTGGTTATTTGCATTAACCAATAGCCGCAGCACATGCGGCTTCTTAAAAAACAATTGAAGGTTGAACCGTAATAAAGAGAACAAACCAACTCTCCGCTAAACGGAACCTGAGTATTTTGAATGGAAGTGTGCTCCGTGGTTTAGCATCTACTGAGAAATAAACAATTAAGGACAGTGAAGTGCGGACTTAAAGGTTTTTTGATGGGGTATTTAGAAGACTGGTTCCTGAAACAATCTTAGCGAAACGAGGCGGCTTACAGGCTGTGTTTAAGTCGCTGGTGAGAAGGCCGTATTCGCTTATGAGTAAAATTTTGGAGAGGGAAGGCGGACAGTACAGTGGGAATGATAGGAGAGGCCGATGAGTATAGAAGGTTAGCAGATGTCAGCAGCGGATATGTTTCGGACGGAGCTGCAAACGGAGTTGGGCTGGACCAAACCTAATTGTTATGGTTGTCGGTTTGGTAAGATACTTTCCGGTATAATAAAACTGTCCGTTGTGATTGACGTTTTTTCCGAACATTATAGCTGGAGCTGGTCACGTGTGTTAGGTCATTGAGTACAGCTACTAAGCCACCGAAAACATCCCGCACCCCAGCGAAAACGGTTCTCAAACTGATCCTTTATGGTCTAGCAAACCGTCTTCAATGCAGACACGTTCCACCGACCTGCGGTCGGCTTGGGTCCACTTTCCAAAAACATTCGCAATCGCTTTGTGAGCAACTTCACGGGGGTTTCAATACAGGTTCCCAGTGAACGTTAAATTATGGCCTCATGCAAGAGCTCAGACCATGCCAATCACGAAAACAGCAACTCAATTTTTCGTGCTTTTGTGAACTGCCATGCATCCGCTTTTGAATCCAAATATCCTTTTCTAGCGAAACAAGCCACAGCAAAACAGGGTGAAACTTATTTATGTTTGCATCTTACCTCGAACATAAAGTGCAAACAGTACATAAGTTCCCACTAAGCTGCTCAGTAAACAC
Organism: Fasciolopsis buskii; assembly: GCA_008360955.1. NCBI lineage: Eukaryota > Metazoa > Platyhelminthes > Trematoda > Plagiorchiida > Fasciolidae > Fasciolopsis > Fasciolopsis buskii. Next base: position 50,811 of record LUCM01000041.1, read on the forward strand.
GCTTATTCCATAGGCGAATGTAGAGCACTTTAAGTCGTTCTTTATCCCAGAATGAGAAAATGTAATTAGCAAGTTTGTGCTTTCAGTTTTTCACAATTTTTCTTTTCTCATGCAACATAGCTGCCTGTGCAAACAGTGAACTAGTTTCCCCATTTTGCATTTATCTACGAATATCCAGGTAAAAAGGAAATACAAATAACAAACTTGCAACTACAACTGCGTGACAGTCAGCAGTTTGCAATCACCACATAAAAATCAATGTGCGTTGATTATGACAGGGCAGCATATAACCCCATTGGATGAGTACTGCACACGGATATATCGGAAGGTCTCATTGTAACTCCCTTTCGAAATGTTTTGGCCGCGCAGTGAAAAGCTCCCCTTTTTTCTCCGATGTCTGATACAATTGTGCCGGGACTGATGACAATTCTAATTGATCGCTTTGAAAGGCCGCCTTGGGGCATCTGGAACTATCCGATGGACCACGATATACTGGATGAGTCAAACTCAGAACGCTGGATGAAGAAATCGGAATCAGCGCTAATTGCATACGGTGTAGAACACTTCTTCCGAAAGAGACGATGCAGGGACTGTCACTAGCCAGACTTTGTGGGCAAAACCTCAAGCAACACCGCGTGCAGCATTAGTACAGTAAAAGTGGTATCTTGAAGTGGCTAGCTATGGTGAAAAGGAGGAAAATTATCCGTCATAACTTGGACGAACAAAGCAATGAAGACAAGTGGACAGAATGATTTTTAGTTTAAAAGGAGGAAAACCGAAATTCCACGTCTCGCCGCGTCATCAGGACGGGAGCAATTTTTATGACGTGCAATTCACTAAGCCATCCAGTATCTCTACCCAGTAAGATGCCACGTACAAAGCTGCGTCGTATAAAATGCCGGACGATCTTCTCTCTTAAGTTCAGTTGTTTAACGGATCTATTATGCTGGGAAGCGTACTTTTGAAATGGGGTCTCCGAAATAAACCTTAGGATTTGGTCTGAAAACTGAGCCTGATTTGGCCTCCAGAACTGGAGATCGATTTGCGCAAGAATAAAGTCCTCTCCTAAAAGCTCACTGAAGCCGCTGCCCCGTTTGAAAACCGGAATAAAGAACGAATGATGGTTTCTTGTGTTTCGATCAATACAGTGTCTAAAGTAACAGTGTTCGAGTGAAGAATTTCAATAAAATACCCTTTATTTGTGATTTGTCTTGTGCGGGCTATAGACAAATGGGAAACACAGAAGCGAACAATAAATTTCAACCAAAGCTGCGAACGAACGGAAGGCAGTGGGTGGAACAGCGACGCGCCCAAGTGAGCACACAGAAGTTCCGAAAACAAAATTTTGGCCCCGGCCGAAGCAAACTAAAATGCACAAGAAGTGTAAAGATGGCTAAGAGAGAGGGATCGTTTATGACACGGACTACGTACGGAATGCAGTCTCGCCTGAACATCTATTAAGCAACAACAATCGTCACAACGGTGGCTACCAGCCGAACATTTGTTGCAAGGTTTGTGCAAATCAAAGACGAGGTGGAATCAACCGCTCAAAACAGCGGGAGCTGATACAGCAACAGTGGGAGAAGTTCCTGCAGTCTGCGCAATATTAGGATCACTAAGGAGGATGATGGGGCAGGGACAGCGAAGTCACTTTTCTGTGACGCATCCGTCGGCAAGCACACTAATTTAGGCCATATTACTGTCTATCCATCTCTGCATCTTGCCTTAAATCCCGTCCATACGTCTAAGTTTGGGTTATCGGCCGAAGTACTCAGCATCGAGACGGGCAAAATAACCAAAATGCCTCACCGCAGCCATCTGACCCAAGCTTGCACTGGACTGTTTAGATTATGGTAATAACCTAAAATGGAAGTCCCCACCCGCCTTAACATGTTTAAAACGAACGGATTGGCATCTTCAAGTCAATCCTAAACGTTGCAACATGACGTCTTTCGTTTCGCACACGCACTAAGGCGTTTGATTCTTATATTCCCGTGTTGCGAAGTTTACGCTTTGGAAAAGACCAACATGGCTGGTGTTACCCCCTGTCGGGGTAGCACCAGACACGAATTTCTTCTTGCTCCTTTCCGCCAAATGCCCAAAACAGCTCCAAGCCACTATAGTTATCGATTACACAAATTAGGTCAATTTTCCGAATCTCCGTCCCTCCCGTTTCTGGATGAGCCTAAACGCGTTCTCCACTTACTTCCATTGAAACGAATATGGCAGCTGCTTCAGCATCCGCCCAAGCTTGGTAAGTAAATTAAATTCGGCGTTGCGCCCCATCTACTCTAAGGCGACCTTGCGGCTTTCCATGAGCACTGCTAAACCAGAATGCATCTGCATCTAAGCGACTAGTTTTTGAAACCATCGAACAAACCGTCTGGCAGCGACCAGGCGATCGAAACATCCATCACAATGCCAAACGTTGTTTCACAACAAACCTACGGTGATTTACGGTGCGACTCACCCAGATTTGGACTTCCCGCGTTCTGGATAGAATTTGGAAAACTCAAACAAACGCGTAGCCTAAATTGATGCAGAACTAAGGAGAGAAAAATGTGCTGCGCAAATTTCACGGAACTAGCCACAATATGGAAATCATGTAACCAGCAACCATACATTTACGGTGATCCTGTAGGACCACTCGTCCTAACGTGGATCTAATATTAACCAGTGTGACCACTTGTACGTCATCCATACTCAGCCCTGGGGAATGTCTTGGAGCCTTGTAATCACTCGGCAATGGAAAGAATTGGTTGCTCCTTCAGCAGCCTCGTGGCTATTGTTTGTTGAGAGCCGACTGTGAGGCGGACGCTCATCATCATTAGGAAAGGTACGCAGGTGTTTTCCGTCGGCCTAGCTGCGCCCAAACACTGCTGAAGCCGAGCTGCCCACCCTATATGCGCCGGTCAAAACGGCGGGTCTGATTGCATCCCACACCCACAGGTCTCCTCCTGGTAGAAATTTTCGCTGGAAAAGTTCAAAGATGAGTGCACGACCTCGGGTTCTCTTCGTCCACTAGTGTGTGCATATTGTCACCCGCGGGAACGATGGCTGTCGCACCGAAATCATTTCAGCAACCTTGGTCTTAGGGGTCCATCTGAGAGAGGTCAAGGCAAAGAAATGATGGAATATGCGCTTGTGAGAACCGGCGGATGTTCGACTTTGTGGCAGACAACTTGCAGCGTTCAGTGCTGCCCTCGTCGGTGTAACATGTAGGCCACCTCTCCATGGGCGCATAAATTATCGCGACAAACATTTTATCCAGTTAAGTACGGCTATGCAACTACAACGTGAAATATTCAACTTTCTGATGTGACAACAGTAACAAACTGAGAAAATCTCAAGGGCTGCTATAACTTGCCACCTCACAGGCTGCTTCGTATATCCGGTAGTTCTGGTGCAAATAGTAGCGCCGTGGCTTTAGCCCCACAACAAACCTGCACGGGCAGCTTTGGTTAGGGTTGGAATCGACCAAGGACTAAAGGAGTTCGTCGTTTCATCCGCATTCCACAATGGCAGGGTAGATGCGATCGATACACACGGTGTCGTGTCGGCCAGCAACGCCTAAAATGAATATTTTAGAACCGCGTCCTGCCATGAAAAACGGATAGAAATGCGGTGGGTGCGTAGCTGATCGAATACCATCAGCACGCATGAAAACGTCAGTTCCAGTTCCACTTATGCCAGATCTTCCAGGTCCTTGCGCCGAAAACTCTTTGGATCGGACGATGCTTCGACAATGGGAGGGTGGAAACCCTATTCAGCTCCTACAAAGGGAGAGGCAATTATTGAGATGCTTCCTCTCAACCATCCCCTCAGCTATATTACTCGCGCCGTTTCTTTTCCAAACAAACCGAGAAATACGTTGTCTAGTCTCCCTTTGAATTCGCAAACTGATACCACCTGGACCATTTCCTCCGGTAGCTCAATCCAGCCAATCACCACTGGTATGGCAAATGATTTGCCTCTCAAACCGGTGGTTGTGTGTTCTTGTTTAGTTGACACCCCATTCCGACTTATTGTATCGTTCACCACTATCTGGAGTGGGGCTCCACGATGGCCCCGTATCTCGGCCAGACCCTTAATGATCTTGAGGGCCTCTTTCCCTACGCTTTTCCAGGGAGTACAAGCCAAGCGCCCTCAGCCTCTGCTCATATCTCATATGCCTCAAATTTCCAAATCAACGTATAAAACAGGCTGAACCTGTTCCAGTATCTTCCTAACTCTTATCAAATACGGTATCCAAGCCTGGACACGGTATTCCAAGTGCGGTCTGACAAATGCCTTAAATAGCAGCGGAAAAACGTTGGGAGTCCTAGACCTTTTGATCTCATTGAGTTGGTGCAAGGCACACCATGCCTCCTTGACCCCTTCTGACATTTGAGACTAGGTTTAAAGTCCGCGCTAGCAACTATCCCGATGTCCCTTGCCTGCTGAGTTTGTTCTAGTGCGACTTGGTGCCCAGGTAGACTAGTGTGGTCGTTGGGATTTAGCTCGGTTTACTGTTGGTCCGGCGGCCAATTTTCGTAATGCTTTCGAATATATTGTGCGAGACGGTTTGCTTAGTCTCCGTAAGTGATTTGTGTGGACCTCAACGGAGCAGGCAGTTCTCAAAGGAGGCAAAGGGTGTAATCGTGTACAATCTAATTTGGTTTGGTGCGCTTTTCTTCTTTAAAATGACTTCGAGGGATTAAAAGAGGTGATGGTTCTATTTCGCTTCAAAGCAGGCTACTCCCGACTCGCAGGTTGGATTTTAGTTTCTGGTGAAATCTTTCTCCCAGAAGTTTAGTTTGCATGCGGCAGGCAGTCGTTCTCATGTGCTTACAGTCAAACGTTTTCATCAAATTAGGAAACGCTGCGTCCAAATGTGAGCCACGGTTGGTGGGCACTACCTTGGTGACCCAAACATGCTTACCCAACACGCCAAGAGGGACTTCGCGGCCTCTTCTAACACAGGGCTGGCGACTGGAATGCCCTGTAGCTTTAAAGTGAAACAGTTTACACAGATGAGTATGGAACAGCCGTGAAACGACGGCAGTGGCCTTACGTGGTCAACATTTATGTGGTGAAAGCCTGTCAGGGGAAACTAGAAAATGAAGCTTTGGTATGCTGACGTACTTTCACTCTTTGGCATTGTAGGGAGGTGTGAGAGCAATGTGCACGTCCCGTTTAACGTTGAACTACAAAACGCTGGATCAATAGCCTCACGGAGGCAGCCACAAGCGGGTGGGTGAGGTTGTATAACGCAAGAAATTTGGCATAACGGGGAGCTGGTGACACCACCGGCAATGAACGACCCAGTGGAACTTCACAAAGATTTGTATTCTGCGACGCTATATTCGTTAAGTTTAAGGAGCTGTCTTGTCGAAGTTAGTCGATATCAGGATCCATTACTTATGCCGGTGCCATCGATTCGAGCCCGATGCTCGGTGGTGGAGACAAACGGAGCTGGTGTATATGGTAAAGTGCATGAGCGGCGGAGTTATTTCCCCCAGACATATGTCTTATCTCCACAGTGAACTGTGAAACAAAGTCGAGGTGGTGGATCTCGCGTTGCGAATACCGGTTAGAGACTGAAAGCAGCGCGTATACCAGCGGCTTGTGATCCGTGAACACCTTGAATGGGCGACCTTCGGGTGTCGAACAGTAAGATAGTCGGCGAACAACTTCCTGCCATACGTGCTATATCTAAACTCTGCCGGCTTCAGCCCCTTGGAAAAAAATGCTAAAAGCTTCCAAGAGCCGTCGGTGTACTTCTGGGTTACAGCTCGGATTGCAACGTTTGAGGCGCCGATTATGTCGGTGCTTCCGGGTCGGGATAGGCAACCAGCGCTATTTTGGTGATAACATCCTTAATGGACATGTAAGTCTGTCTTGCAGCCTGGGGGAATGCCAACTTGCGCGTAACTCCTTGTAACAGATTTGTAAGGGGGTGATTGCTTCTGCACAATTAGGAATAAAGCACCGGTATAAGTTAACATAGCCAGCATATTGCCGTAACTGCCAGTACAAATGGCCCTCTGGGTGGTCTTGAATAGCGGTAACCTTGTCTGGCAAAGGAGCCTTATCCGAGTACGAAACGATTTGCCCCGGGAATGCGACGCTGAGTTTTTCCAGCTCATATTTTGAGGCGTTAATCTTTACGACATGTTTACCGAGGCGGTCGGAAAGAGTCCACGGGTGAGCGAAGTGTTGCTCCTCCGAGTGGCTAGATAGGATATTGTCTAGGTACGTATACATATCCTCTAACCCAAGTGTGACCTCGTGCATAATCCTTTGAAGGGTTTGAGCCAATAGGGCACGGAAAGTCGGCGACGATGAATACTCAGCGAAATGTACGATTTAGGCCTAGATCGGGAGTGTACGGTGTCCACACGTGTGGATATCGGTGCCGTTCGCAGCCCGTAGCATCTCCGCCGGTGCAGTGGTGAAGTTATTCGGGTCACGAGAGGTTACACTAACCTCGGAACCTGCATCTACCAAGAATAATCCGTCACTCGTCAAGCCCTTGACGTAAAGGAAGCGATCATTAGTGAACAGCCCGGTGTCGTGTGCCGCGACCACGAACCAGGAAACTAATTTCCCTGTTCCTTACTTGGGGATGTGCAGCCGGGGTCACATCTTTTGGTAAACCACTGAAGCAGTTATGATAAATACACTAACCTCCCGCGGGTGGCAGGAAGGTCTGCCTTGGTGAAGGGCTACTGCGCCCACCTCGATGCAGGCCGAGTCGACCTCATCGCTAATCTCTGTCACTTGCTAGCCGCTGCAACGGCACTTCGATCCTCGTCAATGTGGTTGTTTATTTGCCCTGTGCAAATAAAGATGCGGCTCTGGGGGGTGGAAAAGTGTCTAATGCTGAGACAACTGGGCTCTAGCGTGATATGTAATCAGCGACTTCGGCGGTCGCCTCTAATAAATACTTAGGGGTAGCACTAAGCAAGGGAGGTAGACGTGGCGGAAGCCGCTGAATCCATAGCTCTTTTAACATCGAGTCGTCGCTGAACGCAGCGCCGCTGAGAAACCACGTTTAAGCCGTGGCTCTGAGGGCCTTTTATTCCAGAGATCCATCCCTTGAAGCGACTGTTGGATGCGTTGCTCTTCAGTAGGGGCAGTCCGAGTTATGACCGCTTCTTTCAATGCGCCGTAACTGCGCAAACCAACTATGAAGCCCCAAATCTGAAGGGATATGCATCTGCAAGAGGACGGCCGGCGACCCATCTAAAACGATCGAGGTCGCTAGTTAACCTGCGTAAAAATTAGGCTGTAATTTATGATGATGCATTTAATTTTCAGTGCAAAGAATAATGGAAAATGTCATTCACAACACTTGAGGTTAAAAATGACACTGGAAAGATTCCTAATATAATTGCGACAGGGTGCTTGGAAATTCCGCTGAAACAAGTCACGGTTTGTCAAAATTTATGCTAAATATTAGACAATGGAGTTTCTATAGATATTGAGTACATATGACATGAAAAGAAAGGTGCATTGTGTAGAAGTATGAGAGCAACGTTTTGGAAGACTGCTTTACAGAGGATGCATGGACCATGAAGGAAATTTGTGCGCAAATAAATCACATGCAGATTAAGGCTGATTACATTGATTTACGTCCGATTCAGTTGGCCGTACGAAGGAAACAAGACCAAAATTCGACAGCCGCCGGCGAAAAATTTCAAAGTCTATTTTGAGTAAACCTGAAGGCTTTACTGGAGAAGAGTAAAGAAGCATTGGAAAACCATCAGTATGCAAATGGGGAGTTGGTGCCTTGTTTCACCTTGCACTGTCGAAGCCTGCAGATTCGGGAGATAACGTTAACTGGCTTCATTATTGAAATAAACATGCACGTCATATATCAGGAAAAGGGTCGTGGCCAAAAGGTACCGCCCAGTGGAGAAAATCACCGGCGGTGAAAGGATTCGAACCCGCAAAAATCAAGTCTAAACGCCACGGCCTCATTCAATTGGCCACAGAAAAAACCCTGGCAAATGCATCGAATTGTGAATTGAACGAAGGAGGGAAAGAAGAGAAATTCGGAAGATTCAGATGTGTTGAGATTTAAACCAGCTCGTCTTCTGTCTACGATTTCTCTGCTATTGATTTTGTCGCCTTGCGGGTGCGATTAGTATCCGTACCACTTTTTCTTGTAGAGGAGGCAGAGTCTTTGGAACATCATAGAAACGGGGCAGAAAAAAACGATAGTCGAGGTGGATTCAACTCTGTCCACACCACAGGAAGAATTCTGGACGCTCGTTGGGCTCTTTACCTCCTGTACTAACCAAACTGAAGTGAACTGAATAGGCTTAAAGATGGTCGCATCCGTTGATCATCAACTAACGGCCTCGTTGACTATTGTGGAGCAAAAAGGAAGAACGATTGAGTTACTTTTCCTTGACCGCCGATAACTTCGGCCTCATCTCGTTTCAATAAGGTCGGAGGTTGGAAAAAATTACAGTTGTTCGGTTATATGTTCGTATACACCAGCATTCCGCCTACAGGTTCCATTCAAACTAGACACGAATCCCTTTTATATGGGGTTCATGCGTAGATGACGGGTGGCAAAGGAAATATACCACGATGACGGCGGCAAATTCCTGAATTTTGTCTCAGGGTAGAAGTTTATGATTCGCCCCGACCAAAATAATATTAGCGATTGCCTGTTGGTGAGTAGGTCCAGTGGTTTTTCAACTAACCTGTAAGACTGTTTGTTTTAACGCGGATCTCGTATTACGCTTGCTTGCCCTTAACTCTTGTGACCACTTATGCGTCACCCTTACTCGGCTCTGTACGACTGCAATAATGACAACACTGACACTTGACCGAAACAACGAAAAGCCAGTCGGAAGCGATGGAAGATTGAGTATATTTTGACGGGGGTGCGAGTCGCTGTGCATGAATAACGTGCAAATGGTGACCGCGCTGGGCGGTCAACGTTCAGTTAAACAAACGATCCGGAGGAACTACTCCGTGTTCCGCTACAAGCTGAATTCTACTCATCAAGGCGGAATATAAGGTCCGATGATCAAGTAAGTCCGCAGATTGCTCGTGGTGGTAACAAGAGGGCGAATTGTTACAGACAAATTGCCAGGTCCATATTTTGCGGGGACGAGAGCAGTCTTAACAACCAGCCGTTAGTAGAGTGACCTTGGATGCAAAAGACCAGAGAGCGCTGACGCAGATCTCGTTTACAGACCGCGATAGGTAACATAATTACCAGCACCGCTGGAAACAATCAAACATTCCGATCAGTGCATACTTGTGGCCAGCTAAAAATTTGTTGCACCCTTGCTACTGCTCTTTTATTAACCGATGTCATAAGCTTGTTTAAGTCATGGTACTGTGGCTCAGACCGATGCATCTACTTCTCTGATGAAGTATTCGTTAATCTCATCTTTCATCCCCGAATGTTGGAGATCTGTCACTATTTTCTCCACAAGAGAATCTATTGCTTGGCAAAACGCTTGCGCCCCATCGTCTTAAAATCTTCAGGTCTAAAACTGACGGAATGTGTTGCACTGTGCTTAAGCGACTGCATTCGTCTATGCATCATCCTGACGATCCTTTCCAATTCACCCATTAATCTAACACGTCCACTTTAGACGTTGTCATTCCCCCCGCCTCCGTCATTCACCACATTTCGAAGTCATTAAACGCATCAATGAAATCCATCCGTTGCGCCTTTCCAGACTAGTCGTTGGCATTCGATCCAGTCCCACGGATTCTGCTACTTCACAAACTGGAAACATTTGGTTCTCCCACGCCATTATTAGCATGACTGTCCGATCCCTTTGCTTACCGAACTCAATGCACACGAATGGATGGTGAAACCTGAAAACCGATGAATAACAAATCAGACGTGCTACAGGGTGCTTCTCTTGCACCGTTTCTTTTCTCTACTTACATCGGCGATTTATCAACTAGCTCATTCTGTCATCTGTTTAATTGTGCTCCTAATGTTGCCCTCGCTCAAGCCGTTTCGAACAACGGCGATATTTAAATTCTTCCAATCACCTGTCTTCTGTCTACCATTTCTCTGCACGAGCTGGTTTAAATCTCAACACATCTGAATCTTTCGAATGTCTGTTCTCTCTCTCTCTCTCTCCATCAACCTACCCTTCCGAAACGTATTCCATCAACTTAACATCTCCTACCAGGATTGATTCTGCAAAATGTATCTGAGAGTTACTATTGATAAAAATCTGAACTCCACTTCCCACATTTCCACCTGTGTCAAGAATCTCCGACGGTTGTCATTTCAAATCAGGAAGCTTCAACACTGCATGGTGAAACAAAGCACCATCTCCCCATTCGTATACCAATGTGTTTTCCCAATCGTTCCTTACTGTTCTCCAGTTGTACATCTAGGTCCATCTAAAAACGACTTTAAAATTCTTCGCCGGGGACTATTAATTATTAGTCGTGTGTCCTTCGTACGACTAACTGAATTGTCCCTAAATCTATTTGATCAACACTTATCAGCATGTGAGAAATTTGCTCACGAAATTCTTTCTGATCCCGCGCATCCTCTGCCCCACGATCTTTCAAAATGTCTCTCTCATATTTCGCCACGATCCACTTTTCGTTTCATACCTTCCAGAATCAATGTCTGTAGGAATTCCACTGTCTCATAATTGGCATGAATTTTGTCAAACCATGACCGGGTTTCATCGGAATTTTTGAGCAGTCTGTCATAATGTGCTATGATTATTCCTCAATTAGTTCCTTTATATTTCTTTCGTCGCGATGAGTGTACAGTTGTTTTATTTATTTATTTTCCTCCTATTTTATTTTTACCATCTCATTTTATGTCTGAAATGCGTTACTCTTGGTTGTTCGGAATTACAATACAAACCATAACAATACAATACAATGCAATACAATACGTTACAATATCCTAGAAGTCCTGCTAAACCCGCATATGATTGCACTGTTATTTGGTTTACGTTTAATTAAAAATTGCTAATAATGGTAATATCCATATTTCTTGTATATCAAGAAGCGTGCGCGGCACGATCAGTCGTGTGCATGCAAGAAACAAAGGGATGGCAATCTTAGAACCACTTCACAGAAACTATTAAGAGCCTGCGTCTTGAAATGAAGCCGATGTTATCACTAGATGTAATTTCTCTTTTTACGAATGTTCCGATTAGCGAAGCTAATAGTTGCATTTGCGAGTACATTCAAGATAACAACATCTCCATAGGGATCCCATTGGATGAACTGAAACAGCTGCTCTTTGTGTGTACCAAAAACGTTCACTTTCAATTCAGTGGTGAAATATACCGGCAAAAGGACGGAGTGGCAATGGTGTCTCCTCTGGGACCACTATTTGCTGATCTCTTTATGTCCAAACTGGAGAATAATGAAATGCGCTCACGAATCAGGCACTGAACCGTTTACAAACGTTATGTTGATGATATACTGTGTTGTAAAGCAACATGCAAACGTAAACCACATGTTACACACGTTTAACAGTGTCCATCCAAACGTACATTTTACACTAGAAAAAGAAGCAGACCATAGTTTAGCATACTTAGATGTGTACATAAGGCGACGGCAGGACGGGTCTGCACAACTATCATTCTATAGAAAGGCAACATGGAACGGACAGTACATACATTTTCACAGCTTTGTGCCGTTACAAGCGAAGAGGAACCCAATATGCTGTTTAGTTGATAGAGCAAGAAGAATATGTACGGACGACACAATTGAAAATGAACTTCGTTTCCTGCGGAGCGTATTCGTACAAAATGGATACCCCAAAAGATTCATAAATCAAACTATGGAAAAACACGAAGTAAGACAAAAAGTAATAGGACCAGTAAAGAAACCCGTATACGGTCGTTTGCCTTTCAAAGGTGACACGGAAGCGGAAATTATCCAACGGAAGCTGTCAAGTTCAATCAGTGGAACATTCTTTGCTGCACAGTCAAAAACTGTATTCACATCCAAATCGACCATGTTTCCAACTAAAGGAGAGACTACCAGATTCTGCAGCCTCATTCTGTGTGTATTCATTCACCTGCTCCTGTGGGACCAGGTATATTGGCCGCACGACCAGGCGTTTGTCCGCTCGCGTTCGAGAACACCTCCCGGCTTGGTTGAGCACAGGAACAATTAAGGCAATCACTAGCGCGGTGTGTTCACACCTTGTCGAGTCAAACCACTCACTGAATGTGACAAGTGCTTTTCGCACCATCTACAAAGTTAGGAGCGGACAATCAAGAACTGTCAAGTGTCGCATCTTGAACACAGCCGAAGCCGTAACTATCTATTTGTGTAACCCCCCTCTTTGGGCTCAGAAACAATTTGTCCAGACTCTTAAACTTCCCTGGCCCACTTATCATTATCCAACAAGTGGTCTACAACCTGATAGTGTGACAAATTGACCAATTACACATACACACAGACGCATTCTTTGAGTTGTGAACTGGTGTGAATGCAAACGGACAGTCTCCCTTAAACCATCTCCAGACCGCATTTAATGTTATGTATTGGCATGAATACGAATAACTGAAAACGAGCTTGTTCGCCACGTCGTGTTGTTCTCAATCTTCAGAACAGTTTGCCTATTTCTTTTACTTCTCACACAACAGTCGAATGCATTGCCATAGGAATCAATTGTTATTACCACTCCAGATTTGGCTGGCGAATGTCATGTCGACGCGTTGGATTTCAATTAATATTAGTTTGGTAACATACCACATCCTTCAGTTATTACGAAATTTGCAGAAGTGCTCCTTCTATCGAATTAGCGACTTCGGTTTCTGGGTGGGAATAGGGCCATTTGAGACGACTAGTATTTATGAGGAGCAGCGGATATCAAGGATTTCGTTGGCCGTCTCTGTTAAAGTTTCGCATTGTCGTTGATCGGGAGTTCAAATGAGGAAGAGCCAGATTCGAGCGGAAGGCATTCCGGAAGAAGAACAAGGCTGTTGTGTGGGAAGTTACGGAGGCGAACTCGGATTTGATTTGTTCGTCTGGAAGAGGGGCAGGCTGACCGAGAGTGTTTCCTAAGCCTTAACAGAAGCAAACAATGATCGCCACTTGAAATTGGAGAACGCAGTTTCGAGGAAAATAAATCAGGGTGGTTGATAATAGGTCCATCTAAAATGGAGTCACCTCTTTTGGGCGAAACGCAGAGGTCCGTCAAATCGTACACCTCCAGTGGCAGAGTAGATGCATGATTGAAATCACCCACGATAATATGTAGATTATCCTCAAGAGGAGAAACAATGAATACTAGAATAGAGTCGAAAAATGATGCGATATTTGTTGCCAGCTAGAAGGGCATAATAGAAACTGATTATGACCTAGGATGATACTGTGTCACGAGACAGTCAATCCCTTTAGCGAGTACGTATAAACAACTTCGGACTCGCCAGACTAGAAGGAGTTTATGTACGTTGCCACACCGCCTCCAGTCTTCTTCTTGTCCGAAATTCTGTCCTGCCGATGGAGTGTGAAGCTGTCTACCTACACGAGTGACTCAGCGATATCCGGCTTTAGCCACGATTCTTGTACGCAGATACCATATGTGTGAACAGGGATCAATGACTGAAGTGTGAGGGACAGCTTAGACATTTTCATAAACAGAAAGCGGACGTTGGTAGTTTACAATACCGGAATGGAAATCTTGGTCGGAATGGTGTACTTAAGAGCTGTCTACCAGCCACCACGAGTGCCTTTTTTATGTCGATGAGATGAACTTTGAATTGCACCAAAGCGTTATAACAGTGCATGTTGAGAAACGATGCAGTTTTTGAACATAAGCAATTCCGAGCGAGTGCAACGGCGAACGGAGACCGTAATGGAACCAAATATCCGACGGAATTGTAGCGCAGCCACTGAAAGTGTGCGCGCGTTCAAAACGGTTAGCGGGTTATAGGCGAGAATAGTTGACCCAGCCGACTGACAGAATGGCTTTATCAAAACTAGAACGCGACTCGACAATCGCACTTCACGCTGTAGCCGAAGGCCACACAATAGACTACGACAACACCAAAATACCTTCACTGAATCCTTGCACGCACAAGCTCTGCAAATCAGCGCCCACCCGACATGCATCAACAAGAACGACGGGTAGACATTTCCAGTATTTGGACCGGTCTATCGTAGTTAGTGATAAAGCACCCTGACAATCGAGGTAAGCCGGTCGTATCAGATAACAGTGACAACGAGAACAAAAACTCGGTCTCCAAAATCCCCATTGCTGCCTAGTTTAAAACTAACACCCCCACCCCCCCAGAAACTGCATGTGAAAGGGACACACACCTCACGCCTCCACACACACAAAACAACCTTTTGATACTAGTTAGCACATAACCACTACGCAAGGTCAATTGATTGTGAACCATGCCTTAAGGAAGTTTACCCAAAGTGGCCGAAACGTCGACCAATTACACATTTTATTGATAATACAGTATTACTGATTTTTGAGCACTCGCATACACACATCACAAGGCGCATCACAGTTTTATTGCGCTCCGCACCTCGTTCGTTCCAGATTTGGTAACCATTTTTCATTTCATCTTTTCTGCAGAATTCCCTAAGGATTCAGAATTGCTCTTTGTGTGCGAATTGTATTACCCAACCTGTTAGTTCATAGCTCTTTTGTGGAACTCGGAAACAAAAGGGTAGATAAAAAAAATTGACAAAAAAGTGATCGAGGATCAATCAGCGACGGAAGCGGTTATTTTTTCTCAATGCGTTCGTTGTCTTTCTTTTAGGGGTGTTTGGGAAATTCCTGTTTCACTAGGGAGCACCTTGTTTAAAGTAACCGATATTTTTGAAATAACCACTCGAAGAATGATGCAACGATTTGCTGGTTTCAACCGTGTTTACAAGTTAGGCTTTTTCTGGAAACGGAAACTAATAAAAACAAAAATTTGTTTGCGATTTCAAAGATTTTCTGTGATTTGAAAATAAATATGAACTCAACTCTCTTTTTTACGGGGTCAACAGTCTACCAGAGATTGCGCAACATATCTGAAGTCGAACAAGCTCATTTTTGATAATTTCATTCTCCAACCATTACACTTCCGTATATTTGTTAAGGTCAAAATTTTATAAACAGTGCCTACATTGTCACGAGCTACTGATACGGTGCTTGAAATCGCCTTTGCAAGCATTTTTCTCGCCGCCACACCACGTGCACACTTCCCCGGCCGACTGGTGATTTGTAGGAATCTCAAACACGAATTGTCTGCCTATTTGTCATCCTTTTTTGACCTATTCATTTGGCTGATCTTGTTCAGGAAGATATTCAGGCAAAACGTCACAACAGTTGTCGCAAAGAATTAATGAACCTAAGACTGCTTGGTTGAAAATGGGAACCAAAAAATCTATACTTAGTGCCATTGTGGCGCATCTCCTAGACACGAAACACCACGTGACGGACGAGGTCTTCAAAGAGATCTACGAGGTGCGAAGGAATTCGTCAAAATATCTCTGTCAGCTTCATTCGGCAACAGTAGAATCGATAGCATTCAGCTGTTAAACCCATCCGTGTGGTGGCGGAAACTTTCTGTCAAATCACTCCGGGCACGGTGGCCGCTATCCGAGGAGGGCTTGTCAAGACCCAAGTGCCCTTGATTGTGACCTTTATGGGCCCTACAGGAAGCAGCTAATCCGTCTCACGTGGACTTTGTTCAATCGACTTCTTTGAACGGTATCCTTGAAACCCCATCCCACGCAGCTTTCACCAACCAATCTCGTTTTGAAAATGAAAACATCCACAAAAATAGGCACGTCACCAAGTCGATGTAACTGTAATAGCCACGGATGAAGTCACCGAAAACGGAATGGTTTGTTCTCGCGTCCATTTCCCAATTTGAGCCGAAGCCCAGTGCACGCAATAGCCAGCAGCAACATTACCTTTTTATTTTATCTTAATAGAACAACAGCATACGCAACATCTTAGGAAGGGGCCGAGGGCGCCCATGTGGGGAAGTTGGCCGGTGATTCGAACCGGTGACTTTCACGTCCAAAAGCCAAAACCCTAACAACTTGATCACTGCTGTGCAATCAGACAAATATGCCGGGCTACTGGCAGCACGATTCACCAGGGTGTTCCCACTTATACATCCCACTAGATTCAAAAAGCTCTAAAACACTTTGCTAGTTTCTTCTAGTGACAATCTTTTGCAAACCGTAATACCAAATTTTGGTAACACCGTCTGCCGACTGGTAAGCCTGAAGTGGAAGATTTCACCTTTTATTGGACTGACCCTAAAGGAAATGGGCTTAACCCTTCCGTCTGAGTCACCCTGCCGTTTTTTATCTTTTACTTCCTTTACTATTGAAATAACAGTGTACATCATTTTTCAGGAAGGAGGCCGCGGCCGACAGAGGTCTGCCAAGTGGGGAAGTTGACCGGCGGTGAGTGGATTCGAACCCGCGACTTTCTCGTCCAAATGCCACGACCTTGTCCGCCCGGCCACCGCCATCGAATTCAAATCCATTTGTTACACCCTGGAAAATTCATCCACCTTGTTTCATCTTTCCACTGGTCAATGGCAAAATCCACTAACTGTATGCGCAAGATTGCACGCCAATGGAATGTGGCCTCCGGAAATGCTTAGTTTGTCCAAAGGCCATTCACGCTTCTCTTCACGGTGCACCGGCTTTGTCCACCTGCTTTCGTATTCATATCTTTGACCATATATCATTTTAGTCCCTAATACTTATGCGATCTTATTGTCCAGTATGACCCAATCAACTATACACCGTCTAGCCGATTGCACCTATGGACTACGGACTACGGAAACACCCAATATGGGCAGATCGTCCAACTGATTGATGGAAGAATGATGAACTCCACCCCCACCGCGTACTCTGAAAATCAAGAGTACGGAAATCACTGAGCGTTGTTAGTTCCGGATTTGTCTGTCTGTGCGCAGAAAGAATAAGGGGTTGCAAGACTCACATCAACTGGGCGGAGTTCCGGTCCGAAAGTGTCCCTTTCAAATGCCGCCAGATCATGTTCTGACTCATTTGACCCGACCGTTCCATTTAAACGAGCCCAAATGCATGCTGCTGTGAAACTTGAAACCATTCCGAGACTAAAATAGGGCAGTCACGTTTGAGGGTGAAGAATTGGGTTGAAAAGTGTAAAGTTCTCCAGGGGATATTTTTGTGTGCAGTTATAACACACTTAACTGAACTGCTATTGCCATAATACTTATCGATCGACTATTTAAACAGGAAAAATAACAGCATAGAATTCCTTGATAGTTTTAAATTATGCCTCATAGTGATAATTGCCCGTTTTGCTGAGAAAATATCAACTTGTCGGAATAGACAGTTTACTTCGTCGACTCATTAAGAAATGAGGTACAGAAGATAGGAAGCCAAAAAATCTCAATTCTACTGGTGTTCAGGCATCGCTGACCCCCTATTGCTTGAGATTAGCCTCAACAAAGTTGTTTGGTTAACCAGCTTTTCGGAACTATTTCATCACGTGATGACTGTTCAGATGTACTAATGTACTCCTTCTTGACGGTCCAATCACGTCGCCAACTGGATCTGACGCTGTGAAACAGTGATGTGATAGGATAATACCCAATCCTGTTTATGACTGGCTAGTTTACTCCCATGTGACGAATGATGGTAGTCAAAACGGTCTCGTTCAGTGGAAGCTCCACGAAGACACGAACAACATTTGTTCCCGGTACCCATCGCGAGGCTAACTTTCCATCTGATCACATTATTCTCAAAAAGTTGTGGAGAAGGCACAAGAAAAACGCCTCTTAAATTCCGTTCTATTCGGCTCTAGTGTCTGACATTATGGAAACTCGAGGGGAAAACAATCCGGGTGTGTTAGCTGGAAGGTCCGTGCGGATATTCTTGTGTTCGCCAAATGATGACAACCATTCATTTTAGTAGTAGGGGATTGAATGTTTACATGAAATAATTCACCATGTGATATCATCGCTCAACTCACGATAAAGAAACCAAACCATGGAAGCACTGTACAGCTGTCTCATCCTTGTTAGGAATCATCAGTACAGTGCTTCCATGGTTTCTTTATGGTGAGTTGAGCGATGATATCACATGGTGAATTATTTCATGATGACAACCATTGTTTGAACTCAGCGAAGGTGCAAAAGTTTTTCAAGGTTACTTACAACAGTTGGCTGACCGTGTGGATCTCGTGAAAGTTAGGTGGACGCAGGCCACAAATAACTCCAGGCAGCAGGAAGACTGACGTGACGTGTGTCCAACGTATATTCGCGATGTGTGTGCACAGATGCATACATCGGCTAAAATCTATTCTGTGTCCGTGAAACGTCAGACGGGCGGCACCTGGTACGCACAGGTACGCACTGAAACGGCCACACTTTACTTGATCACAAACAAAAAGAAATGCGCAAAAAATTACAAATTTTCAAGCGACAAAGCAAATCCACTTTGTCAAACTTTCAGCAACCGAGGTGGGTCTCCATCTACAGAATTAATCCTTCTGTTTAGGGGACCTTTTTGAATGAATCAGTCTATCTGCCTGGTTCACTTGCGCGCTCCCACCAGTAGTAGTCGTGCATTCATCCCGTTTACTGTCCGTTCGGACTAAACAGACCCGTTCACACGAAGTCACCATCTTTCGAGGTGTTTTAGAATTGAGCAACGGATATCAAAAATCTCAGATTTGAACACGTTTACAGACCGAATTAATAATAAATTCGAGATGTTTCAGTTCTCTTTGGATTTACCTAAACCAAATTTTACGGAAGAACAGCAGAAAACGAGCGTTCGCTAATTTCTACGATGAGTTATTGTAAGCCTCTCGAGCGAACGCTTGACCGACGCGTAGCAACCCAGATAGACCCTAATCAAAACGAAGCCACAACCTAACTACTATGGTACTATTGGGAACAAATAAATTGTGTACAATAATAAAACCTCCCCATTGTTCCTTTCGGGACCTGTTACTCCACATTCTGACAACAAATCACATGAACGATAAAGACCGTGGAACAGGCCAACCAGTGACAAACGCTCGTGGCAATTGCGCGAGTTCTGGTTGTGTCAACGAAACATTTACATTGATGAGATAAAAGAAAAACAGTATTTGTCCCAGAGAAGGCAGTTAGTAATGAGTGGAGGGTACGTAACGGAGGAGATATTGATGGTAGGTTCAAATTTCTCTTTGGAACTTTTCACATTTATTCTTCCACCTAGAAAAAGGAACTAAACCCAATGCTTTGGTTTCGGGTCTTGCAGCATATCTTTACAATGTCCAATTGGATCAAACCATCAACGAAATGGACACAGCTGTAGCAGCCGTATGAATCGTTAGTCGTTCCCCTTACGAGGATGCAATTTTATTTACTTGGGTCACGAACTGAGATAGTTTGCGCCAATCCAGCCCTGATACAGCATTTTACACTTCGAAGTTGCAAACCATACATACCTACAGTATCGTTCAAACAATCGAGGCATGCATACAACTTATTTGGGTTCTCACTCGATCGAACAACATGGCCCGCATAATTTCAATTGGACACGTTTATGTCTGAGCAAATATCAATGCCACTATTCTCAAATAAAGATATGACTATCTCAATAACAAAATCAAAAACAATAAATAATTGACAGTGACCCTGAATTTCACCTTTTTCTCGTGGTGAACTCGAGTGAAACATCGTCATGAGCACGAGCTCGGCTATGGCTCTCAGCTTGTAGAAATTTGATGGGTCAAACAAATAACTCTGGCGCACGCTCCAGTGAGAGGCAACGCCTAAGAACTGCTCAGTCGCCGGAGTCAAAAGCCGCTTTCAGTTCTNCGATCCGGTTGGGTAACGTTCGGACAACCTGTTCCATCGTTTGCAATGAATTCAAATCATCTAGGCAATTCATTTGTGTGAAAGGAACTTCACAGTTGAGCATCTTTGACGACAGCTTCGTCATCGAGTCACGGTCTTCGAAAAATGACTTCGGTCTCTTCAATAAATCATCAGTCAACGACCTAGCCACCACATTTACTTATCCTCACAGATCCCTCAGGACATCTCTCTAATTTGTATAAGCAACCTATGAAACCAAGAAGATGCCCCCCTCTATTGCATCCCTGACTTTTCCCCTGCAATAATGTAATAAATACACGAGTCTTTGCCCGTCCTCTTTTACCCTGCTCTCTATGTAATATTTAAACTTTTCAACAAATCTACCGTAACAAGAGGTATTACCAATGAAAAATCCTAGTTCTATCTAGGGCAGATACACCGGATAATTAATGGCGCCTTCTGCCGGCGAATGAACTGGAGCCTCAAATGTCACTTCGGTTTGTATACGACAATCTCTCAAATACCGAGACAGGTGTTCCTCACCAACCGCCTCATTTTTGCAACTATTCAAATCTGGAACAATTTCTTCCTCTTCTGGGGGCCCTAGCTTCAGTTCTGCCATCGCTATTTCGTTCTTCGCCTCGAGAATTTGTCGTCGTGCCTCTAGTCTTAGTTTTTCTTTCGGTTACCTTTCATTCAAACGGGCTAACAACCAATTAATCCCAACCTCATGCGAAACCGAACTATTCCTTGTCTAGGTTGAACAGAAGCGAACCAGGGGAAAAGAGAAAAAGGAAACACAAACGGTTTGGTTCAACCGGACGTCGTTTTCCGCACGGCTCGACTACGTTGCCCGGTTGACCGCGTAATTTCGTTGTCAATCAGTTTCCAAAGGGGTTGAGTACTGTAAGCCTCTCGAGCGAACGCTTGACCGACGCGTAGCAACCCAGATAGACCCTAATCAAAACGAAGCCACAACCTAACTACTATGGTACTATTGGGAACAAATAAATTGTGTACAATAATAAAACCTCCCCATTGTTCCTTTCGGGACCTGTTACTCCACATTCTGACAACAAATCACATGAACGATAAAGACCGTGGAACAGGCCAACCAGTGACAAACGCTCGTGGCAATTGCGCGAGTTCTGGTTGTGTCAACGAAATATTTACATTGATGAGATAAAAGAAAAACAGTATTTGTCCCAGAGAAGGCAGTTAGTAATGAGTGGAGGGTACGTAACGGAGGAGATATTGATGGTCGGTTCGAATTTCTCTTTGGAACTTTTCACATTTATTCTTCCACCTAGAAAAAGGAACTAAACCCAATGCTTTGGTTTCGGGTCTTGCAGCATATCTTTACAATGTCCAATTGGATCAAACCATCAACGAAATGGACACAGCTGTAGCAGCCGTATGAATCGTTAGTCGTTCCCCTTACGAGGATGCAATTTTATTTACTTGGGTCACGAACTGAGATAGTTTGCGCCAATCCAGCCCTGATACAGCATTTTACACTTCGAAGTTGCAAACCATACATACCTACAGTATCGTTCAAACAATCGAGGCATGCATACAACTTATTTGGGTTCTCACTCGATCGAACAACATGGCCCGCATAATTTCAATTGGACACGTTTATGTCTGAGCAAATATCAATGCCACTATTCTCAAATAAAGATATGACTATCTCAATAACAAAATCAAAAACAATAAATAATTGACAGTGACCCTGAATTTCACCTTTTTCTCGTGGTGAACTCGAGTGAAACATCGTCATGAGCACGAGCTCGGCTATGGCTCTCAGCTTGTAGAAATTTGATGGGTCAAACAAATAACTCTGGCGCACGCTCCAGTGAGAGGCAACGCCTAAGAACTGCTCAGTCGCCGGAGTCAAAAGCCGCTTTCAGTTCTAGGAAGACAGAAATCGTGGGCCTAAGGACTATGTGTCCATGTTCTAAAAGCCATCGAAAAGTGAAAATTTGGTCAATACAGCATTGACCGGGACGGGAACCGGTTTGCTTCTCGCGTACACACGCTCCATGAGTACTAGACAATCGGCAGAGGATAATGCCCGTGAACGTTTTGAATGCAATACTAACTAAACTAATTCTTCTTTGATTTTCACAGGAGTATCTATCACCTTTTTTGTCATTCAATACAAACGCCGACTCCTACCAGTGCTCAGGAATCTGTTTTCCTCAGACTGATCCCAGGAGGTTTGTCAACTCCGATTTTAACGCGTCCCACTGCCACAGTCCAGATGCCTTCTACCATTTACGAAAATCTATTTCCCTGATCACGTCTCTTTTTGATAGAAGACTGGGGCCGACCTGCATTGACTTACTTGCATGAACAAATGGAAGGCCAACTGCTGCTCTCTAAACTGTTTCCACCAACACATCAGCCGGAACTCCTAAGAGTGAATCAATGCGCCGTTACACTCTTCAATCACCTACCTTACACTTGGCTCCCGATGGCCAGCATTCTTAATCAGTCTGTAAAGGTTGCCACCATTTCCGATATCCGCAGTCTTTTCCATTTTCCTACGCTTTCTTATCCGGACACTGATCCCGGTCAGTTGACGTCCCAGGGATCCACGCGCCTCGTTGCATGTGAGATCCGGAGCCACCTAGCACTGCAACTGCAGTTGAGGATATTCATGGTTTCTGAGGTTTACTTGGCGAGGGGCTCTACGTGGCAGTTGCATCTGACTCAGAGGATCTTCCGAGAGCAACGGTTTAGTGTTATAAAACAGCACCCGGAGAATAACCTGGTCTGAACCGAAAGCCGCAGAGACGTGAAGGTCACTCACATTCCATTGAAGCATACATCAAACCTAGTCGGAGGGGGAGATCTCCGGCGAGAAGTAGCGAATGAATTCTCGTTGAAGTTTGTTAGACAAGCAAAAACGCCTCCGGTATTTAAATAATCCTAAGGACGACCTGATAATAGTTGATTAGTTAGTTAGTTCTTCCTCTCGTGTGGCAAAACAAACGATCATGCGAATGTTTGGGCGAGCTAGCTAAGTGCCACAAAAATCGCTCTGACTAACGCGAACACTCGCGCTTGATGTCAGGATTCCTAAACCCCAAGTGAGCCTCTGCGAGAAAATCCGAAGGTCCATGATACCATCTGGACGGCACTGTGCACGTCATGAGGTATGACTGCGGAAGGTCCAGCGATCAGCACCGTGCGGATTCAACTTCACCTCTGCGACACTGAATTCTGTCGTTCTTTGCCAATTCCTCACTTGGGGTATCGTTCCACTGACGACGATCTGCTCCCTGAAAATGCTGTCACATTAATACTGTTACTAAGTGCAGAAATTAAAAAAAGTGGCGCAATGAAAATGGAGATAAAGACAAATAACTGAAAAAAATCACCTTAATCATGCAATCACTGACAGATACACAGGGCTTGGCTAATTACATTTTTGTTTGTCTTACACGAGCCTCATGCAAACACTACTCCTATTTATTTGAATTAGGAGAGCATCACTACTTGTTCAGGACAGCATAACACGAAGTTTTTAGACAGTGTCTGGAGTGTGACCACGAACGTCTTTCGGATTCTGTAGCCGCGGTTAACACAGTCCCCGCAGTCGACAGAATAGAACAGACTGGAGCCAACAACTACGTGCAAACAATGCACTGTATTTATCATGATGCCGACGTGACATCGATACGGCAATACACGCGCAGGCAAATTATGACAGAGAGATGCTGAGTGGTTAGGGTGATTCGAAAGCGAAGCCCCGAAAAGTGCAGGACTGGTGGAAATGTACGGAACCCGTGTGCGATAAAATAAGCGTAACCGATCAAATGTCACAAAATTGATATCAAGCGTCTAAGCCCATCCTAGAAAAAAGTGACTTCTAAAAGCAATCGATTTTCTGAGGAAAATCGATATCATTACAACGTCAAAAACTCAAAAATGCTGATGATTGAGATTTGAAATTCTTTAATTTCAACATCACGCACAATGGACTGAATATGTGAAACACTGAGATCATCTATTTTATCGTGAATTTTGTCAGCATTTTTATTTCTTTTCCAGTGATATTTGCCAATTGTCTCGATAACCGATGTGTGTAGGCAGCCCTGTTGGAATCGACAGCACGGAAAACACTCGACTGACTGTCACCTAAATTTTATCGTCCACTAGCTAAACCAAACTAGGTTGGTTTTCCAGTCGTTCGTGTACTATCGTCACAAAAAAACGATTACACATCTGAGATGTGGCTTTTTTAATCCACCGAGAAAGGAAACACTTTTTCGTGTAGAGAAAACTTTTCGGTCTCTTTTTCAACTTCGTCCCATTTGTCTTACCAGAGAATAGTTTTTGACAAAACTAGTCAAATCATGATGGTGAACAAATGGACGTTTCAAATTTGGATCGATGATAAGGACCCTCAATATGTTTTTCAATTCTTTTGATTATACATACTAGGCCGTCTTCACACTGGTATGCAAACTGTATTCTCCATTCCGTTCAGGCTTTTCTATCAGGTCATCGACAAACGATTTTCAGAGTTTATTTTAGCCTACACAAATTCTGTTCTCGTCAAAAGCAGTCGCTCTGGTGGGATACATTTTTTTGTACGCACTCAATCTGGTCTCGAACTGACAATGCACCGGACTGGACAGATTTTTCGGTATTATTCTATGATTATCACCATACGGCCTGCATATATGCCTACTATATTTGTCTTCCCATGGAAGATATCTCAGCCAGAAATGCATTGTTTCCCGTATTTCCTGGTCAAAATTTTCATTCGGATTCGGTAAGAAAGTTGTCACTTAAAGTAGTCACTATTTCGGCTTTCCATCGAGGCTTATCCATGCACATCTTGATGCGTCAGATGACGCACTAGTGAATAAAACAGTTTACCCATAGGAAACCGGTTCGGAATATTGGGAAGAAAGATATCCAGGACATGCACATAATGCGAGCCCGAAATGGTAAAATCAGTCAAATCCTTCTTTTGTTGCCTGCGCACCTGTTGCGAACAAGTGCGCAGATAGATAAAATGAATATTTGTTTGACCAGTCGATTGAATGATTATCAGACCGCTTCATTGACCTATTAAGTGAACTTAACAACTGATAGTCAAACAGATGACACTATTGAAACTGGTAAGTTAGCTAGGACGCAGAAAATAGACCTTCCAGGTTCTTGGACACTGCCGTTCCTTTCTTTATGACATACTGCTAAACAAAGGGCTGTCAAGCATTAGATCAGCTAACAATATTCAAAACTTGGCTACTCTTGATTTGACTTTGTTTATATCATCGCCGTGACTTCATAAAGTAGCTGGTGCGTTTAAGCGACCATCAGAATCAGTGTTTTCGATAGTTTTTCTTCCAGTCCCTGACATGTACCTCGAACATCGAAAGGTTCAAATCGTGATACTAGCATTGGCCTTAAGTGCTGAGCAATTCGTTAACATCACTTGCAAAGCTTTGCGTTAGAAAATCTTTCACATGGAATCATATCACTCCGGCTCGTTTTGTAGATCTGCAAAACAATATTCAACCACCTACATTCTGTGGCAATTTGGATGCGGAATGTGGGTAGGTGGTCAGGCAGTTGAGGTCTTAGCATTCCAACTTGAAGGCCGCGGGTTCGACTTCGTCCATCACCAGCCAACTTCCCCACCTAACAATCCTCTGTTTGCCGCGGCCGGGTTCCTGAAAATGATGCACAATGTGGCCGCATTATTAATGGAAGCAAAAGATGGAAGAATGTTAAAGGTACTTCAGTAGACATGACAAGTGACAAGCGTAGCCCTTTGCTCAACCTGATTTCCGGTAAAACTATCCGGCGGCGACTGAGGTTGGGAAAGGAAAGACGAACTTTGCTCCCGAAAACACAAAAGGTTTCGGGGAAGCATTTTAGCCTACAAGTGTGAATCCAAGATGCCGTCAGGTACCGTTTAATGTCTATTGGATCGGCTGTGATCCACAATGCTACCTTTTGGAAAACTTTGCTGAACGATTACTCAGGGAAAAATACAAAGCAGAGGGTTTGTGAAAGTCCAACTCTGTGGTTAACACATCCCCACAAGTTACTAAAACAGTTTGGATTCCCACCGGTTTGGTCATTCCATGACAACAACGACATTTGGAACTCTGACCAGCATTATGACAATACGGAAACGAAGAATATTGACGGAAATAATAATTTGATTGGTGGTGTCAAGCGATGTGGATGTAGGAAGCTTAAGTTACGTTGACGACAATCGTTTTAACCAGCGGATGTCGGGTGGTTCATAGGTAATCCTGTTCTGGCAATCAAACTGAATAAAGTTCCCATTGGTGGACGACACGTGCTTGTCTAACTCGGGCGGATAACGGCGGGTTTTCAAGTGTGGCCGCGTAGCTCAATCGGTAGGGCACATGCGACGCAAAGTGTGTGCCTTGCATCTATGGCTGGGTTCGAATCACACGGAAATACAGGGCTTTTCACAGTTGGACTACCGACTAGGGAACCCCTAAAGTGTGCCTCATCTACCGGCCAGAGACAAAATACAAAAATCCATAAGCACAAAAACATATCACGATCAGAATATTTGTAAACGTGCAATGACAACCTATCAAACGGTTGAAACTACCCAGTTATGTCTCATACAAGATATCGATTTCCAACTATGCTTCTCTACAGGATTTGTCAGCAAACATTTTATCTTCCGCACCGGATGATTACGTTTCATGTGGTTACTGCATTTTTGTAGAATTACCCCAACGTTTCAGTGTTTGGAACGTTTGCACCTCGACCGAGTTACATTTGGCCCCGTTGTGTTGTACTACTTTCCGTCCGTTTTCGACGGAGTAGTTAAAAGCAGATGGCTTTTCTCGGTGCGCGGGAATAAAATAAGCAGCAAGGAAGTTGAAAGTCCCGCGTTTCCGAACTGCCTGGCCGTGAGAAGACTACTCTAACTTTGTTGACCCTAATATCAGATAACTGCAAATTCTGTCTCTTTTTTGAGGGAACGTTCATTTCATTAATGACCGACGAAATCGAGATCTCTCTTTGAAGTTGTTTAAATAAGTAAAAGGATATGCCAGTGAGTTGGAAGGGAGTCACACGTTTTGAACGGGTTTGTCATGCAATGTCAGTGCAGAGCTCAGTGCAGATAATTGTGGAAGCAACTCAAAGCCTTCTTCTCAGCTTTTCAGTTCGTCCTTACTTAATCCATTTACACGGCGATAAAGCGAATTATTTTCAGAATAGCAGTCCTGGCTACTTCCCGAATGTCATGTGGGTTGGCGATCCATGGTGATAGGAATCGAACCAGCAACCCTGATGTCCAATCACCGCGGTGTTCGTGGTTTGACGTCAGACGGTTTCCATCACTTCACCGACTAGGACTGTTCTTCCACGGCTTCGGTGGCATGACGACTGTTTCCGCCTGACCACTTTCAACATCACTGTGCAAAGCGTACGTACGCGTACATGAAAATACCCACGTAGGCATGCATACATACACACACACACACCCAGACGGCGCTCCCTGGTTTCGACTAACTTCCCCCAAAATTCACTTCTGCCGAACACCAGCCTAGTGCCGATATCTCCTTACTGGTATCGCGATTGCCCAATCCCGCTGACTGAGTACTCAATCAGCACAAACCAATTCACCGAGGTGAACGCCAGAGGTGATTATTCGCATTCATTAGCCCAACCCAGAAACGATAACATTCTATCATAAGGTAGCACTTTAAGCGACATAGTACCCACGGGGTTAAATTCGACACCAAGCACATTTCAGTCTTCTGTAAGGCATTTGCCTCACTCGTGCCCGTAGATACACAACTGTGCCAGCCAAGATGCAAGTATTCAAAGGTAAATACATGGTGATGATGATGTGTGACGTTGGCGATCAGACTGTTCATTTCAGTCTATAGCTATGAGCGAAACCAGTTTGTCCACCGGTATTCGTCACCCCAACTCAGTGATGGTAGCAGGCGCACGGCACAGTACCATTTTTCTGCGTTCCGCCGGTACATTCCGTCATTCAGCCATCCTTGAAATCTTTTGACAAATGGTTACTGGTTACTGGTCTGTGGCCACTGTTCAGTAACCTCAGGGTATTTTTAAGATTGTCTGGCTAGATTAGAACGGTGGAATTTCTTGCCGTCGGTGGCCAAGCGGATAAGATCGCGGCGTTTGGACGTGGAGGTCTCGGGTTCGAATGCTCCTACCGTCGGCCCTTTGTTGGCCGCGGTCCCATTACTGCAAGGTGATGTGCATTCTTATTTCATTAGTAAAAGCGAAAGATGAAAGATGTGTCCGCTGTCTGGATGCAAGAAAATTGCACGTGAACCATTACAAAGAAAAGCGTTTTTATGAAAAATTCCTCCCTTTCGGTCGTGCATGGCTGCTGAAAGACTTTTTAATGTTACTTTGGCTGAACCATGCTTACTTTTGTCTATTTCTATGTTAAACTGTACCCATCGCTCGTGTATGCGATGTTATCACTGCCGGCAGACAAATGATTGACACGTCGGTACAAATTAGTCTAGAAGAACTGGTCACTGGGAAGGCAGTGTCCTTCGCGAAAGCACTTTGTGTTCGTTCAAAGGCAGTCTTATCACTAAGGAACCGTTCTGACGCTAGGATCACCTTGGCATCATTAGGAGCAAGCGTTCGGTGCTTGCAAACCATTACCATCATTTATATTCGACTAGGAAATAATTAGGCTTAAAGTCACGTCATCAAAACGTTCGATTTCTTTTTTCCGTGCACCGGAATACCTATTTTACTTCGATTGTAGAAGAAGCAAATATGTTTTTTTCTTGTCGTCGTTTCTTCAGTAAAACAAATCAACAAGCCCCTAGAAGTGAGCCCGAAGGGTTTAGAATATGCTTTTTTGGAAAGGTTTATCGAATTTTCAATCTGTTTTATTTCTCATCCTTTTGAACAAACTGCCAGCGCTTGTTTCACTCCACACCATACGTATTCACGAAACGCGGTTGAAATGTGAGAAGAATCTAACGACTGCGCGCACAGTTCAAGGAATTGTTCTTTTCCCAACGGTCCTGTCGGTCTACTTCCAAATCGTCATTATCTCTGTCATCTGTTCTTTTATTTCCCCTATTAACAAATGGAAAGTGCACGTCATTTTCCAGGAAGGGGACCGCTGCCAGCAGAAGGATGTCAGGTGAGGAAAATGACCGGCATTGGAAGAATTCGAACGCTCAAGTCCAAACGCCACGATCTTATCTGTCTAACCGTCATGGCACCGACTGCGTAATTTTTTGTTGAACTAAATCTTACTTTGACTAAAAAATTCTGTCATTTATCAGGCGATTGTCAGGTACTATCGATTTTTTCTGTTCCTGCCAGCATGACAGTCAGTTTTCCGTATTTTTCTACATCTGACAAGTTTTTTACGCCATCAGCCCATCATTCTGATTTTTCCGTTAACACAGAACCTTTGGCTGGATCGAGTTCTGTCGAGTAGATTGGAAACGTTCGATGAAGTTGACCAACTGCAAATGCTGGCACTCCTAATCTAGCAGGGGAAAAACTTGGAGTTATTAACGACCTTTCAAGTAAAAACAACCGGAACGATTCAGTGACTGTCAAAAACAATTCTGTCCTTTGGACTATCAATGCCCTTTCTCGAAGTTACAAGTCAAATACACTTCGGATATTTTTGCTGGAAATAGTTATAAAGTTGTGTTATCGACAAAGGAACCAGTGGTGAAAAATTTACACAAGACTTGTGACTGACTAGCCTCGTTGCGTGTTGCACGATTTCTCCGAGCGTCACTCGCTTGCATCAACGTTGTTCATCTTCTACCCGGTTTTTGGAACACAAAAAAACTCAGCTGCTTCCTATCGTGTCCCAATCGTCCCAAGTCGAGTGAGTGACCATAACAAATCTTCTAGCATCCACACTTGAAGGCCACTTTTCTATGAACCTAATAAGTTGATCGATTCAATTTTATATTGATTAAATGCGGATGTCCGGGGCCATGAAAGCTTGAAAAATAAATTCATAATGTTGCTTGATTTCTTCAACGTAAGACAAAAAAATAAGTCGTGAAAAACTTGGTACCTATGGCTAATGTATTTTGACTAGGATCATTCGATTCGTTGTAAACACTACTTATTTTGATCTATCCAACAATACGTTAGGCATCGTAAACATATGGCAACAACATTCGGTTTAAACAATAGGCAGAATGAGTGAAAAATAAAGCGAAAAATAATAAACAGAAAGAGAACAATCTTTTGCGTTTTGTTTTAGGCGTACACATTTTGTGACTTTTTGTCATGATTTCGTGTTGTTTTCTACCGGGAACGAGTTCGACAGACAAATCATCATGCAACAACATTCGTGCTGTTGACTTCGATTCGGAGTTCTGTCTCTCACCGTTTCCCGCCAATGACATGTCCTCATCGGTTGAGTTCCAACGACGAAGGCGACAAAACACTAACCGATACTGAAGCCAAAATTAATCTTTTCCATACCTCCACGCCAAGTCATAGCTTGACCGTCTTGTCGATTCTTCCAGTCTTGCCTTTGATTGATTAAAACTGGTAAACTCTGGATCGATACGCAAAATGCAACTAGGTTGAATTTCCTCTTTTAGACGAATGATGTATACAACTTGACCCAGACGTGGGAAACATGCGCACGTGCCAATGTACCACGTGACTACCAAACTGATCAGAATGTGTCTTGGCTTTACGTTCCTCGGTAGGACTGCGGTGACAAGGTATCTTTCAGTTCATGATCCGCTGCGAAACTTCTAGGCAGGATAGGTGTAACCGGGATGCTGCATTTTTGTCGCTAAATCCATCAACTGACCAGATTTTCACTAATCAAATATATCACTTGTCACTGAAATTGAAAAGATGCGGTCATTTGCATCTCCGAAGTGACAACAGCCTAGAATAGGCTTCAAAACCCGGTTGTGACAATTTCGTGTTTCGTTTATGTGCAATTTCAACCAGAAAAATTTGATTCTGATTTCATTCGACAATATTCGGCATGTTAAGTTCCCGTGATTAGCACAGGCAGCTACAACATGGACAGTGGAATTCCAATGAGATAGGTTTGTCCTTTGAACCATTCGCATGTTTTATTCTCGGTTGAGTAAATCTTGATTTTGTTGGCTGTACGCCATCATCATCATCATCATCATCATCATCATCATCATCATCATCATCATCATCATCATCATCATCATCGTCATCATCATCATCATCATCATCACTACACTCATCATCGTTATCATCGATGGCATTTCGACCATCACCTTTGTCGTCCTCCTCCTCCTCATCATCATTACCATCATCGTCGTTACCACGATCACCAACAACATCATTGCCATGCACCAGATTCTGAATTAGTCTTGATGTGATCCAATCTGATTAACTCAACTTCTGACTTCACAGGTCCGTTGCACTTCTGAAAAATCCTGTTTTTTTCCATATCGATGCGGGAGTACCGGCTGCGTAGACCTGACGAGTAGCAGTAACCGAAGGTGGCCAATCGGATAAGATCGTGGCGTTTGCTCGTAAATTTCGCGGGTTCGAGTCCTCCCACCGCCGGTCAACTTCCCCACTTGGCAGCCC
Organism: Fasciolopsis buskii; assembly: GCA_008360955.1. Lineage (NCBI taxonomy): Eukaryota > Metazoa > Platyhelminthes > Trematoda > Plagiorchiida > Fasciolidae > Fasciolopsis > Fasciolopsis buskii. Next base: position 82,196 of record LUCM01000041.1, read on the forward strand.
TCTGCTGGCCGTGGCCCCCTTCCTGAAAATTGATGTGCATTGTTGTTCCACTAATGAAGGAAGTAAAAAGATAAATGCGGTCTGGTGCTTCCACAGAATCGTTGCTTATCCGTCCACATGTAGAACACGTTAGTGACTAGAATTTTTTGTTGTTTCCAGTAGACTACCATGTGTAGTACATAACACGATCGAAGCAGAAGTGTTGTAACCATCTATTAAAAAGTCCTCGAAGACTTCCTGTTCTCGGATAAATATATGCTAAAAGCTTTCCGATTCAAGTAGAGATTTTTATCGACTTTATGATGAATAAACCGGACGATTTGCCCTAAAATTTATGGTCGTGAAACTGTGTGATGGCTTTGACAGCTGAAGAGAGCAGTTGAGCGGATGGACGTGAGCTGCATGTTAGAGCTGATCACTAACTTGTCACATGCACACCTGAGCGCGAAAACATGCGGTGCGATATATATATATATATATATATATATATATATATATATATATATATATATATATATACGCAATAACATTATCAAACAAAAAAACATATTCCTTCTAATCCCATATTTGCCCACTTTTTCTCACTAACGTACAACTCATTGGTAAAGACAATGAAAAAGTCTTTTCGTTTTCACATTTTAGGCCATTTGTAAAGTATAGCCGGTTAGGGAGTGGAATCACGTGAAAAGCCATCCCAAAATCGCATCACTGTCTGTGCAACTAGATTTTCATTTTATTGATTATTTGGAATTATTTTATTCCTTTTGGGATGAGTGCAAACGTTTATGGATCTAATTCGTGTTTTTTTTAATTAGCCGTAGTTTTTTCAGCGCATTCATTTCGTCTGGTCTCCAAATCTAATTTGTCCCGGTTTTCAAGAGTTTTTCAAAACATCTGACCTGAATTTCACCCAAATTTTGAACAGTGAAATTTACATCGGTGAAGCCCGAACACAACGCGAGAGAAATGCGATTTTTCACCGAGTGAATCACTAAGCCTTGCGTTGGACTCCATGTGAACATTTTGGCAAGAAAAGGACACTATGGTAACGAGTTAGTCGTTTCTGTCGCGCTCTGCCGTCGCATAATATTTCTGTCAACTAAAATTAAACCAAAGCTATCCCCATCAGATTTCTGATTGGTCAAAGACCGGGTAATTCGTTTCTTTCTGCCCGCCTTTGGCAATACAACCGTCATTTCCCCTCATCTCGTGCGGACTCACTCGCCTACCCGTACGTATATGCTCCAATATTTTCCCCACGAGTCATGTGAAGTCTTGTTATTGGGCAGTGAGGCATACTCCCGTATGCGCTCGCACTCACAAACACAATAACAGACTCTGGACACGTACACACACACACCAACACACAAACGAACACACAAATACAGTTGTGTATGCTCCCATAGGCCCGAAAAACGTTCGCGGACAAAATCGATAGTCAGACAACGAGTACCTAGAGTCTGCTGTCTTTGTCCGTTTGTAGACAATAGCTTCGCGCAAACGGCGAGGTGGATTTGAGCTTCCTTGACCGAAACATTGTTATAAATGTCGTTCACCGTAATTCGTGGAGCTGTTTAAACTTTGGTTTATCCCACTTCATCTGAGATCGTGACGAGAAATCCTCGGAACATTCCGCCTGCTCTTCCCGTATGGCTACATCCGCCACTCACAGTGGCCCGGTGGACTATTCTTCCAAATGCGACCTAATGTGTCCGCTGAATGGCTCAGCCTCAGTAAGAATCAGTTCGCATCCGTCAACCGCCTCTGCAATAAAATGGCCTCCTTCAAATCAAACAGGAATTACTTCCACGAAACGTGTCCCTTTCCAGTCAGGACCGGTTGGTCCCATCAAACGACTGCTGACTGACGGGTCACTTTACCCCCAAACACGTGATAAAAATAGCGTAAGTTAAATGGAAAAAATATGGTTTTTAATTCGGTTGTCATAATCAACCTATGATACATTTTGTCCAACATAAAAATAGCCTACTTGAAAATGACAAGGGAAAATGTTTGCAACCACCCAGAATTGGGTAAACTCAGCGATCTGATACGGGGTGATTTCCGGATCAAGTTTGTTTCGCCAAGTGCAGGGCATCAATAGATGTGTATTGTTCCTAGCTCAACTCGTTGGTTCTCACGGGGTCCTGATCGCTCAACTTGGCGTTTGGGTCGCAAACGTTTCATCACTAGTTGAGGTGACTTGCCCTAACGATTTTACCTCGATTGGCGATGAAACGTTTTCGACCTAAACGCCAAGCTGAACCATCAGAGCTCCGTGAAAAGTGTACACCGTTTCATCGCACAATTTTTAGTCAGAAAAGGTAAACTCCATAGCCTAAAAGGACCGGCCGAAAAGAGCACGCATTCCGGTCAGCCTGATGCTTTTGTTTTGAATGGAATGTGACTGGGAATAAACAGAATGCGTTTGTCATTTTGTGAACCGTTCTGTCAGCGACTGTCACGCCAGATGTTCCTGTGCACTAGCAACACACGTGACATCATGCTTGGAAATTACCATTGAACCCGCGGGCACAAACAGGCCAAAGATTTTGGCCAGCAAGACATGTAAACTGGTCGAGAAACGTCAGGTAGAGCGGTAAATTTCACTCCGGCTTGTTGGTATACTGGAATGGTCAGTTCAAAATACAACCGAAAATATGACCTCATAGGTTGAAAATTTATCCACTTATGACAGCATTTGATGGACATTTTTCTTGACCAAACTTCCTTCATCAGGGATGCGTTTTGATGTCTTTTACACTATGTTTGCATGAAGAACACGGACGTTTGAACCTGGAAACCCTTCTGCAAACAGACCTAAATTATTCATAGAAATTTACTTATAATCATGACCAGGAGGAACGGAAGTATGAGTAACTATTCTTTGGAAATCATTTAGGAAATTTTCTATTCACCGGCCCGATAACTCAAGTGATGGCAAGAAATCGGGACTGTTTGTCGTCGAGACTGAATCAGGTGAATTGACCGACTGACTGATTGATTGATTGACTTTGGTGACTGGCGCGCAACGGATGTTTGAAATTCCCTCCCGTCCATCGTGGTGAAAACACAATGTGGCTAGCTTCATGTGATGTCCCGATGAGAGACTGGTCAAGTGGTGACAGGTGCAGAATGGGTGAACAATATGCTGTCGGAATTTGTTTGCAGTGTGGCTCGTACAAGGTGCCCCCTTTTTTAATTCTACTCAATACAATACAGTTAATCATATATTGTTCCACTCCTCATCCACAAAAGTTATTTCTGAAGGCCTTGAATAGAACATTAAAGGCTATCAAAGAGTTTGGGTTCGGTGGCAGTGACATCGGAAACTGGAACCCGGTATTAAAACTTACCGTGAGAGTGGACTGACCACCATCTGTCAAAGGCTGCCGAATTGAAAAACCACCAGCTGATAAGATTCAGGGTAGGACAGTGAGGAAGTAACAGCTCAAAATTGCATTCATACCAAAAGGTCAGATGAGTACAGTGATCCTTGAGTCGGAGGCTCGATCTTGGAAGTGGAGTTAAGATAAATGACATTACCACGCGCCATTTGTCTCGTCGTTTTCCACAACCGGATTACCAAGGTATTGTTCGCTGTAGATTAGTCGCTCTGACAGCAACAACAATACCAGGGTGGAATATTAGCACAACTTTTGTATTTTCAAGTCCACACGAATCGCTGATTCGTGAATGACTGGGTAGATTGGCAAATCGCACCAATCGTTCGTTTGGTGTTCATCTGTTAGCAAGTAAACATGCGGTTGCTTGCTTCATCAAATGCAGATTCCACAGACAATACGATTAGATGGAACAAGACATACTGGTTCCACCTTTTATGGTTGAATGGACCAGATATGAATGGCTTTTGAAGAGAACGATTCTGACTACCTGAAATTAGAAGAAGTCCTTCAGGGGCCAACTGCTATTCTCTGACCAGGAAGTCCGAAGCGACTTTTGAACTGGACTTCTTGACTAAAGCAGTTCCTTTTAGGGACAGCCAGTTGTGCTTGCTGAGGGTGTTTTATGTACTGTTTCAACGTAAAAGTATCTATTGGTCATGAGAAACGTCAATTTCTAGAACAGCAACTTTCATCCATTTGTTCCGGGCCTCGGAGGGTAGCTAAGGAAAATAAAATTCGAAACAATTGCCCATTACAATGAATTTTATCGTCACTCAGATTCTCACCAAGTGCCCAGTGATCGACACAACTCCAATGATATATTAATTAGACCATAGTAAAATTTTTAACATAATTAAATTCGATACCTGCATATTAATACTGCAAAACACGTTCATTCCCTTAACTAGGAAGATCACGACCCTAAATTCAACATTAAATCAAGCAATTCTTTTCATTTCCCTGTCAGAATACAAGAAATCGCTGCTAGCGGGGTTCGGACTACCGAACGGTTACCCCTCCATGATGTCATCAGCATCTGTTGAGAAATGAAGCCCTGAAAATTAATTTGAACACTTTCTCGTTGTGTGTCACGTTTAGGAATCAAATTCCGGAATCCATTTCGACAGCTAGATTGGCGCAGTTTTTCACGTTTGGCGCCAAATTTATTTCTAACACATTCCCGTTGTCTTTGCATACACCTCTGATGACAGTGGCCGTGAAACAATTCACGTTCATCGGTCTCTTAGAGTACATCCCAACCAGGGATCGCTTTTTTTGAGGACAAACATCGAATCTATTGCGGAAAAAAAATGCAAATTGGAATTTTTCCGTCATTGCATCTAGTAACAATCGTCCAAGATCAACAACCGGCATCGAGCCCATCGTAAATCCAACGGAAGGAAGGAATTCCAAATTAATTGATACAATTTAATTGTGGTCTGTTCACCCATTCCATGCGGCACGAAACCGATCTGAGTGGCACAAACTGCTTGTTTGTGTGCGTGCGTAAATGCGTGTGTGCGTGCGTGCGTGCGTGCGCGCGTGTGTGTGTGTAAGTGATTGCAGGTGGAGCAAAGATTGACTAAAAGATCCGAAAGTTCGGTGTTCTTGACGTCAGCATAATCAAATGATCGTATCCATCATCAAGTACAAATTAGGCAAATATGAAAAAAAATATTGCAAACCAAACAGATGGATGAATCAGTAAAATCTACCGACAAATTGAATTGAGACACATCCAAACTGACCGGATGCTACCGGCATAAGGCGTCCAGTGTGGATGGTATGGCAAAGAGATTAAGACTATTGCAGGCCAAGATGGTAACGTTCTGCCTAATCGGCATGTGGGAATTGAGCGAAATCTGCAAAATTTTCACAGGCAGACAATCTGACGAATTGTTCTTCCAGTGAAATAAAACCCTTCCGAAGCGTCTTGGGCTGAAATCCGGCAGCAACCAGATGTGACCCAGAATGGGAAGTGAATTGCGCGTCTGAAAGTCAGCATTATCGACTGAAATCAAATCGGTAACGTTCCTTTTGCCGGTTAGTCAGTTACGTAATTTGTGCGGTTGTAATGGTGGTATGTGAAACGAAGTTCATGGTCTTAACAACGCCAGCAAAATTCCAGTTGTAAGAGCGTCCTACTGGTAAGCAGAAGATATTTTATCTGTTTCCAGTTCACGTGATCAACTTTTGTGAATGCGCAATACGTGATTGGATTGTCCATTTTAGGAATGGGAAGAAAAACATTCATATTTGTAGACTGAGATTCTACACCTAAAAACATCGCTGTAACGGGCCATTTGAAACACTATACGGGGTGATAATGGTGAAACGGAAAAATAGACGTTCTGCACTTCTCAAAGTTCAGATGAAGCAGCTGTCACAACCGAATAGATAAACCATTGCGCTTGTTTGATCACTCTGAGATGTGGGGGTTTTTACCTCAAACTCTCAGCAGAGGTGGTTTCTAAACTTCGGACAGAATCCACTCTGCCGGCAAATTCTATGTTACCAGGCAAAAGGTCACACCGGTAAATAAATCAGGATGGGGCAGACAATGGCCAGGGAATTTGGAAAAATCGTAGACTTCTAATCTTCCGGGAAAAGCTAAGCACTGAACAAGGACACGAATTTTTCCAGTTGTTTGCTCAAATTGATTAAGTAGTTTGAGTCGAACGATTTGTTGATCCCCTGATGTCTTTTTCCCGGGACAACGCAGCTTTGTGGACGAAACTTTAAGGATTTACACTGAACAGAGAAGCCATTGAGGCTTGTTATTGTGGACAAATCGTCGAGAGAGCAGAGTGTTTCAAACACGAGCTTGAATACATGTAACTACTTTTATTGATCCGAATATTCAGTTCATTCATGTTACCAGTGACAAATAATCGGGGCAGCGACTTCGCACCTGACCATTATGAACACATAACATCCGGAAAGAAGAACAACTCGAATCAAAAGTGGTGAGTGCGGACAGGCGATTACCATACAGATAATAGCATAAATCGTCCGATCACCTCATCGTACGAAAGGGGGAACGCATTTAGCTCCACGTGGCTGGACAACGATACCACCATCTGTAAAACCAATTTTGTACCAGTCCATTGATTCACCGTTCCTCATCTTCAACAGAATCTAGGACCTTCTCTTCCCTTTCTTCATAGCCTAGCCTTATATTATTTATGTCCGACCCAAATTCGTTTGCTCAGGGTTCTCGTCCCAGTTTGAATGCAACCATTATTCTTTGCTGATAATCCTAAATACGCTGAGTGGAACACAGTCATGTCCTGCCGCCTTACTTACCTAATGATGCACTCAACTTTGCACATTCAACGGTGACTGCATGTTGGTGAACAATTCATTCGCGAAATCACTTACTTGGACGTTTTCGGGCACTCTGAAATGTTGACAGATCTAATAGATAAATTTCCCCTCGTGTTCCGACAGTTTGTGCAGCTGCTCAGTGTAGATCGCCTGTACAGCGGAAAGCATCTGACGTCTTTATGGGGAAACGGTTTAACTCATTGTGCATTTGTGAGTTTCAAATGGGATAAACAATGAGGAATATGTAGTATCGATCGAAAAATATCCGAATTTGCTATTAGTGGACGTTCGTTTGACAGCAAATTGCACGGGCAGGATGATCGCTAGCCGATAGCTAAAGTGTAGGTCGGTCGTTCCGTTGTCAGTTGCTACAAGTTTGACGTCAAAACTATCCATAGTGGCATAGCAACGTAATGACTTGCATCCAAGTTTCTAGTCCATCAACCCACTACATACGTATATTAATGCAGCTAAACTGAACTTTGACAAATGTGTTATCATCGCCAACTCTGGACCATTAGACATCTAATATTATTTTAAAATTTAAATATTTCAGGTATCCATATTTTTTTTCTTATATCAGTAACTAGAACTCACGAAAGCAACGCAGGTGAAGGGATTCAAAACCGAGAGCTAAATTATATTTCGAATCCAAAAATCAAAAAGTCGGTGTTTGATCACAACAAAACATTCCAAGATTTTCAGCCAAGTGATTTAACTTCTCAGTAGTATGTTCCGCACATGCATGGATAAACAAAACCAATACTTTACGGCCTTGTGTCCCTTTTCTGAAGATTAGCCCTGCCTGACCGGCGAAAATCCTCCCACTACTCACCATTTGACTCCTAAGTTGACTTATGATTCACGCTCCAGAAGATTCAGATGAGATTCTAGTCACTTCTTCTCAGTAGTATGTTTTGCATTTGGATGGATTCAATCGATTTAACAGTTAAAATAGGACGGTTAACAAGCCCGATTCTAGAAAAAAGTTTAAGACTGAAATAATATTGAGTACATAGCACATAGTGGTAGTAGCATTAGTAGTGGTATTAGTATTAGTAGTAATGGTGTTAGTGGTAGTCGTTGTCGTTGTAATGGGACTAGTCATACTCTATGAGAGGAAATTACATACTTTTCGTTATGTAGCTTCGACAAACAAGCCTTCATACGTGTGATTTTTAACGAATGATCATAAATCGGTAATCTAAAATCAACGTGGCATGTTACCTGACATCTCGCTGGCCTGCAAACAAGGAGTGGAAGTCACGTAAATTTGGGCATGTGAAAATGTTTTCGGAAAACACAACTCCTCTACATTCTCAGCGTCCGGTCACTCTTCTTAGCTTTCTTCATCAAAACCAAACTGGTTTTGTTTGCAGGATTAAATTCTCAAGTGAGGATGCGCGTTCTTTCTTTAATCATAGCTTCCTTTATTGGGTAACCCTTGTCCCGGTGAACGCACTCGCTTACTTGGCGTCCATCTTACGGTTAACCTGCGTAACACACATGTCAAACAATGCGATTCGGTCAAATCGAATGCCTATTCCCCCTTGTTTCTCCAAGCTATCCAAAAGACCCCTAGTTTTCATTAACAATCCCCTGCGATCAGTACTGTCGATTGGTTTGATGCTAGTTAAAGGGTTATAAATATGTCTTTAAATCATCTTACATCAAAGTGACGAATTTAAGCGGTCTGCTATCGACTCATTCAAGGCGACTGAGTGAATCAGCGCCCATGGAGACATAATCCATGACAATCGTAACACTTCACGATTGGTTACCATTTATGGTTAATCAAGCTTTTCTTCCACTCTGAGCTCGTGAACTTCCCGTAGTTTCTTGTGACCATTTAACACTGTATATCTCTTGGTATGAAAAATTGATAACGCTCACTTTGGGCTTAAATAACCCATACTTTGAAGCAATCCTACTTGAGACCGAAACGCCATGTACCGACCTATCCGCGTGTAGCACAGTTACTTGTCCACGATCGACCATGCTTTCCGGTATGCGCTTTATTTCTTTGAAAATCTTGTTGTTTTATTGGTCGGCGCTGAACATGAAATCTCGTGACGTAGTAGTAGATTATTGTCCTGCGACGTTGACCACGCGGGTTTCATTCTCGGCCGGTTCAGCATGATTATGGCCGACTATCGTCTTTTGTTCCTTTCGAATCCTATCACATCATCCACAGCAGTTTTCAACGCTCAAATCTCATTCTGCAGTTTGCTGGTCAAAATTTATTCCTATTACATTCAACTTGTTATGAAACCACCATACAAATCAATGTCTTTAGTGATTGAGTTTAATTTCACTAAATGTACATTCGGATGTAAAGTCCGTCAGTTGTGAGGAGTCAATACTTGGTACGGAAATAAACCTGTTATTAAAATTACCATATTTCCATTACATCCCAGTCGTTCTGTCATGACGTCCACAGAAGCTAAAAAATCTGAATTTAGATTGCCAGTAAGTTGAAACAGCCAAAAGTTATCTTGTTTTAATAGGTGTAATCAAGTGCCATTGGTGGAGGTGGTCAAACAATCAGTAACAACATCCGTGACATCGCGAAAACTTGCCGGTTTGAATGAATCACACGTTCAAGTCAGTTTCCGGTGTGTGACTAAATTGTTGCATCATTCAGATGGCGCGCTCCGTCATGGGACCGAATAAAAGTCAAATGCTAACGCCCAGCTGTGCTGGACAAGTTTCTGTTCATACGGTTTGTTGTATTGCATTATCCGTGACTGTATAGGGGTGCCGTTTAATGAGTGCGTTCCGAAAATTCGGCCATAAATAAGTACACGTCTGTTCGCAAACCATTAGGCGATTAAACGAATGAAATAGCATCTAATCGTTATCATCCCAGGAACGCAAATCCCTACTACACCTAACTTTAGCCGAGACAACTGCAACTTCAGCTTTATAGTAAATAAATCAGGATACTGACCGCCGGAGTTAGTCCATTTGGGACTAACAGGGGCGCCAAAACATCAGGTCAGTCTCATTCAGCTTTTTCCCTTCGTGGTTCGTTTCTGCACGCATTTCTGTCTGTGTGCGTTTAGACAATCCGTTTCAGTCGGTCTTCTGTTCACGGCCCGTTGTACTGTCAGCACGATGACGAAGAGCACATGTTAAATGTCCAGGGCACCACCACCTGCGGTGTGGAGATAATGCCACAATGCACTCGGATGAACTGGAGCCAGCATGCGGACACGCGTGGGGTCATCCGGCACATATGTTTTTGTTCTGCCGAACCGATCGATGAAAGCCGATTCGTATTCGAGAATCAATCAATGCACAGATGGCAAGCTTTCAGGCAGACGAAAACAGGTTGAAAATCTACGGGGTGGGATATAAACAAAGCAATCCAAGAAATAAGAAATCTCTCGAACTTGTTACTAAAAGCGTCAGAATTTCGAGTAACCAAAATGAAATCATCGTGACATTTCGAATTGGATATTCCGGGGTTCGAGTCCATTACATAGCCGATCACCAAGGAAATTAGTAATGCCTCATTGCCGGCAACCAATTTCCGGGAAAAACCCGACAGTTATCACAGAAGTAAACTGGAGAAAAATTAGCCAAACATATTAGTAAAAGAAATTCTTCAAAATTTTTACTTTTCGAAACCGAAGTTTAGTCGACTAATCAGTAAATAGATTCCTGCCATTCATTTATTCACTCAACGAATCAGTCAATCTGTCGATTTCGTGTATAATCATTTAGTCGCTCGTAGCGTTAAAGTCCCGAGTTCAACTGTTTTTTGTGTTGGGCTATCCCTTAGCCACATAAACTGATGCACACGTAGGCGCTTCCATTGACCACAGCGAGCCATCAGTCCGATTTTTTTCTTTTTTTGATTTTATAACCTGCCTTGAGAAAGAATACCCACGATAGTCGAAACGTTGGCGTATTACCTCCATCAACAACGCTGTATTATTAACAGTATATCATTCACAATGAAAACAGTGAAATGTTCGTCAATCAGAAGTGGTATTGTTCAACCGAACATTCCAACTCAGAATGGTCAAAAGTCAATCGATGGGTATCTCACCGGCCGAAAAATAAAAAAGCGGCGATAAATTGATGGTTCACGATGGACAAGAAATAATCTACTATCCGCATCATAGATTTGAAATGGCCGTGCATAGCGCTGACTCGATTCTTCAATCCTTGAGGTAATAAATACGTGTTACGGAATCCTGTAAGATGAATCCAAATCGATTGTGCATAAAACCGTGCCGAGCCACGGATGATTTGGGAACATATTAGACTGAATTAGGAATAACATAAAATGAATTTAGAAAACGGTCAACTTCAGTTGAAATCGAAAGACCATGACGAATTCGGTCCGCTTGCACAACATTACAACGATGATCAACTAACTCTCCCCCACTTTTCTGGGTTCTACTTGAAGCGCGAATGCCGTCAGTCCAGACAGGCCCTGGTCAACGGATAAGGCCATGATATTTGGACGTGAAGGCAGCGGGTTTGAATCCTCTCACCGCTGGTCAACTTCCCTACTTGGCAACTCTCCGTTGGCTGCTGGCTCCTTCCTGAAAAATGATGCCTACTTTTGTTTCACTGATAAAGGAAGTAAAAGGATAACTAAAGAAAATATAAGAAGAAAATCAATCATGCTCCTGTGGCAACATTCATTGAGGCATTCACTCGTGACCAGTCATGTCGAAATTCAGTTTGCAAATAGTGTTAACCAAATGTAAGGTCATTTGGTTTATTCGATTTCATTTGCACAGTAACCTGGCAGTTCTGTATGCTTATCGAACGGTTCTCAGTTCATCGAATATCCTCGAGGATTATGGACATCCATACATGAACGGGAATTCCGACAACACATGCGGAAAAAATCTGGCTCACTTCTTTTCTGCTTCTTTAGCGGAAATGAATCAAGAGGGTTATTTAGGTCGGATAAGACGTAAATCCGACAAAACAACTATGAACTATGAATAACCAAGCAGTAGGAAAAGCAACAGGGACACAATGACACATATAGTACGGCATTTTTGTCATTACCCGTTCGCAGATGATGACAATTCTGATAGGGATTTTCAGTCGCTTCTCAGGTAATTTTTATACACTAGTTGAAATCTAAAATGCTTAAAAACAAGCAATTAAACAAACAAAAAATAATTCAAACATGTTCGGTCTGTTATATTCATCTCAAAATTCTTTTCCATTTAATAACAATAATAATAATGGAATATAATCAATTTATCGATCCAATGCTGTATAATTTACCAGGTCCGTTTTACTTCTAGGCAAGTACCCCAAGTATCCAGCATTCGTAGACATCGACTGTCATCAGCAAGTGGGTTTAATTTTTTAATAACGAGAAACTTTTACCAAAGGGATCAATATCACGGGGCTAGGAGAAGTCAGTATGTTCGATCAAGTGTCAAATGTAAAACGGAAGACGAACAAATTGTTCGATTTATGCGAACTGAACACAGCCTATATTTCCAGTATGTGTGTGCGTGTGAATGCGTACTAGTTGTGTGAGGAGAAAATTAGGGAATGTTTCCTCATTTTTCAACTAAAGTACGGTTGGGCCGAACGGGAAGTTTTATTTTCAGTGATGCTAAGAAAACCCATTACTCCTATTCGTATCATAATTATTATCATTATTGTCACCACTTCTGCTAATACATCTACTCCTAACACTCCCAACACTACTGGTAATACTGCTGCGACACTTACGACTACTACTACTACTACTAACAGTACTACTATCAATAATTAAGCCACCATAGAGACTACCGCTGTTAGCACTACTATCACTGATGCTTCTCGCACTATGGACAATGCTAGTCGGATAATCATCATCATTAATAATTCGGTTAACATTAATCGTTAAACATCAGCAGCTACCGGCATCGATGAAATTAGAAGTGCAAAGTTGATCTTACATTTATTCCAAGTCTCTTTATGTAATTACACTGTCAATAAAGAGGTGATTCGATAAGCAATTTTCGTATTGTAACGGCTAAAATGACTCGCTCTAATCTGCTTCTCAGTATACTCTTTGGATAAAGACAGTTCTTTTTTATGTCACTTCGCTTTCCCGTAAGGCCAAAGATTATGAAAAAAGTTCAAGGTGGTCAAACGGTTGAGGTTGTGGCGTTTGGACGTGAAGGTCGCGGGCTCTAACTGTCCCACCGCCAGCCACTCTCCCCACTTGGTAGCCCTTCCGTTGGCCGCGGCCCACATCCTGGAAATAAAATGACTAACACTTATTTTGTTCATAAAAGAACCAAATAAAGAAATAGACTAGTCACCTGATTAACGCATGCCCATCATTCATTCGCGCACTTGTGCAGCAATTCTGATTAGCATCCCATCGCTGGGAGGGCAAAGAACCTCGGGCTGAAGGGTCCGGAACATTTTGTTGGCTTCGACTGATATTTACTGAAAAGTTAAGCCCGACCCCATTTAGTACTGAGGCGACGCGAAAGAGAAAATAGACCGAAATATCGTAATGCCACATACCAATATTAGTAGTATGGCGGTGGCCAAGCGGATAATGTCGTGACGTTTGAACGTGAAGGTCGCAGATTCGAGTCCTCCCGCCGCCGGTCAACATCGCCACTTGGCAGCCCTTTGTTGACCACGGTCCCCTTCCTAAAAAGGGATGTACATTGTTATTACATTAATAAAAAGATTAGAAGATAAAAAGATAAAAAAAGATCAAGATGTGTGTATTCGTATAAGCCTCGATGGTTGGGAAAATATCCCCGAGTATAGTTTCTATAAGAACACCGTCCTTTCAGTACAACATGAAGACAAAAAAGAGGCCGTTGGAAATCGTTCCATGACATCCCTTTTCCTTCTATAGAGTTTTAACAAAGAAAAAACCTTCTGGATAACACGTCAGTCTTCGTACTTCTATCCAGCTGTGCTTCTTCCGACAGAAGACTTATGCACGTGACCTGGCCCTGTGTACCATCAAGCAAAGTGTAGTTCCTCTTGAATCACAATTTCCTCCAACCGCCGACTGTCATCGTTATCCGAACCTAGGGCAAACTTCGTGCCACAGAATACTAAGCAATCGGTTCTGCTTGGTTCTTTGATGAGGTCTGTGGGCACAAATCTTGCCATTTTAATGAACTTTTCACGGTTGGATTAATACGAAATCGGAAAAATCTGTCAAACGCAAAAATTTCCAGTCGAATCCTTTGGTTGATTCCGCAAAAAATGTTTCAGTTTTTCTCCAGCGACATCATTCCACGCGCGAGTCATCTGGTGTTAGTTTAGCAATGCGAATGATGAGCAAAAAACGTACCTGTCTGAACGAGTTGGTGATTGGCTGTGTGCAAAATTTGGACGCTTTTCTCACACGGCCCGGAACGCGCTAGCAAAAGCACCTGTTTTCATAGCCCAGATCCGCCTTAGTCAGAACTGGAATGCACTGACGTGATTGTAACGAACCTTGTTCCCTGTTCATTCTGTTCAAGTGATCCGCTTTTAGATCGATTCATATAGTATTTTAACACTAACTACACGACCTACGAAAGAGTAGTTTCATCGAACGAATTAGGACAAGAAGTTTGCCAAAAAAAACAAGTCTGTTTACAATAAGCCGACATGTGCGGGACAAAAATGATTTGTGCATTGTCACCAAATCAAAAGAGTATGACGGTTTTGGTTTTACATGCGGTTAGGAAGTAGGAATCCGTGCTATGTAGAATTCTTGAGACATCAGCGTCCAAAAAACAGTCCCGTGAAAGGTAGCAATCATTTACTTTTTGCTTGCAATGAGAGGGTTAACGTGCAATGAATTTTTTTGTTGTCGTGCCGATTAGGCAATGAACACGTCAGTGAATCATTTCCGAAAATGAGTGCCGTTTTACTGAATTTCCAAATAAATCAACTACCGATTTTCTCACGCCCATACTTTCTGACCGAGGCTAAATCCGTTACACACGGTTTGACCAAATTTGTTTCGTCGGTGTAAAAGTGCCGGCCAATGAGGTTCAAAGGAACAATTGGAAAAATTGATCAATTCGTTCCTTGTAATTGTGTCGTGTAGAAATTTTTCGAATAAAACTTTAGTTCCCAATATAAACGGATAATCTTCGTCCGTCCTGTCCACTGTTATCGGACCAGGCGGATTATGTTTCAACAACGTCTGAACGTTTGTTCTCATAAATACCTTCTAGCACAGAGAGCGCAACGCAAAGCTCAGCCTTCAGTTCACCAATCACAAAAGTGGGACCAAGAGCCCGGATCGAACCCCATTAGTTTCAGAATGCAGAGTTTACGACTTTGCTATTTTGTCCGGGACTGTCAAATGCGTATCACTGTGGAACAATAATGAGTTGTTTTTAAAATGACGTAAAACTCAGGGAACGGATATGACATTATAGTTCGGTCTATTTCAGAGGTAATGTCAAAACATCTACCAACAACGCTGTGTTATTAACATTATATCATTCACAATTAAAAACCAATACACGGCGCATCGATTTTTCGATACAGTCCTTACATCATTTGGTCCTGATAATGTCAAAACAGTTCACAATTTTCAATCGACTGGATTATCGTGATGGATTTCTGATAGATCACAATATTGACCTATCTACGAAGCACCCAATCGATTTTTCTCGCTTCGAAGTACAATGCAAGACTGTGTGTTACCGGTGATTTTTGAATAGGCACCGGTGCCACGGATTTTATCAAAGATTCGTTCATTGAATATTATCGAGTGACTTTTCCCAGAATTTAATGATTAAGGAAAATGATGGTTTACAACAGGGACTGGGCACCAGTGCGAATATTGATGATCTGGTTTCTTCTTTGTGTATTCCGGATCACTGATGTTCTGTGATTGGTAAAAGAGAAAAGAAATTTTCAAGGGCGTGCGTAGATGATAATTTCTTGTAAGAACCCCACGGGGGCTCGTTGTACGATTTTCCATCTTTTCGTAGATCGAACATACTTTTGGCAATAAAAACACATTGTCCAACTAGTAGTCTGTTTCGTAACGTGGAAAATGTGATGAGACGTTTGCTCTACTTCGGCCACTCTCCCCAATTCGGACCAATTGTGGTGAGAAAGAAAAAAGCAGAGCAGGCAAAAAGTTCGTTCTTTAATCAAAACAAAATAGCCTACATTAGTCATCGATGAACACTTCTCACTGATTGGTTATTCTGCCGGCTAATTCGGTCCCTCACCACTAATCAACTTTCTTACGCAGTGTTCTTATTTCCATCAACGCGAAGTGGCCGAAGCTATGTTGATCTCTGATCTAAGTAGAGGTCATGACCAGTCAATGCTCAATACCCTTACATGCTCTTCTTTTTAAAGCGTAGCTTTGTCTAATCGGCCAAAGTCTTTTATCGATTCCCGCGTGTAATTTTGGCTTAGATTTATCGACGGAATGTTTCAAGTGAGATTCTAATGCCAGCCTTAAAAAGAAGTGTGAAAAGTAAGCAGATGGTCGGACAAACAAACGGCGCGATTGATTACCTCATGAGCGGCATAAACCCCGAAACCGATCAGGTTCTTTCGAGGGCGATATTCTTCAATAGTCGGCATGCGAACACACTACTGACAAAGTAGTGAAACAACTGGTAGCATGTGGGAAAGAGGTGTGTAAACGACACCAACAGTACACACAATCACATTCCTTTGATTCGTGTTGCTATGGTCACCAGTGTTTGCCCATAATGTGGTGTACTTTCAAACTGCTCATTAAATCACTGCCATGGGAACAGGGGAAGTTGCTACATCTATCAACTCATCTATTGAAAACAATCCAAGGCATCCGGTGCTATGTAATTCGTACAGGAAACTAGAACGTCCGTAAATCGCATCGTTCCTATTTGAGGACAGTGCAAACAAAGGAAATCTGCTCCTTGATTTTCCTAGAATCAGGCAATCTCGGTTTTGGATTGGGGCCCCGAAGAACACGAGAAGAAGCTTTCGGGAGAGACGGAAAATCCAACGGAATCACGATAACCAAATTCCATTTCATTTCCTATGGCGTCAACTTCTCTCTTGACCTTATTGCAGTCAAATAGGGATTTATGAACATAAATAGAAAGATACCCCGTTCTTTGTTTAACTGTTTGACAGCACGAAGGTAGTGGTTAGATCAAAGCGCTCCGTAAAATGTTATTGATGATGTTTAACAAGGCAGGAAAGCTACGGTCAACCTTATTTTGGGGCATTTGGAGAAAACAACGAATCGACTATCTGCCATTTACGGTGACCGGGCTTGAGAACCGAGGTTTGAATTTTTGCCAGGCTGCTTCTTACAGATTCCATCCTTTTGCTAGTGTGAAACGGGAATTTCTGAAAATGAATTCTCTCATAAATCTCAGATAACGCACGGTGTCAACAATACAAACGAATTTCTCTCCGGCTCACGTGAGGGATTGTCTCAGTGTTCGCCATCTCTTCTCCCCCTCACCCGATAGCACTGACCTTAATAAATCCGCGGAGGTGATTTCCGTTTGAAAAATCCTATTTAGCCTAACCGAGACAAAGTCGGGTGCAGCCTTGATAGCAATTAGGAACTCTCGGAAGAGGACTGGATTCATTCCACGACCCTAGATCCCAACAAACTAAGTCTACGGAAAGACAGACCGTACGAATTTCATTTAAGCCAACCCAGGCGCCTTGTAAGAGCTGTAAAAACCAGCTAGACCTGTTTGGCAAATGGGATAGGTCACTTGCAATCTTGCTATACAGTTTTCTTATGGACGGTCTCGGTGACTAAAACGGCTTGAATCTCAGGGCAAGAAAACGTACTTCTCGTTATCGACTGGTTAGAAGCAATCAAGAGTAAAGCGTTCCCTGGGCACTGGACACTTTTTCTGGACGATAAACAAAGGAAAACGATTAACTGAACCGATGGATTGGTATTTTCTTTGTCTAACCCTATTTAGCCCTAACTCTCGGAGACTACCAAATGAATCTCTCGTTCCTTAAAAAGTACTACAGAATGGACTCCAATTCATTCTGAGAAGCCTTTTTATGGGAATTTTGGGCAGGCGTGTTTTTGAAGACAATCTGATCATCGGTAAACCGTTCCCGTAAGTTTCCATTGTCAAACACATCTCCTGACGCACTTTTTCACAATGGAAACTGAATTGCGTATAATTTTATTTTTATAAGCATATTTCACGTTCATTAGCGTGCCAGAAATTTTCCGTGAAAACTTTTACGAATAAATCTGACTGGCCAATCACGAGTGACTTTAAGGGTGATGGATTCATGTTTTGACGCATGTTTTACAACAGAGAAAAGAGAAGACGTTTGTCTTATTTCTTTCCAGAAATCTTCGATCGATTCTACCTATCGATCGCTATCGCCGGTTCTCTTTAACTCTAGTGAGAAAAGCTCGGTTGACAAGACATGGAACGCTTGTTTATTAGTCAAAATGAAATTAATTATATTGGTCCATGTGTCAATTATGGGTGGTCATCATCATAAGCTTGACTTTCCGAGTGAGGATGGCATCTAATTATCAGAACATTTCACCGTGTTTGAATTTGACGGAAAATGCAGCGCCCACCAGAATCTACATAGCCCTCACTTTGCAACGGGTTAAATCAGCCATACTAACTAAACCGTTCGTTGTCCTGGACGATTGAGTCAATGCCTCCGAACGCGATTATTCGAAAATGCGACTCCACTCGTTCTCAGTTTTCCAAAACAGGCAGTAAATTCAGTACAGGGATAGTACAGTACTACAAGGTATGAACATTTCGCAACAGACTGAATACCAGAGCACATCAAAAGCAAGCCAAAGAAGGAAAATTAAATGACTAAAGTCATCTAAGAATCCCATTCGTTAGAATGCACGTGAAAGAACGAAGTGAACGAAATCCGATCGAACACCATGTCTGCACAAATCAAATGGTAAATCTAAAAGAGAGGGCAATGTTAAAGACTGACCAAATACGAGGATGCGGTTTGATGAGTAGTAGAATTGATTTTTATCGCAAGATTCTTTAATTTTGTTTAGACCTAATGAAGGGTTAGGTAAACCGATCTCCATTATGAAAAACGGGGGATCGAATAAAGTGCTCATGTTTATGATCAAAATATGGTTGAAGCGATCCAACGATCGAGCATTCAAAGAAAAACCAAGATAATATTATTGTAAAACATCTTTAACGCACGAGAATATCTACGGATGACGTGTTCCTTGTCACAATCTTGATTTGTTATTTTTACAAATGAATGGTGTACCGAATGCGAACAAATAATAGGTCTAATTGAGTCGAGAGAGAGTGACCACCACCCGGAGAAACAGGGAAATGCAATCGTGATTGCAAAGATTGAGATGAACGGTGATTATTCTGTGTGGGGATGGAATATTTTCATCAACTAATTCACCATAGGACGTCATCGTTCAACTCACTATTAAGAAACCATGGAATCACTGTTTCATCCTTGTAAGGAATCATCAAGATGATAGCACGCAGTGAAATACTGGATGAAAACATTCTATCTCCTACTACGAACATACCAAGTAGCCAAGCTCTGTAGGTCATATCCAAAGCCTTCGTCGCACTTAGGCTGCCTGCAAAGTAGTCATCTATCAGCAAAGGTCGACCGCTGTACGATAACGGTCTGTGGCCGTGCTAATCAGTGACGGATAGGTGCAACGTCATCATTTGGTTAAGTTCAACAAACCGTTGAGAGCCTGCCGGGTAGCGTAATGACTAAGGTGTTTGACACAAAATCGTTCGTCTTGGGTTCGCGTCGGACATGTATACACAGTATCAGTTACCGTGTCACACAATAAGGGTAAACATTTGGCATGACATGTCACCATCAAACAGTCAACTTCGCTAATGAAGAAAGTGAAAACAATGCTGAACTTGCTTGACCATCGGCTATTGATGTGGGCTGTTCGCTTTCGTCTTGGATTGAAGTCTATCCTAAGGAAAGCACTGAAATTATTCAGAGCGCACTACGTCAACCGCACTATCTTTGTTGTGCCAGGATTCTTGAGTACGGACTGCACATGGGTTCCGGGAAACTCGGCAGTACAAAACACTGGTTAGGCACGGTACGTTCCGAAAGAAAACCTCACGTTCGTTCTAACCAAAACAGGAAAGGACAACTTACTTGGAGATGTGAGACTAAGAACCACCTGCTAACCTACAGGCTTGTGTATTTTGGACGAGGGTGCTTTTGACAAACCTACGTACCAGATCAATGCGGATGATAAAAGAGGACCAATATGGATGAAGACCACTTTCGACATGGTCAATGTATGTGTGTCCGCGCGTGTGAATAAATCCAAGTGACCGCACCAAAGGATTACGAACTGTAGGTCGACCAATCCGGGGGCGTGCATGTCACACTGTCAGCATTTGAATAGTACGAACTGCTACATCGCCTGCCTAAGGTAACAAGAGTCAATTTCTAACAGCCTGGGAGGATTTTCCTGGAAAACGTGAAACTGAGAGGTTTGCTCTGAAGAAAACTCAGTTTTCATGAAATAATTCACCGCGGGATATCATCGCCCAGCCCACCATAAAGAAACCATGGAAGCACTGTACAGCGGTTTCATCCTTGTTAGGAATCATCAGCAGTGCATATCCACCGCGCCCGAACAGGGACGCGAACCCAAGACGAACGATTTTGTGTCAAACACCTTAGTCATTACGCTACCCGGCAGGCTCTCAACGGTTCGTTGAACTTAACCAAATGATGACGTTGCACCTATCCGTCACTGATTAGCGCGGTCACAGACCGTTATCGTACAACATTCGACCATTACTGACAGATGACTTCTCTGCAGAATGAAACAGCTGCATAGTGCTCCCATGGCAGTCACATAAACAATTGCGTGACTAATCTTCCAAACTAATGCACAAACGTATTTGATGTTCTGAATTCCGGTAACGGACTAATAAGTCAATGACGTGACGAGTATGATGACCGCTTGATTTTCTTACATGGTTTGATAAATACTCGCATTTGTAAGATTACGGAGCTAGAGTACAAAGTGAATTTACCAAACACCCTAATCACGACTGGGATTGAAACAGCAAAGTCAACCCGAAATTTCAAATCCGAGGCACACAATCGGGAATCATAAATGCTGACAGTGGAACTTTCCGACTTGCAATACAAAGTTTCCATCAAACCCTGATTGCACACTGCACCCATTTGTAGTAGTTTGTATCAAGTTTGGCTAGAGAACAACCGGCGATTAAGTACGATAATAAGCAGATATTCACTGTATTGTTATGCATCCGCGTTTTTGATGAAGATAATTCCGTGACCAGCATTTGCTTTGTCAACTTCCACCAGTCGATGTTTTTGTAGTCTTACGTGACCAGTCCAGCGTACATGCTTCTTTTGTCAGTTAATAATGCATCGAGATCGTATGTAGCTTTAAGTGCACTGGAGAAGAAATATCCTGTACATCAAGCAATCATTGGCCACGAAAAAAAACAAACGCGTATTGGACAGAGCATTAGCAATTTGGCTCATACATCAAGCTAATTGCAATTTCAGCTAGGTCTGGTTTCCTACTGGATACACACGCCCCAGTTGGGGGAATCTGCCTTGCCGTGGATAATTCGTAGATGACTACTCTTGTTTTCTGTTTCCCCGTCAACAATGTTTATTGTGGTCTGGGTGCGCATGTGTTAGGGCTACTGTAACTGTCAGAAAGCTTGGTTTTCCCAGCATGTACGTGTGTGTGTATGTGTGTGTGCGCGTGTGCAGTGTTTGTGCTTAGAAAGTAAGATTCCGCGAGCGGATAGATGGAATACGAATTCCTTTTACGGGAAACTCCGAACCCACCTCCTTGCCCCGGTCGGAGCTGGAAGTCGTTGGAACAAGACAAGTTTGCAAAGCCACTAATAGTACTTCTCAATGAGACCAGAAGACGTGCTGTTTTGTCAGGAAAAGGGATGTTTAGCCTTTCGAATAGCTGCCCGTTTCTTCACGCCAACGTTCTTCAAATGTCCTTGACCTTAAGTTCCGGATACTTGTTAGTCATCCAAGGACAATTAGTGATTAGGTTTTTCAAGTTCGTTGGCCGAATAAGTCAAGCTAAGTCCAAGCTGCAAAATTCTTGCCACTGGGAGTTCATGAATGTGCTTATGGTCTATGCAAGCATGTTTGAAAACGATTTGTTTCATCCATCGTCGAAACATTATGTTGGGATGATGTGACCAAGTGGGCAATCTGGATAGGCTGGGCAGACATATGCTTACGTGAAGCAATTCAATAAATCTTGAAGATAGAGTTCCTTGAACAACGAGTAGAAAGTTTCACGCTAAGTAAAAGTGAGGCAATCAAGATACAATTGGTTTGATGCAGCATCTCCTCTCTCCGTTAATACACCCCTGAAAAGTTGCAGAAACTGCGACCGACCATGGGGAAATACGCTTGATAATCCCTAACTCATACTTCACATTCCATGAAATAATAAACCGTGTTATGTCATTGCATAATTTGTCATTAAGAAACCATGGAAGCTGTTTCATTCTGCAGAGAAGTCATTTGTCATCAAAGGTCGATTGCTTTACGCTAGCCACCCGTATCCGTGCTAATCAATGACGGATAGGTGCAACACCATCATGTTGTGAAGTTCAACAAACCGTTGAGAGCTTGCCCGGTAGCATATTGGCTAAGGCATTCGACACAAAATCGTTCGTCTCGAGTTCTCGTCCCAGTTCGGCCATGGGATGGATATGCCCTACTGATGGTTCCCAATAAGAATGAAACAGGTGTGCGATGGTTGCATTGTTTCATAATGTTGAGTTGAGCGATGATATCACGTGGTGAATTATGTCATGGAGACATTATCCATTACTAACACTTCCAAATCCCTTTGGAAATCACGTGCAAGCACGAACGGACATAGTCACAGTATAGGTTGAATTGAACCATTTCATGTTCTCTTTTCGACCATGAACAAACATTCACAACACTGTTCATTCCGAAGAATGACAAGGCTGCCGACGCGACTGCAACTGACTCACTGACCATGGGCAAACATTCTAAGTTATATGCTATCAAAAATCTACCCCCCTACTGCAGTCTGCAGAAGCGGCTGTTATTCGCTGTCATAACTCCAATTCGAGCAAACACCAGGAACTTGTGACAGTTTCCACCCTTCTCTGATACAGGATATGTGGAGATAAGGAGACTGCTGACAGAGCCTTCGTCCACCTGTCCAGTCCGAGTGACTTAAAAGAATTTTTTCCTGTCCATTGGCTTTCTCCTGTATGTGTGGCTTTCGATTTCCTCAACCCTGCCAATTCTCAGAATCCACTGCCATTCGAGATGCCTGCACAAATGGGAGGAAAAAATGCAAAACAGTTGGGTTCCGTCTATCTTGTAGCCATGCTTTTCTTTGCACTCGAGACAAATGCAATCGCTACAAGTTATCATTGGGGTTGTTTGAGTTGGCTGTTGATTATTTCTTCAGGAAAATACAAAATCAAAGGTTAGCTTCTATTGGGCAAAAGAACCACAGTGTATTCGTACATGGTGGATATTTTTGTATGAATTCAGATTATAAATGCAAACCTTCACAGCCGAGGATTTGCGTCTACACGCTCCGATCAGGTCACGTGATTCCGGAGCTCGGTTGTTCTGAATGGCTTTGGGTTAGAAATCCAAATACCTAGGATGCATAGATCTCAGTGCGCAAAGTACAAGGGGAGATCCTTCGTTTTGATTTTCTCACCATCTGTTCCCGAACTATGTTTACGTTTCATCGATATGGATTTATTTGTCCATGTCTACACGATAGAACACGTTCATCCGTCAATTTGTTTCTTGCCATGGTTTTCAGCTAGTCCTCTCGTTTAATCTCATCCAAACATTATACAGCTTGTTTTTACCGTAAACATCTGTCGGATCGTTACGCTCGGTTCCGTTGCTTAACCTTCCCTCTTCCATCGCTTCCGATAGGTTACTGTTGTGAAAGGTAATTTTATTTAATCTTATCATTGATGGCACTAGTAGTGCTACTCTCTGTTTCCAATTTACTTACTCGAGGCCCCAGGTGGCTCCAAGCAGAAGTCAGACAAACGCCATGAGTTCTATCACCATTTTCGTCTCGGTGGTGATACTGAATCAGTGGTTTATCATGATGCTCATAACAGACATGTATTTACCGATTAAGTGCCATTAGAATCAAGGCGAAGCAGAAAAACAATGAGGGAGATAAAAAAAAGACAAGAAAACCGAAAATAGTGCAGAGTTCACCACACGCTAACTCTTCCAGCCTCTATGGGTTAGTCGTTGGGACACGGTTCGCCTGTAGGCTCAAAATATCACGATTCCCCAAACTGGATTACAGGATTGACTTGGGGTATTCCTCCTCAAGACTTTGACCAAATTGTCTGATCAACAAAGCAGATGAACGATCGAAAGATCTCGCAATCCATCGGAGCTTATGACTGACGATTCAGTTCGTACACCCTTCATATGAAGCCAGCCATCCTGGGTTTCGAGTGCACTCCTCCACAACGGATGCTGGTGAGCATGCAGCATGATTTTTCGTGCACCACGGGTATTTGGTTTGGCAACTGGGTTTTAATCATCTCTCCTAGGCTGACTACCAAATGTCTTGCAATATGTTGAGGGCGCCTGATAGTTGCTTTCGTCTTTGCGGTAGTGAAAATACTTTCGGTACGAGAAGCTAGTAGTCAAGACCTCCTCAAAAGAGGCTGTTTGAGGTACCGCGCTCGTCTGGATACATTTTCAAAGGTGTTCAAGCCGAGTAGCTGCTCGTAAACTACAAACATTCATACAATACTAAGGCATTTGGCGGTTTTGGTCGCCGATGGGTTTGCTCATCACTCTCTTGTTTTGAAAAAACGCATCAGATCGGGAAACCGGAATATCGTGAGGGTCAAAAGATTGCAAGATAATCTAACCATCTGGCACAGACTTGAACATGAATCCGCCTACAGTTATTTTTTCCGTCGTTTACGGTACACAGCACTAGTTGTCCAAGTTTGTCCTTGAAAAATCTCATGTCGAGCATTCAAATTGAGAGGATGAAGACAAATGACATACATATAACTTATTATTCGAAAGACGAACTCAATTCGGTGTTATCCTGTGACCTAGGGTTAAGCTTGATTCATCATGGGATTGGTGAATTGGGCGTAATCCCCAGCAGCTAAGTGGGAACAACGACTGACAATCATTTAGTCGCGTAGACCTGTTCCGAGATTCGATCACAGAGGACGTGAAACTGATACAGATGAACAAAACTTTCTGTCCCGACAAAGACATTAAGAGACAGATTCCGGAATGACTTTCAACTGACGACTGTGAATTAGCTGGACTCATCAAGTGATTCCCGTAACACGTATTTTGGTTCTGTTTTCACGTCTCCATGTCGTTCTCCAATTTACTACTAGCATCGTATTAGCATAGATTGTTGGCATATCAAGTTTGGGTGTGTGTGTGTCGACTGAAAACTTTGTTTGATCAAATGACCAAATCAGATGAGTATAAAATAACAATTTTCAATGAAAAAATGTGACTTACTCACGCCTACCCTGCTGTGCTTATGTTGATTACGGTAACATGTTCAAGTGGATCAGCAAGCCCGCTTGCAATCGATAAGAAGAAGAATAGATTTAAGAAAATCTACGTTTTTAGGTTCAGTCACGTTTACACATTTGGGTTAAAAAATTCCGCACAAAATTAGGTAGGAAATTTTGCGTGGGATCACACACCTCTAGGGGATTTGACCGCAACAACTACACTGGCTGCTATTGATCGCCACTAAAATCAGACCATACTGGAAAGGGATAGACATTTTTGTCACAGTCGTTGCGCGAACCGCGTCTCGCGACCACGTGATCACTGAATCACGTGATCCGTAGATTTCGTTTGTTACGGCCTAGGGTGAACAAGCAGAAGTGGATTGTCAGGATGAATTTACGACTGACAGTGGAGATAAGAACGAATTGTGAGTAAGAGGCTGTTTTATGGAAGTCGAAGCTTCCTTGATATCATTTGCAAAGAAAACTGAGCATTAGTTGACCAACTTTTGATCGAATAATTGAAGCATAGTGAAAACAATGAAAAATGTACCATTCATTAGCATGCAGGTACCGTTCTGGTTATTTGACCGAATATGCGTTCACGGAATGAGTGTTTACAAGCAGTTTCTTTCGTCACCCTTCTTATTTGGTATGGAATCATGTGTAAATAAATAAATCTGGGGATCCCTACGAGTAGGAACCAGGGGAAAACATTCAAGAGACCAAAGTCACCAACTGCACATATGGAGCGGACCAAACATTACTCATCCCAATTTCCCTGAGAATGCAGAGTGTGGTCACGAATTTCAGTCGTTTTTGTTCTCCTACTTAACTCGTTACGGTTTCTTCATAGTAGTTTCCCTTCCCATGTCGCGGAGTTAAACCACTGTCCACAGAGTATTGTAACACATTTGGTGTGCGCTATCAAACTGTCTGGCTTCAGCGGGTGTTATCACCTTGGCTGAATGTCTATTTTATTGCCAATGCAACCAGGAGAAATGCCGAGTTTTTCTGGCAGACAAAACTGACAGTATGCATTCCTCTGCCCGGTGATTTGTCTCATCGTATTCGTGTTTATGTAGGACTCTCATGACATTCAATCTATCACCTATCGTACGGGCCCTAATCAGTTGATCAGAGGAACACAGAAAAAAATCCGCGCGAGGGCGATTTTATGTCCCCGCGCCGCTCGGTCTGCATACAACTTGTCTCTCGGATGACCATGAATTCATACGAAATGGTTGACCTGAAAGAAACCAACTCAACTGGGCTCGTTTATCTGATAATAAGTGGTAATAATGATTCTATGTTAGGTACACAAATTCGTATTCAATTTGTTTCAGTACGCTTTTCGTAGATGTGGTACCACTTCCAAAATCCAGTAGCAAGTCGCTGTCCGACGTAATACACTTTGATGACCGTCGAAAAAATCGTGGGAAGTTTTTCTGGGGAAAAACCTGTCAAGTCAAGCCTAAGCCGTCCAGTAGGTCATGGCACTTGTGAGACTGAAGTCAGGGAAAGTATTTTCTTGGTTTGACTTGATTTGAAAATGTGAACCGTTGCTTTCGGAGTGGATAAATGTAAGCTCATTCTGGGACACGTACATGCATCGCTCGTATGCCACAGGCCTCACTAAGTCCTACTTCAGGAACCATGTTCCATCTGATAAGATCTTTCCGTGTTAGAGTTAGACAAATTTATAAACACGTCTCCAATAGAAACTTTTCCGTTCTACCAGAGTAGAACACCGAATATTCGCTAGTAGTGTGAAAAGGTGAAATTAATAAAAAGGTATCAGAAATGGGATACCCTAGCCTTCTTTCATCTGATCATAATTGCCTTGGTAAATGGAATGGAATATGGTTCCTGATAAGATACAAGAAAATGTAGCGGATTAGTCGAAACAATTTACGGTTCCCATCAGACAAGCAGGGCACATTAGCAGATACCGACGAGCACATTTGAACTCCACTGGACTTTTGCCATCGGGATTCATGTTTACCGTAACTTTTCCCTAATGATCAACCTCGAGCAGTTCGGACTTGTATGTCCAAGCTCGAGTCCTCCCGCCATGTTTGACCACTCCTCAATTTGCAGATCACAGTTTGACCGCACCTTGACGCATTTTGATGGCCTGCTAGCCTCCTTGACCCAACAAAGTACACGGAACAGCTTATCTAAAACCGACTAATCACTTATACCCAGACAGTCAACGGGTAGAGGTCTGTCGAAATAGTTTGCTGGTCCTCTAGGTAAGTGGTTGATTTGAGCCGGTAGCTCAGTCGGAAAAATGAGTGGAAAAATCCCTGGTCAAAATAGATGGGTATTCACGGATTACATTCCGCTGCCTTGTGGACAGGTTCTTGGCGGAACCGAAGGCTTTGGTTGAGAGCCTTATTTATTCTCTTGTATATCGGCTGGGTTCCCTAGGAGTTCTCCTTTATCTCTTCAATGAAATAGAAAAAAAAACAAATTGAGTTTCTTATTGTACAGACCTTCGAACGGGATAATCAGGACCGCGCCCACCACCTGATCCAGCAGCGTATGCAGTAATCCGCATGCGCTTGCTCAGAGCCTCCTTCCTGGGTTAACGCCCCACTGCCTTGTAGATCAGGCTTTCTGAGTTAAAAGCCCCGGTTTGAGTTGCTAAAGCAGAATCTCCCATTTGGGATACAGTCAGCCACGAAGTACTGCTCACCCAAATACCTCCAACATCCTTTCTATGGCGAACCTTATATCCCGGAAAGTTGTTCGTAATTACGTTTCTGAAAATAGTCTACATTATCCTATCACAATGACAGGGGTTGATTAATAAAGAAAACAATATAGAAGCAACCACGGTTCAAAGATATAAAATCAATATATCAATTGAAACGCGGCTACTAGCAACGAATCATAACCGGGGAAATATCTCGACTTGCGGGTTTAACCGAACCAGCGAGTGACTAGGAAACCTTCTAGTGCATTATGCAGTTACCCGGTAGACAAGTTGACCAATCTTTTAGAGGGAGTCAGTTTTTTTATTTAACATCACAAGTTTTCGATGTTAGTCACCACAAATGCTTATTTACTCGACTGAAAGTTGAGAACTTACTAATCTGTTGCACAATTTTACATAACATTTAGTAAGAATATAAGGAAAGTTTCTGAACTGGTGAAAAGATTTACCGAAAACGTGCAATGTGCGGGAAATGTAGACATACTGATAACTTATTTATTACATTCATTATGAGGGACTATTTGCACTCGATAGCAACTGATTCTTCCGGTTGATCTACCCACGGGCAACTTAATCGGAAATTTGTTTTTTGATCAAAACCAGCAACGGCAGGAAATGGCGAATGTTTTTCTTCCACTCGTGCTTTCTATTTGCTTGTGATTGTCCATTCTCATGTATGTTTGTGTCTGGCCATCGTTCGGCCAAACTGAGATGGTATTTCATCCGGGAACAACTATAGCAATAAACTCCTTATATGTGGGACGAGACCGAAAACACCCCGGGGATGGGGGTTGGGGTAGAGTTAGGTGGGGTTTGGTAAACAGCTACGGAGACCTCAACTTAACGCTCATTCTCCGATGTTTCCTTCGACCTCCGTTGTACGAGACAGTGCGGAACTGATAACACCGTGAAAAGTTTGTTTTTGCAACTCCGACTCTCAGACAAATTATCTTGCCTCGTATCGGACTTGTGTGCCACGTCCGCGGTGGATTGAAATCAAGGTCCTCGCAGATTTCCACTTTCAGTTCATCGGTGAAGATCACGATTTGGGTGTGAGGTTAATTTTATTTATTAATTTGTTTTTTTTTCTATTATTTCCGGTGTTGGAAAATTGTGATTAATGTTTTTCTCAGGTTAGACGGTAACTTGCAAACGAAGGAGGTATTTTTAGATAAAAAGTAAAAACTCGCCGATTAACGAGCCCGGGAATCGTCAAGTTATTAAATTATTTCACTGTGGTTCTCGACAAAGACACCCAGTCGGTCAGCGCCAATGTAATCGTGTCAAACCGTCATAGGAACTCAATGCAGAATCGGAGACTGGGGATTCAAAGGTGTACCGTTAGACCAACGAGGCAACCCAAACATCTAAAAAATTTCAATCTTGCGGGTGCCATGATTTGTTATGGTGCTTTTCATCGTTCATTTTTTCCGAAGTAATAAGTTGCCATTTTAATCTTGAAATACTACTCCCAACCTTCATCTAATAAACCATTGTTTGTGGTCAAATGCAAATAAAACTGGTCGATACGGGGAAACCAGTATGTACAGCTAATTTAATATCCGGACTTATCTGATTGAAGTCCCAGAGTTTGTCATTTCTATTCGAGTTTTTTCTCCGTCGTCTAACCAATAATGTAGATATGTTTGGGATGACTTTTCCATCTTCAAATTGTAAAGTGTTCTTTCTGGACTCCGGAACGATCCGAAGCAGAAGCTTGCTCCTGCGAGTACAGCATTGGGTGAAGTAGACGGATTTAGCTACTTCGATAATTATATTTCACCTGCTGGACGTATATCGGATGAAGTGCCTTTGCGCATAGGGAAGACTCAACTGGCTTTTCCTAATTTGAGACATCTTTGATGTCGGCGTGATATGCGGTTATCGAACAAATGCCAGGAACGTGCGTAAGAAACGAGTTCTGTGATGCTCTGCGGCTCTGAAACATGGCCGATGAAGACAGATTTGGAAAGATTTTGGGTATTTGAACACCATCGGTAGATTATAGTGGGAGAATTTTGTGATCAACTCTGAGGTCAAACATAAGGTACTGGATCCTAGGGTCCAATCTTTAGGACAGCTACTGAATCAAAATAGGATAAGGTGGTTGGGATATGTTTTTCGCCTGGCCGCAGAATGGCGGGCTCGTTATGCGCTACCGTGTCAGTTGGGATAGAGGCAACCATTCCATAACACCGAAAAAGAGTATGAAAGCTTTAACCAGTGGAATGCATGGTGTACTTGCAGCTTGACTACTCTGCTCGGGTCCACGAGATCCCCAAAAGCGACTGATAGATCCAGATCAATATAATTCTTTAGCTTGTCACGTTGCGGTTGTTCTTTTGCTGTTTCCCGTTCTTCATATTCCTTTGAGTAATTAGTGATGTGAAGTAACAACAAAACCCGAATCACATTGACGCAATCTTATAGTTTAGGCGAGTTGAACTGGATCGAACGAAATGGAGCTATAGAATGAGCGCACAAATCTAATCGAACATTGTTCTGTAAAGGGAGAAAATGCTTGTTCTTATACCGCCTCCCATGTCTGTAATCGATTCTCCCTTTCGGTTGTTATCACACGTTTTCACTACCCTTAGTGAGAAGAGACGGGTTGAGCAAACACAAAACGCTCGTTTACTAATCAAAATCATGTTGTCTATATTGAGCCTAGTGCGACCACCAGTCCCTGTCTGATTAATCTCCCGGCTAATTTGGTTCATCGTTATGAAATGACGTCCTCAGGAGAATTTTTGTTCAACTTATTGAGTTGCGTGATCACTGCGATGTCATAGCACCCATACTGATTTTTGACCGCGATAACAGATGTGCCCAATCAATATTCACTACTCGCACGATGACCAAATGGAATGGGTCGCTTTATCGAAGTTCACGAAGTTGAAGATAAAACGTGACAGCCTAATTCCTTAAAAGTTCCTAACTTGTCCTTGATTAGTCACGTATTTGTTCAGTATTCGTTTCGAATAATTAGCTTTCAGAATTCAGTAGATCGTATCCAGCATGCCGCGGTTACGGCTGTCCGAGGCCGCAGCGTGATTCCGTGTGAAGGGGGGGGGTGAGCCATCGGCCTACAAACCAAAGAAATATCTATGTCGAGAGGGATAAGCAATAAGAATATACATCATGTGTGCATGTAGGACGCTTGACATATATCTACTGAATAAATAAATCGGAAAATCCGTGCTATTCTTCAGGACTTGTCATTGCACCAAATCAGTTGTGACCGTGTTATACAGCCCTCGGTGAGCTTAATTTCTAGTCCCATAAGTGATCAAAAAGAGAAAATGTTTGTTCCAAAACTTTGTCACTTCCTTTCTTTGGTACTACTCCTCTTTACCTCGGATCTCCAACAGTAAACTTTAGTGATACTGAGTTATACCAGATAGCGTCACCAAATGCGTAACGTGATCTTGGGATCCGAGGGAGATTCGAATCCATGCTTCACATGCGCGTTTCTATAACACCTGTTCTACCGGCTGGACCGTGAGACCAGGCGAATGATCGGTAGGCCGAAAGTAAAATTTCCCAGGGGATCAACTGGTAAAGTACTGGAGCCTGACATGTATGCAATGCTTCGATGCACTCCTTCGAATTCCTGTCTTAATTGATGAAATTTCACGTCCGTAAATCGCATTAGTTGTCCGGTCTACTGAAATGCATTTAGTTATTAGGATGTTGAACACAAATCTTTAATTCTTGGCACAGTCCTAACGATGGAAAACTGTCTAGGTGGAAATGGTATCCTCGCCTGGTCTTCTTAACTTTATGCATAAACCAAGCTTGATTCGGAAACAAATGAACATACAATCACGATTTCTAATTGCATATGTAAAATCAGCGGCGCCTAGGTAGTGTATCCAGCAGTGTTGATGTTTGATAAACACTTGAAAGCTCGGCCTATATGATGTTCGAACCACAGTCGTTCGTGTCGAGCTGGCATCCTGGTGTGATCGGAATAAATGTGCATTGCTGATGAGCTACCGTAGGAGTGAAACAGTTGTACACTGCTTCTACGATGCCCCCAAATTGTGAGTTAAGCATTGACGTTGTATAACGAACGAGTTGAGAACTAACTTCAATTTCGGCATAACGAAGTCGTTCTAGGCATTTTGTAAGCTTCGACGTCTATTTAGCCCCTAGAAGACGTTCAATAAAACTGTTCACTCATTTCAGGGGCACGTATACAAAGACCGGAACAGCATAGAAGCTATGCCCACCTTCCGTATTTAGGCAACATCCATATACTGTATATTTTATCACTTAGACGTGAATGTGTTGCGTTGGAGTCCTGTTATCACCAATCACTTATCATTAGACAGCCGAAAACTGGTTGTGGAAAAGCCTTTACGAAATATTACACCAAAGAGAGCTCGACATCGGCCATTTATCTTCAAAATTTCCTATAAAGCACAAAAACCTCCCTTCTTCAAATATGGTACAAAATGACTGGACTGCTATTGCCTTTCTCTCTTCATCTTTTTCTATGGTACAACTTCGGATTTTTGCAAAATCTCTTTATTCGAATGCGAAAATGGCAAGCTGCTTTGCTTTGGGAATCCTGGACACAATGTAATCTTGTATTTTGTTGCCTAGTTGTCAATTAATCGATGAAGACTAGCGAAATGCACCTGTTTATGCATACAGATTGTTCGGCTACAAGTTCAAACTCGGATTACTAGGGAAGTGATACCAATGTACAGCCCGGTGTGACTGTACTTGTCTACCCGTGCAAGACAAAATGGCTGGGGGATTTAGCCCATTGATGCCTTGGACAGAATGCAAACTATTCATTTCGTCCGGGAGTGAATTCTTATTCACACAAAATTGGATGCATTAATCAAAACCACAGGCCTGCCTATTCTTGAATCTTTGGTCACCGGTAATTTTTGTGCGGCACAAGGCTTTGGCGATTGTCTTGTTTGAATTAGTTTAAAAACTAAAAAAATGGCCATGGGGACCATAAGTTTGGTTCTAGAATCGCCGCAACTGGATTAACTCGGACTGAACACGCTAAACATGGGGACTGATGGCAATGCTGACTAATCGGCCGTCTACCGCTAGTTTGGGTCAGGTCGGTCCTCATTGTACGTCAGACTTAGTCAGTTAACATTGGCGTCAGTTAGTATGTCAAACGTGACCAAATACCATTTAAACCAGTTGAGACGCGTCCTTCTAAACTCAAGGTTCTAGCTTCAGAACTTTACAGTTTTTACTATGAACCCACCCCTAAGAAATAAAGAACAACCGTTCACAGAGCAGGTAGATTACTGAATGAATGAAAGCACGCTTACAGGCATCGAGCGCCTGAGATCCATACGCATAAATGGATAAAACCAACGGGCGTTTGTCATGTGACAAGAATCTGGACTATTCTTGCATGTAAGCAGCGTCTGTATCGTGGGCAAAATATATCCACTTTCCTTATGGGAAAACAATTCTACCGATTTTTTCATATTAATGCCAATACACTGTCGTATGCACTGAAAGAATCAATGGCCTTTTCGGGTTGTGTTCCTTAAGCTGAGCTAAATAACAATATTTTACACTTGAGATATACGTTTCATAAGACAATCCGGCCGTTCGTTCGATGCTGCCCTCAGACATAGGACGCATTCAGCCAAGCCTTTTTCGTGCATCCGTTTTTGACAGATGCTGTGGTGGTGATACAAATTTGTGGGTCAAATCTAACCATGGTACTCTGAAGTCACTTTAATGTTTAAAAAAGTTCGGTTGATGTCCGACTAGTACCGATCGAGCAGATATGGTCGTGCCTTGGGAAGTAAAGTTCGCTTGTTCGAAACCTCCGATTGCCGGTTAGCCACTACACCAGGAAGCCCTCGTCTGTTGGCCGCGGCCCCGTCCCCGTCCCTGAAAATGAAGCACACTGTAACTTCACTAACATTGGATATAGGTATAAAGATAAATTACGGCCATTCTTGATTAATAAGACATTTGCAGGACACTTGAGAAGGCGGTGTGTAGCTATCATCTAGAAGGTGACAAAACCCTGGGCTGGGAACTTTCATTTCCAATGGTCACAATCTTGGCACTAGACCAGTCTTCAATCCCGGCAAAATCATTTGCACCGAGTCAGTAAAGAAGGAGTTTACTGCATGCACAGACTTCAAGTTTCTCCTGGAGTGCCAGCATTCAGTTCGACATTTACCTAGGAGTTTCACACTACAGTGTCATGGATGGTTACGACTTTGAGTGAGTACAGTGTGCAGCCACTGTTCCTCGTTTACAGTACTAGTGTAGAATTCAACAGAAATCATCACTGATTGGCTTGCCAAATAACTATACCAGAACCTCATTGGTGATCAGTCCGCAAAGGCATTCGTCGAATCACGTAAACTAAGAACACTCAATTGTCGATCCTCAGTATGCACCTTTGTGACTGGGCGAGAAATCACACACATTCTTTCTGGTCTCAATGGAAGACTTAATTACAATATCGGACTAACTCAGTCGCAGTGAAAACTGTACCGAGACAACGAAAGCCCATACTTTTCCAGCTTGATCGCTTCTACAGAACTCGTCTAAAACTCCACCCTGTTATCACACGAGCGTTCTCCTTACTCTATCAATAACTTCCAAAATGTTTTTTTTAACCAAATACTCTTAACAATAATCTCGATACGTTGTTTTTACTTCGCGGTTGATGTTTTTTCCCAGGAGAATGGGAGGAGAGGAGACGGAACATTTTTGTTGTTACCTGAACAAGTAAACGATAGAGGATTTTGTTTTTGTTACCAGTCTCCTATGTGCATGGCATTTATTCCAATGAAAAACGTTGTATTGTATGTGATATTCCATTGGCAACATCTTCAGGGCAATCAATCCCAAATAGAGGTTGATGAATAATCTGTTCGTACATCTACCCATACACCTGAGCGATAAGTCATGACGAATAAACACATCGACACCACAGAGTAGTTGCCATAGTAACAAGAATTGTTCCCAGTTTGTTACATGCCATTTCCGCATTGCCTGTTTTATCGACGTCATAAAACTGCCAGCCTTTGTGCATTTGGAATTTTATTGATTAATCTCTAAATCACCTTAGTTCTCTGTCGGCGGATGCGTGTACAGTGTAACGGAAGCGCCATTTCATATTCGTATTTGGAAACCTGGTTAAATCGCCACCTCGGTCTACTCTCGTTCGTACCGGTATGCTGGTCACTGTCCGTTTTGGAAAGATAGAATCAAATTAATATTCATTGTCTAAAGTGAAAATTTTTGTTCTAATCTTAACTGTTAGACGACCATCTTAAAAAAATGTGAGATTTTGCGAAAAAACACGGTCAAACTTTATTATATTTCGCGGGTGGAATGAAACAATGACTGTTTGTAACTTTGGTTTGTTGCACGACCAAACTGTTTTGGCATTGATATGAATACTCACGTCGTGACTGTCGGTCGAGAATATCCCAAATTCGAGTTTGCCGACCGTTGATCACTCATCCACTCGTTATCCCAAACAGGAAAAAACTAATAAAAGCTATTAAAATGATTCCAAATGATGAAGCTACTTGTCTCGGATACGAGTTGCGACCTGAATGAAGCGAACAATCCGTAAATCAAGTTCTTTCATCCTGAAATGTTCGACTCGGATTAGTGAACTGAAAACAAGCTCCAATTTCGGGCAATCTGATCCAACGAGACGGATCAACGACAATCAAATTACACGGTCATTAAACAAATACCTCAGGGCTAAACACAGTTACGAAGGCAAAATTACAAAGTAGCCAAGTTTTACTAGGCTAAGTGTAATGATTTTGTCTTCCACACGAGAATTCGTCATCACCTTGGGAACACTCATTTGGTATGCAGTGGTCTGTAGCCTGCAAAATAAAGTGACCGATAGATGAGGCATAGTGTGCAGTATCGATGTACGGTGAATCGTTGGTAATCTGTTTGGCTAGCATAAATGCTAAACGATTCGATTCGCACTCGTTCGTTCCGGGTTCGCATCCCGATTCGGGCGCTGATAACGGGCAACTAATATCAAACAGCTGCACCGTACTTCCAAGTTGGATGTTGACATTGCGCGGGGTGAATAATTCGGGGAAAAAAACAAATTAAATCCCTTTCTATAGGAAAATAAAAGCAGATAATCGAATGATACGGCAGGGTGAAAGAAATCAGATTACAATTCCTTTTTTGTACCTTCAGCGGATTCTTCTAGCCTCAGATAACTTCTTTCAAAAATGAGTTGTTCTGACTTTTTGATGTATATCTATCATCCATTTGAAAGAAGTGTAGTCTTGTTTGTCCCTGGTCAGCCTACGCTAAAAATTTTTCTTGCAAACTAATTCGAACAAGGATGTATCCGGTGCACGGAGTTTTTGTGGACCTCAGTACAAAATTTCCTCGTTGATTATAAAAGAAGTATAATCAGAAACTGTTGCGAGTTTACATGTAGATGGCTAGTAGGGAGCACAGTGACCAAATGAGCTTCTTGGAAAAAGGTATACGGTAATCGAACGGTTATCCTGGTTGACTAACATGAAATTTTGGGGTTTAAACCCGCTCATCATCAGTGACGTCCGACTCAAACATCCAATTTTTACTTCCTTTTATTAGTGAAAAAAATGTACATAGTTTTTCAGGAAGCTGACCGCGGTCAACCGTGAGCTGCCAAATGGGGAAGGTGACCGAGAGTGCGATGAGTCGAAGTCGAGACCCTCAATTTCGAACGTCAGTACCTTATTCGTTTAAAATCGACGCATGTGACACATGAAGCGAGTAAGGAGATCGATAGTCAGTGAAATTCTTGTACGTTTGATTGACTGATCCTTGGACTCTCCCTTTGAAGCAAGAACGTCAGATCATTCGGTTACAAGCAAAATTTGGGCCACTAAATTCAGTCTTCAGCATTGCGACCAATTCCGTCTAGCTGGAGTTCACACATGGTTAGAAAGCATACGCTTCTTCGTCAACTACCCAGTTAGAAATGCTTAGGAATTTCGAATGAATAAATCTATGAAATTCAGCGGCAGTTTGCAACAATGTGAAATAGTATCAGTGCGTCTACTGGAACTTTTAGTATGTTCGCTATTTTGTGTTGTATTGTATTGCATTGTATTACATAAGAGCTCCGATAATCAACGATCACGAGCGCACAAGTCATCAAGTAGAGCTCTCCAGAATAAAAAGTGGATGGAAGTCTTTTTCTCAATTATTCTTTGTAAAATCGTATGGTTTTCGATCTAATCACATCTGTCATAACCAAAGGTAAAAACATTCGGAAATCCGCACATTTAAACCGGTCGCGATGAAGCGTATTAATGAACTCAGCAGAGGTACGCACCGGAAAAACTCTTTCTCGGTCAACCCTTAGTTAGTCTTATCAATACGGAATCGCCATTGAAATGATAGCAGTGTGACGGTGAGTGCGCAAATAAAGAGTCCTCTTAAAAATCACAGCATCGATTCGTTGAAACCTTTTGTCGGTTAGCTAAATCTAATAGGCAGAACTATGAGACGGGACCCGAAGTTTAGGTTTACGTAATCAGTAGTAGGTAACATTTACTGGTGGAATGCCACAATTTCCCCGGAAGCTTGGGACCGATCTGCAATTAGTGCCATTCAACAGGTATGCGTGGTCCAGCGAGCTGAACATCTGGTACCACAAGAAGGTCCGAAGATCACATCCGAAATCCAGCGAACACTTTGGTGATAGACGCGGCTGGCTGTCTCGTGGCTTGTTGCCACCTCTGCCAGTCCACGTTTCAAGGTATCGGTTGCCAGTCCTCCCATCCACCATGCGTAGTTGGCCCTAGAAACTATAGGGTGTGCCTCTTACATTGCGAAAATGTGTAAAGCTCGTTTTAACAAAATGAAATGTAGGTGAAAAATACCCGACGAAACAGCGCTGTGTTTCACAAAATGAACTCATCACCCACGGACACCTACTTGTTTAAATGCGCTTAGGAATGCAAGCGTCAAACCGGAAGTGGGAGTATTTTATCGACTGTTGTACCGATCCGATTAGAACAAACTGGTCGAACCTCAGTAAATTCATTAATTGGCGGTATTCAATCGGTTAGCATTGTGATAGTTGAATGTGAGCGTCGTGGCGTTTGCTTCCCGAAGTCAGTACTCACTACAAAAGCATTCCATATTTAGTTTAGTGACGGTTGATCAATTGAATCATTGGTGTATCATTTTCGCCTTCCTGCGAAACGTGGCAAATCACAAGCACCAGGTTGGCTGCGTTGATTGCCGAGAACCCTTTGAATACCCGACTCTTTATGTCGCAGAAACGAAATAAAAATGGCGATTGTTTATTTGTAATGGTAGGTTGAATGTCGAGGGAGACTTCATCATGCAATCGAAACAATGGAACAGAAGGTGTATCCGTGCGGAACTCTATCTCGCCCGCGAACCTTAGAAAGAATACAAATCCGAAAAATGAATCCGACATTTTTCGACTAGATTTAACGACGTCAGGGTCATTGATACCAAATGAAGCACGTTTAAGCAACAGTATTCTGAATTCACCGTACAAAAGGTGTTTCAGAGCTTTACCAGCAACTATTGGGATGTTTCTAAACTCGGTCAACCCATCCAAAGTTGAAGACAGAAAAATTATGCTACCAAGACAGGGGGAAAATAGTTAAACTTAGAGATCAAAGAGACCAAATAAACATGGTGTCGAATTCGAGATATGGCAAAATATGCGTGCGTTACGCACTCATATCTCGTGTTGTTTGTACCGGTGCTAATATTTTGTCGAAATCTGGAAAAAGACATGACCGTGAGGTTAGCGAACGACTGATGGAAGAAAGGTTGTAATGTAGGTCGACGCATTGTCACCCTTGTGTTGCCGTGTATTTCTCGGAATCCCATGCACGCACGTGTTGCGCTGGCACAATCTATGTGATTCTAGAGGTCAGAACTTGAACTATACTGCTTACGTGAGGTGCGGATGGGCTATCTCCAGTTTATTGTAGACTTTTGCCGGGCTAAAAGCTATCAATTTTGGTGGGCGAAGAACAATGGCTGCCGTATTTCACTATCGAAGTGTTAATGTGCAGCGCTTGTTAATGAATAAAGTATCAGAATGTTTTTTTTTACCTCTAAAGACATTTTTCAGTGTATTCACGGGAAGCTTTTTTGATTATCATTCGTTTGGCAAATCTGCCTTGGTATCATCAATACCAGTTCCTTCCATAGCTGCGGAAAGCATTCAGAAATGAAAGTTGTACGCTACTGTTCTCAGGAGTGATGAGATTTGATTCCGCACGGACTCCCGGCTCTAACCAGGTAAATTCCGCCATAGTTCAATGCTAAAAGACGAAGAGAAACAAGATTGATTAGCCAATTTAAAGTACACACTAGACGATTCATCCGTGATCAGAGCAGTATTTGTCAAACGGCTGAGTTTTCATTCAAACGAGAAATGTCAATATCAAACCAAATGCAAAATTTTCTCATGGCATGCTTCACGCATGAGTTTAGTGGAGACGGCATGCCTCACTACTTGTAGGGCGGAACGGGAAGGGGCATTGGGCAACGTTAGCCCTGAAATTTGGAATGGCATAGAACCACAAGATGTCTCTTTAGGTTGCACTAGTAGAGACAGTTATCGACTCTACTCCATCCAACACTCGTCGGGATAATCGTGGGCCTAAAATTGTGTTCTTTTTCTGCGATTTCGGACCCTAAATGCTAGATTTTCTTCACAGTAATCCAGTCCGTCTGCATCAATTGCCAACAAATTTTGACGGGCAAGTCCAAAAGTGAGGCAAAGAAAAATTATCACGTAGTCCTTTGTTAGGTCAACTGAATCCCGACTAGGTCATCATCGTATTCGTTATTCATGCTGAGTCAGCTTTTTGCTCTCCGGATGCCTCGGATGGCTGCCGGTAGAGGGGTTGGGTTGGCATAGCGGAGCGGAGCGGATATACTGGAACGATCCGTGACGCAGGCGTCGACCATGGTGGGGGGCGAGTATTTTCGACTTCACTAAGTGTATTAGCAGACGGCCAGAAAAATGGGGCTTATGCTACTGGGGAGGCTTTCAACGAGGTGTAGACGATTGGGGTCGTTTCGTTTGGAGAACACGGCTTTGGTTAGTTCCACCAACTGCACCGCGCGAGGTGAGGCATGGGCGAGGAAAATGTAACCCCAATGTGGCAGGACATCCTCTACATACGATCGGTCAGTCATTCCGAACAGCCATCAAACTGGTTGTAGTAGCTGGGCACGAGTGTAAGTCTTTATGTGCGCGGCTATCGATCGGCGAGTGCAGCACAAGTCCTGTTTCCCAAATCGGATGGATGTGCAACCTTCGCACCTAAAAAGGAAAATCGACATTCACGGCACATATGTGCACATTACAGGCACGCGTCGATGCTTCCATGCGCTCGTGAATGCGTTGGTACAAACGCATGCGTGTCCACAGCCTCGTGAACTGCGTAACGTGTGCGTTTGTTTGGCAGCCTGTATGTGTGTGTGCTTGTCTGTTTACCCCGGCTAGTATTGTTGTTCCCATTTCCACGAATAAGCAACCGACCATGAACATGCCATCGACATCCGCATCCTTTTCCCCACTGAACGAATCAACGTATACGACTCGGTAGAAGCACTCGACCCAGATACCGTTTATTCAGTTGCAAAAATTGCCCACTCGAATCACACCGTTTTCCCCCTTCGTGTGGAATAATAGTTGTCCAAGGCTGTGGCCCTATCCTACAGTGATTCTTTTGTTCATTGTGATGTAAGTTCATCTTCGAACAAAGTGAATATTTTGCTATTTCATTTTTGTTCCATTTGATTTAGGCATCGTTTTTCGTGATCGTATGACTCTGGCTGTACAGTTTTTGGACATTTTTCAGTAATTGTATGCAAATCTATTCGTCATATTTGTTTCACATATTTGTACCTGGTAAATGGCAGCTTAAATTGATTAAAATTGCAGCGTACTCTGATTTTGAAACGTTATACTGTATGGCAGAAAGTCCAATGATTCCGTTGTTGAATATGTGACTTTCAAAACGAGCGAGAATACCGATACCTCGGGCCAAATGTGCGGAACATTTTTGTGGGAAAAACCTGACCTTCTAGGGAAAATGATAGTGAATAAGCATTCACTAAAGGGATTGACTTTATGGACTGTTGCTAGTCTGTACATTTGTGAAGGCTTGCTTGTATTAAGGCAACCGCCTGCGATAGACGAAATGTCATCTTATCATAATCCCGATAAGCAATACCGCGTCCGTGACTGTGAACCGTTAGTATAGCAACTGGTAAGTCATTCGTTTAATCTAAGTATTCCAATTGATGACAATATTTCTTTTTCTAAAAGTCTTAGAATCAAGTCACTTATGTTCCACCAATCTCGATGTGTTTCGTTTACGGAGGGTCTAAATGTCTGTTAGCTTCTTTATTTACGGTACTGTAAACTTACTCGCAGAATTAAAAGTAGTCAAATTTCGGGTTCACTACTCCACCATGAAAACAATTTGGACTTTTACAAGTTCCAGAAGACAAGTTCGAGTTGCACAAATAGCTGAAACCTGATTTTAAGTGATCCTATTTTTGCTGATCTGATTTCCAAGCCAATACAATCACTGGTTTGGAACCGACCACTTGAATGATATTCAGTCGGTCTTTTTAGGTAACCTCTTCGTTCCCTAAAACAAACCCAAAGCAGTTAGGCTTCGGATTGTGATAATTGCTAGGGCTCAAATCATTTGTCGTAATAATGCCTGACTTAGAAGAGTGAAAATTAGTCCAACGCCCTCAAACATCACTGCTGAAAGCCGTTCACATAGGTATGACTAAGAAGATAACACTACCAGGCCATCGTTCATTACGTAATATGGTCAATTTTGCCGAGTACGACTGACTCATCTGGTGAGCTCTTATTCTGCTTGATCCGTTCCGGCAACCTCGGCGAAGCAGATTCAACGTGTGCTATCGTCCCTTTGTTAATCTCTCCCTCCATGTAGGAGTGATTGCATAGTCTAGCCGCGTATCACGCATCCAAGCTTCGATACCACTGGCCCGATTTAAACCGGTGAGCTTCGACTTGCCGGGCCAGAGCTTGGTAGCTAAGCCGTCTTTTGCCCCAGTTATTCAAGTGAACATCCAATGTTGCACAAACCACAAGCCCAGCGAAATACGGCAAGTAGGTTTCCATTTTTTGCATTAACCTTATCGATCATCTTCAAATAAAACCACACAGTATAGCTGAACAGAAGCAACAGGAAAGTGTTATCGATTCACACCTGTTATAGAGAGGACACGAGAGGACGGACAGATGTTATGTAGAACCACATATGCACTTCCGCTATGCATATCCAAAGTTCGACAGCAAGCAGAGTGTCGCTTGTCCGATTCCGGTTAGCATGGTCGATTTTAGAGTGCGTAGTGCGTAAGTGATTTTACCATTGCACCTAAAAGTTGGTGTTCTTGGTACCCTAAAACGAATCAGATACGTAATCGTACTGACCGGCGAATGAAATCGGATTTACCCCTACCAATCCTGTTTTGAACACAAAATATCGAACCTAGGTCATGTTCCAATACAATCCTATAGGAGTAGCATCTTTGTTTCCTCACTTCATCTGTCACACGGCGCTCTGCCGTGATTCCGGAACAAAGTGGAGGTCAGCTGGAGATTGTAGACTTTTTATGACATAAGTAAACATGTGTGTAGTGACAAGGTTGAAGCCACACGAAATCATGTGAGGTGGCAAAAGGTGGGATATGAGGTCACGTGCAGTGCCAAAACTCGCATAGTTAACGGTGTTGTTGGAATTTCCTAATCACCTAATCGCCTACTGTCCACCAATCCAAAAATAGAAGGTAGGATCTTTAAACATGATGTCTCTGTCCAGCCAATATTGCCTAATACCGATCAGTCGCGTCACTATTGAGCGCAAGCAAAGAAGTAACTAGGGAAATGGTATTCACAGGCTAATTGTGAACTAAAACTCAGTCCTGAAAAATTATCAAATGTGTACGTTTTTCAATGAAATCTACGTCCGAATTTACCTGGTATTTCAAATACATTAAAAATCCTTCGTTGCACTCCAGGCAATCAGTTGAGAATTCATCCATCATAAAATTCAGTTACTATGGCCCGGCCATCTGAAACCGTGCAGATCAGTGACGGGCAGATGACGAAGTTCAACAAACCGGTAATGAGTTTTCGCGGTCAGCGTAATCGATGAGGCGCCCGAGTTACAAACGTTCGTCCCGAGTCCCCGTCCCAGTTCGGACACATTGGGTATGCACTGCTCATGATTCGTGGCAGACATGAAGCAACAGTGCACTGCTTGGCAAGTATACATTAGTCACTTGAGCATCGATGTCAAATGATTGATGATTTCTTCTAAATTCCAATGTCCTGTTGCTGACACCGACCAAATGCGTTTCTCATCAATTTCCACACAACGAAGCAAAAGGTGTATCAGCAGCGGCAACACATCATGACTTCAGACAAATCAAATCAGAAAGAAAACACCAAGGGATTCGGCACTTGAGTGTTGAAATCCAAAA
This sequence comes from Fasciolopsis buskii, assembly GCA_008360955.1. Classification (NCBI taxonomy): domain Eukaryota; kingdom Metazoa; phylum Platyhelminthes; class Trematoda; order Plagiorchiida; family Fasciolidae; genus Fasciolopsis; species Fasciolopsis buskii. The sequence goes on from LUCM01000041.1 coordinate 125,701, forward strand.
AAGAAAAGAATCGGTCGATTAAACTTCCTTTTCGGACAGCTACATTGGAGAAATTACGGTATTCGGGCCCGGGGAACGTTTGTCCCCTCAGGGGCAGAGCTCAGTTGATGTGCCCTTAGGGACAACTTAGTGGTGATTGCACTTATGAATGATTGACCGCAAAAGTGAACTGGTCAGATTAAAAGGCAAGGAATGGAGCCATGCTGTGCTTAGGTTGTAACAATTGTTAGAGTGTTTTCCGGAAGTCTAAATGTATCGATTAAAATAGCGATTCTGTTCGCATTGACCAACCTGGTTGTTGCATCGTATGTCCCGTGTCAGACTATGCAACACGAGAACCAGCTGATAGTAAATCAGTCCGGGACTAAGTGATCGCATATACTCTGATAGAATTTCATCATCAGTTGGAGAATTGGCGGATAGGCCGTGAAGTTGAAGATTTCTAATCAACCCAATTGAATGGTTTCACATTTGGTTTCTGTTATGTCCAACAGTCAGCTGAGGATGAATAGACCAAAACAGCTTACAGCATTACTTTCTTTATTGTTTTCTGTTATTACGTAAAAAAACGTTACTCCCACACCGGATCAAACGATACGAAGTTGGCTAGCTAGTCACCGAGATGGGGTTCGAACCTGAGCGTCCCTGGATGACAGCTGAATCTTGTCAGCCTTTTGACCGTCATCGGTCTGGATTACTAGACCAGCGAGAAAAGAACTTCTCTTCTTTTAACTGCTCCAACCTTGCCCAATTAAAGTGTTTTTTCTTCAAATGGATCTTTATATGTCACAAGGTTTTCTCAGCCATTAATGACAATTGACCGAAATGTCAGGCTTCATTCACAACTGTAATGTTAATTATGCACAGTTGTCTGATTTCCACTGATATTTCTGCCTGGTCAATTAGTTTCGTTTATGATTTAAATTGTAATCGAACGATCATATCACATTCAATGCGTCTAAAATATCCCTTCTAATTTCTCTGAAACGTCATTCTTTCTGCCCACTTCTGTCCTTTGACTCGTCTATTTTAAAATCAACCGAATCTTTTCGGCTTGACACCGTGCTGGGCTGCCTTCATACTTGAGCTCACTTCTCGCGCTGCATGCAAAGTTGGTTTTCCGGTGTACAACAGATCCTTCCTCACCCAAGCTCATCTATCATTATACAAAACTCAAATCCTGTACCGCACTTGAATAGTGCAGTCACGTATGAGGTAGGGCTTCGTTTAGTTCGCTTTTCTTTCTTGATCGGGTTCAGTAAATGGCTACCCGGCTGATCAACGGTTATTCATTAACATCTACTCTGCTGTCACTGATCCATAGTCGGGCAGTTTCTTCGCCATTCCTTTTCTATCGTTATTAATTTCGTTTTCGTTCATCGGAACTTGCCTAAACAGTCCCTTTTCCTACAACCTTTTCTCGTCCTTCTCGCACACAAGCAGCTAGTCGCCCTTATCAGGTTTCTGTTGCTCGGTGTTGTTGTAATTCTTGCCTTCAATCTTCTTTCTCCCTTTTCTCTCGAACTTCGAAACTGCGGAACGTTCTCGCTCTTTCAGTATTCTCACCCCTTTGCGATTTCCCACTGTTCAAAAGCAGGATCAATAAAATGGTTCTTACGTGAATGTTTCCCTCACTTTCCCACAGTAAAGTATGTCTTCCGACCGCGGGGCTAACCTTTACAGTATTTTTCGCTTAACCAGATCGATTTCGGTCACCTAGTAATAATAATAATAATAATAATAATAATAATAATAATAATAATAATAATTAGTCCTACAAATCAATTGTCTGCGAAAGTTACAAAATCACCCTAGGACGGTATCGCGGTAAGTTAGCAATTACTGATTCCAGAAGATAAGGAACGGGAAGTGGTCAGAATCCAAATTCTGACAGTTATTGATGAGAAATGGTAAGCAGGTTGGTTGTGGCATCTATGCTTTCAAAGTGAATAGTTCTTACCTGAATTGATGGTATTTGGCTTTCAAATTAATTTCCACAATGGTCAAACAATTAGCAAAGTACGTGAGTACAGTCCTTGACAGGATGTGGTTCAGCTAGTAAGTCTGTTGATTACCCGCAGCTTTTGATCACTAGCTGTTTTTTTGGAAGCACTGCTCACCGTCATATAGCAAGTATGGAGATGAAGTGCAATTAATGAATTATTAAAATTGTTACTAATTTTCCGGTCCGTAAGGCCCACAAATATTTCATCTCTTATTTCTCCAGATCACGTGTCTGCGTTCATCCGTAGTTAACATTTTCTCTAACAGATTACACATTGATATGTTTTCTAGATCATGCAGACGAATTCGAGTATGGGCGGTAACCCTGGTCACGGTGATGTTTGGACCGCAGTCCGACATTGATAATATCATGTGGAAATGTGTTACATTCTCCTCTTTCAAACGTTCAATTGATTGAGGGCGAAAACTTCCACGTGATGTAAACTTACCATTCAGTCGTCGCTTTTCAGTCGTTTACATTCACTTGTTAGAAGATCACGAGTATTTCTACTGCACTTATTCATTTGCTCCTGTGATGGTAATCCGACAAGTTGCCTAAAAACTCACACACTGAGCGTTTTGGTTGACACGAAATTGAATTATCCCGCTTGAGAGTCGAGTGACCAATCTGATATCGTTTCTTCCGATTTTGAAATAGCAGAGTCCAAGCCAAAAATCATCATTAAGTAACACTACGCTAAAAACTGAATCGGAAACCTATGGGAATGTATCTCGACCAATCAGTTTGTGTAGATGTGTTTCAGATTCTTGTACTAACGTGTGAGACCCAAACGAATAAAAAACGGAATACGGAGCGTCGTAAACTGTTGCCTCATACATAACACTCATGTTAGATGCGAGTTTCGGCTCCTGAACATGATAATAACATTAGTAGATTTCAGGTGTCCTTTGTCTTCAGATAGAACAGATTTCGTCCACATTGCTGTATTTGACAAACTCAACTTGTATTTTACTCAGTCTAACGTGAACACCATGTATATCAGGCTAGAAATTATGAACAAATGCGCTCTCGTACTATATTTGAAATCATCGAGACCTAGTCGCGCTTTACTCACGGAAGACGGATCATGTGATCAAATTCTAGAATGTCGAAGCTGTCAACTGTTTTACTATGTTCCCAGTTTACAACTTACCGAGGCGAATGATCAGCCTGAGTTAATAGTTGTGGCTTGATGTGTATAGATGTTGCTAGTATTATTGATACATTTATTTGTTTCTGTCTTTTTACCCTCTTCTAACTACAGACTCATTTTTATCGGTCAAGTCAATCAAACCCCAAACAACCCAATAACACTGTACACAAGGTAGATAGAACTAACTCTGCGAATCAACTGGTACCAAATTGGAGTCTGACCTTGTCCAGATCTGACTTTCCTATGTCCAAAACTAGCATCACGCCTGACCCACTCAACTGTACAACTCCGTCCGGATACCTAACGGGCACCATACCTTCTGGATCAATGGCACCTTTGTCTGCAAATCAGACGGAATCGATGGACGGATCTATCTCGGCTAGCGCGACCAGTTCATCACCATTCGTGTCCATGACATCCTCCGCGTCTATCGCATCTGGTTCCATGGTGGACATAACAAATTCCAATTCTCATTCCATTCTGATGGACCCTTTGACTTCTTCTTGTTCTGTTACCAGTGCATTGCCTGGCGGGAACCGCAATATTGGAGCGGGCATAGAAGGAACAAATATCACAGCGTCTTCATCTCAAAATATCCAGTCCCACCAGGTATTCCCGATTAAATTTCACGGAACATCATCGAACTCTCACGAATCGCCGTTCGTTGAGCATGATTTTGCTCACTTAGCGTGCTTTGCAGTTTTCCCAAATGACGATAGCTTGTATGTAGTGCGGACAACATATTTGTTCTGCTGGCAGAAGAATATTATAGTCTGAGTTTTGAAATGGAACTATAGTTCAGCTTTGAAAAAGACATACAGAGACAGTTCTAGGTAATTTCAAGAACTGGTATGAATATGAATATTCATCATCACATTGTTGATATCCTGTGGAAATTTTGAAACTATTCATGAATTTCAATATCCCTGCTCCTAACTCAAGTTTACTGAAGCCTAGTAGGGTTTGGGATGCTTCGATCAAAGCAGTCTTCTGGCATGCCATCATCACCACCCATGATCTATGTATTGGCAGGATTACAGTCAAATATACCTGTTTTGTAATTTTATAGAGTTTATAGCAGTTTGTCTTGGTGGAGATTTCAAGCGTTTTTTATTCCAGTTTGACGCTAAATTCCACTACATTGACGAATCACTGACCCCTTTGGTCAACTGCTTTTTATTTATAATTTATTTGTAACATTTTTTTTAAAAAACTCAGCTTCTTTCGTCCGATCCGAACAACATGAGCACAGTGAATGGAACCAATGGCCCCATCGCAACCGGTTCAACCTCAATATCCCCGTTCACTCCAACAATGCTGGACAGTACCGTTTCCCTGAACCTATCCGCAGGAGCCCAGGCAAATGATACCCTGGTCACCTCTTTACTCATGCCAACCACATCAGCACCAATACTATCGCCAACAACCGGAGCGGTATCTGCAACAGCTCCCGGGCTGTTGAATCACATTCCTTCCTCACTAATGACCTCTACCGACGGCAAATCAATATCCAATGCGGCATCCGAAATTTCTGCCGTATTGGAAAACTCTCAGACCGGGTCTGCTTCCGCATCTGCGGCGAGCAACAGCACGGGCAGTGCATCACTTGCGGCCAATCTAGTAAATGTGGGCCCCAAAAGACTCCATGTATCGAACATTCCGTTCCGGTTTAGAGAAGCTGATCTAAGACAACTTCTTGGAGTGAGTCGACACGTCTTTCTTTGCGAGTAAATTAACAATTAAAAGGAGTGCCAAAACCGACCTGATATTTTTTAAATCCTAGAATGCATTCACACTCCCCGGGCTAATTAAATTCTTGTCAAAATCTCACCAAGTACGCCTAATGACTGCCAAACAAACAGTAATTTGTTTCTTGATTGAAGGAACCACATTTTTCTCGCAACCTCCTCAATGATATTGTGTTTACTTTGATCTCCGATAAATTTGTTGATTAACCTAATGTTTTGGTCTTTGAGCCCAGGCATCCAAAGTTGGTAGCTTTCAAGAAATTCCCCACAAAACCCGTGACCTTCGGTTTGTCTTAAGTTGTACTACACACGGTAACACTCTATGGGATAATGTTGTAGACCGTTTGGAGACTTCACTAGCATGCATTCGTGATTCGATGTGACTCGTCTACTTCATCTACTTCTCTCAAACTGTTTTCGGATTTAAGTAGTTGCCTTAATTCAACTCGTTCGAAAACGTCAGAGTTGCTTGCCACCAGATATATCGTGAAGTTTACAATAAACGCTACCACCTAAATTTTTCCTGCAAGAAAACAGTACTTCAATTGATTAAAAAATCTACTCAGTTATTACTTACCAAACATTTTCACTATGAGTCATTTGAAAGACCTCAAAATATATTCGGCGTACCCAAATCGTTTTTGCTTCTGACGTGGCATCACCGTCGAGGCTAATTCGTTGACTGGAGCAAGTAAGTTGGTAAATTTCGCCGGAACAGCGATTCGCGCTAAAATCTATCCTTCCACTTAAGTAACTGGCTTTCGCTAGCTGTGTCCATCATAGCCTAGTTATGAATAACCTCAGTTCCTTCAATGTTAACAGCTTAAATTCAGAACCACACCTCAGTGAAAATCAATCAAATTTTTCAGCCGTAGACAACAACGCATTAGAATTATTGCCATTTATATGTCAGAGCATTCGGTCAGATTTTCAATTGAGTGGACAATGACCCTGTCGTACGGGAGTTGTCTGGCGAATGAGTGCCCTGTGTAAGAAAAGACAGTGACGAAAATGATTTTGGTCTTTTCTACCTCGGCTCGTTACAGCCCGCAATTGCAAGGTCAATCACTTAGCAAGTCTTAGAGAATACCAAGAATTTCCGATAAGTAAGTTGCCGGCGACCACGAAATACAAACCCAGGACACTATTGGTTGAAGTCTACCAAATTAGTCGCTTAAAGACAGCTTGTCGTTTCTCTTTTCCCCAGTCATTAGTGCCACAGGATGAGTAGGATTCACTAAACGCGACAAGAAGACGTGGGACGCATACCATTCAGTTTAACCGATCAGGACCAGTTAGGAATCCACAGATGGTTTAACTATACCAGTGGTCCGATGGATTTTCTCGACTCAGCAGCCAATCGTTACATGTAGATTACGAACACTTTGCAAACTCGATTACCAGATTTATCACTCTGTTCATTTATTTGCTAGATTTGGGGAAAACAAGAACCGAACAGCAAAATTTTGTTTAATATTTAGAAGACAAAAACGGAGTATAACTAAACTGGTATTTTATCGTGAAAAATGAAAATTCATTGACAACTAATTACTTTTTGTGTTCTCATCACAATTGGTAACTCTTCACGAAGACGGACATGTCGGTATTTTCGTGTGATGCACATGGTATGTGAGTTGGAGCAATACGACTAGCCCTAATCATCTAGACTTATTGTTAGCACTGTCGTTGAATTTGTGATTGAAGAACATATATTTTATGCTTGTTCTGTTTTTTGAACAACAGAAGAAGATGAGCATGGTTTATTTATAATGCGAATTCATGCCCCGAACCAAAAGGGAATATTTTTCGTCGATTTATTTCAGCCTTTTGGGACCATTCTGGATGTGGAAATCATATTTAATGAACGTGGCTCCAAGGTATGATTTTACACTCCAAATTCTGCCAGCCTTCGCTTTTTCATTTTTTGACTGTTTGAAAATTGTTTTTCTTCCCAAGGCATAACTGATTTTGTAATCGAAAAATAGGGTTTGCTTGGATTCTACTATTCCGTTCATTAGAGTCAGCTTCAAATTTCCCACGCAAACAGAAATTCATTTGATGATTAGTTGGAACAAAAAGAAGACTGTGGATCGATCATCGATTAACAATCACTGAGGAAAACGTTTCCGTTTTCATCCGACTGGTGAATATAAGTGAAAAGACTACCGGAATGTGTTATTCGAATTTCTAGCCCTTTTGTGTCTTATCTATTTCCTCAGTTAATTAATCAATTTTTTTCTTGCTTGATTAATTGAAATGCACCCTGAAATGTCATTTCGATTTGTGAAAGAATCACACGGAACTTAATTCATGCAATCTCCTGGCAATTTGCACGAGGTTCTAGTGCTTACTTAACAAACAATTGTACAAGTGTGCGGTGACAGGATGGGGGAAGTCCCGGACGCTTGTACCTGAAGGGCGGCAATAACCGCCAAACCGGCCCCCGTGCTTTCGGGAAAAGTTTATTCGCCTGTCCGTAGGCCAAGGAAGCAGCCTACATAAAACTGAACCTTGCTTATTCGGACTACGGGAATGCGTAACAACTCAACCGTGGCCAAGGATCTCTTAGAACAAACTGATTTAATATGCAATTCACCGAGTCCCCGTAATCGAACCAACAAGCATTACCATTGATACTACCAAATCGTGTCATGGAAACCAGTCAGCTGAATTCGACACAAAAACTGATTTGTTACTGGTCTTGATGATTTTCAAAGTTTTATGATCGTAAAGTTTGGTCATTTGATCTCAAACTTTTCATCAACAGCCGACGTGGCACCTTCCGTGTGTAGGCTGGTGATCTAAATGCCAAGCCCAGCTCGCACAAAAGTCTGAGAAAACTTAGCCTCTGATACAAAACACGAGAATATATTCAGAACTGTTGGAAAAAGAATCTTGATTATTCTTGGATTTGTTTCGACGCGAAATGATTATCCGTTCTGGCAAAATTAAAAAATGTTGCTTTGTCCATATGAAACAACCGTGTCCAGGTTTGATCGTCTCTCGTACTGCCTGTTATCTCTTCCGATTCTCTGCCGTACCTTGCTGCATCGAACAAAATATTTAATTCTGATTTATCGTAAAAAGGCTTCCTCATCTGTCCCCTGGGACATTGTTATTCTTTGTAAACAGTGTGCAGGTTTGCAATACGAAGTCCCGTAATACCACAGGAATAATAGAACTAAAGCTGACGAGAGACGACTGTGGGTCCGGGCTCTCAGACAAAGTGAACACAAGTGCCAATGATACATGAAAATTACACAGCTTTAGAAACAACCGCCCTTGCAATTTATTCATACCGACTGTTCGGTATTGTTTGACTTTTTCCGGTCATGCCTTTTAGCGTACCAAAAACTAAGAGATACGAAGACATTGTTACGGTGTGAAGAAATACCCATGGCCACCTTTCGTCTGTGCAAAAAGTGACTAAAAGACGACATATACTGATGCTGTCCTAGCCTTGTGCACGTCAAAGACGTTGTCAAAGTGATAGATTTTCTTATGAAGTAATCTTTTCTAATGTATTCTAAACCAATACTCTTATCATACAAAATTATCAATTGAAAAAAAAACTTGACCAAATAAATCGTGTCTATTTTATTTGTTAGTGTGCATCAGATCACTTCTTAACATTGGGTTGGTTGTGCACTTTATATTGTTTCAGACTATTGAAAGGCTTAGTCCCGCTCCACGTCGTAAAGCAACGATGACCCCACCCATCCACAGCTTTGGGGTCGAGTAAGGTTTCTTTGAGAATCATATGGTTTACGGTGGTTGTTTGCGTGTGTGTGTGTGTGTTTGCGTATGTCTGATGAGTGTTTCTGGTGCATGACTAAATCGTCCGTATGTATGTCTGTCTATTGCCCCACGTACAGTCCGGGTCCAACACCGCCCCCCCACGTCACCCGTGTTACACGAACAGCATGCTTCCAATTGTTGTCTTCTTGCCTGCTCGTGCGTACGCGTTCGGCCATCGTTAATATCTGATTTACTTTGAACATAACCGTGGGTATGTACTAAGGTAAATTGAGGTCAACGGCCCAATCACGGCCATGCAGCAAATCATGTGCTCATAGATTGCTCAAATCAATATCGCCACTGACTACCTACTCATGAGTAGCACGGCTTTGGAATTAGCAGTAATCGTTGCCTTCGGGCTGTGCTCTCCTCCGGTGCCACTATTGCCACTATTGCCATACTCGTGGACCAAAGTGCTCTGAATGAATGTTAGACTTAGCTTTTTGTATACTTTGCGGTACTCAACAGAAAGAGGAGCCGCGTTGTGAGTGATCATTTATTAGTTGTCGTTGGTCCTAAGTAACCAACGCCTGTGCTCACTTCAAAGTTAAAAAAATTCTATGACATCGACTTCCACTGTAACCCCGTCTCTTTTTGTTTGCAGCATTCGTAGTATTATTATTTATACAGACTAACTACTCCACCCTACAATGATCGTTCACATACACACAAAGAGGTCACCTGTTTTGCGAGATTGCGTACACTCAGGTGCATATGCGTATGAAACGATTGTCACATAAATTCTTCTTGGTCTCCCATGCCCAAACGGAGTTCAAACTCACGTGATTTGCACTGCTGCCTTGTTCAATCAGTTGATTGCCGTCATTGTATTGCTTCTTGTACGTTTGTAATTCGGTATGTCAGCCCATGTGAACGAACCAAAGCGTGCTTCCGTAGCTCTCCTGATCCTCTAACGGCCATGAATGAATTATTTATTACCAAATTTTCCGGTGTGCTGTTTCATGCGCGTGATCTTGGAAATGGTTGCATGTGTGGAAAGTGCATTCAATTCGGATTCTGCCGGTTTTGGGAAAAAAACACTGTGCAACTTTCATTTAACCCAAAACAGGGCCACGTATAATCGTTTTATACGTCTGACGAAATATAGTGAACCATAAATATCAGATTCCCATAGTCAGTTATAAACTTTCGGATACAGCTACTGAATTGCTTTGGTTGATACTTCACTTGATTAAAATTCTGAGGCAATGTGGCATGTCAAGAAAAGAAAACAAAAAAAAAGCTTTTCGTGACTATATGCCGAAGACACGTAGAGACAAACTGCCATGAGCTGGTCATTCATGCTTAAACAAGGCATGTTAAAAGTGAAAGATAATACCGTCTGGCTGCTGGTATTCCGTTTCCAGAAGATTTACGATCAAGCATCGTGAAATGTCCTCACTAAGTTACATGGATTGATTGTAATTTTGCATCACATCAGCCAGCCATGACTCGCTATAAGAAATAAGTTTGGATTCTCATTTGTTCTATTTTGCATAACTGATTTTACGCATCTTTTCAAGCATGTTATAAACCACTAGTTGGTACCGCCCTTCCAACTTCCATGTTTGAAATTTGATACCTTGGATTAGTCATACGCACTAATCTTGGAAACTTCTCTCGTTCTGAATGGCAGGCGCAAGTTGAGACTTTGAAATTGGGTTTTTTATAAACAAATATGGTTCTCGTTTGTGATAGGTGCTAACCAGCTTGGTTGAAACAATCCCTGGCATGTGACGGAATTCAAAACTCCCACGTCCCAGGGGCTACGGCGCAGGCAAGGAAACGGTAGATATCACAATTCTCTTGCAAACATTCTGTTATTCCTACAGGAGACTGGATTTTCACCAAACAGTCAGGCTCGGTACAAACAAGACACAAAATTTTGCCGGTGCCAACTTACTATATATCCCGTAAATGCCTTGCAACAGTGGCTAAATCATGTGCGGTCTTATCGAAGAATTAAGCAACCTGAATTCCTTGAAACACCCGTCCACCCACTCATCGCCCCACCAAACACACACATATACACACACGCATACGTGCATGTCCACGTGCAATTCATTTCGGGTCTGTTCCTATCTGGGACAGTGAGCGTCACAACTGTCCAGTTATCTTATTTGTCTTATACAAAATCTTTGCACTGAGGTTTTGGGTTTGTGCGTCTTCCACACTTGTGCACCCATGTTTAGCTTATTTCGTTCTCTTCATCTCCAATATCTCCCGTTCACCGGAAAATTTGTGATCATTACTCATTGGTCTTTGATTTTCCTCTGCGCTCTGCAATACAATGCACTTAAGTAGTGATTACCTTCTTGTCACTAGGGACGGTACGAACATCAACAGTCACAAAAACAACAATAGACACGGGAAGAATGGTCACGAAGAGGGCAGTATTTAGTCACCATGATAAATATACTGCATAGATGAAGCACGCAAAAATTTCAGTGTTGTGCTCTCCTTGGATATGAATGACGCTTATTTCGCTTTTTTGTCTTGTATCGCCTTGTGTCTATCAGTCGGTAGTGATCGAACCGGTTGGGAACCGAACGTAATTGTGCAAAGCTTGCTCCCCGGTCTCGTGAAACCCTGTCCGTATACAACGTGTGCTTTGGTAGAATCATTTATTTGAATCCGGCATACACCGTAACACATTCGATCACCCATCGACACAATGCATTTGGTTACTATAGACCATTCACTCATGCCGCTGGCTTTGATATTTCTATGCCAAAATGGTTTGTGTACGCCTGTTAATTGACGCCCAACATGCATGATAATTATGTGGTGCAAAGTGAAACTATGAACTTTTGTTTCAGGGATTCGGCTTTGTAACCTTTGCCACAAGTGAAGAGGCAGATCGTGCAAGAGAGAACCTTAATGGAACCGTGGTTGAAGGACGAAAGATAGAAGTGAGTTCTACTCATATTGGCCCAAATTACAGTGACCAACTTTCGTAGTTCCAAAAGTGCATACATCGCGTTTGTCTACTCACTCTTTTGTTAGTAGCAAACGTAAAACGAAAGCACTACGAGGATTGGAGTATGAGGTTCTGGGGTGTAAAAGGCAGCTGGTTCATTTCGATTAGAAATCAACGGTAATGTACACCTGCGGTACACAAACTGTGACATAAACCCAAGACTAACGATTAGGAACCTAACATCATAGCAGCCAAGCTACTTTGACTTGTTCTAGATACGTCTAATGCTTGTAATGGTGAAGAATGGTTTAGAGCACAGCATGTCGGGTTATTTAACGAGCTTGTTCACTTGCCTTTTAGATAAACAACGCCACAGCTCGAGTAATGACAAAAAAGAAGTCGGAGTCGCCCACTCTTTTACGAAGTAAGTATTTCATCAAGTCGGTTAATAGTTAGTAATTTTCAAATAATGTTTGACCTTCTGGAAGCGGCTTATTTCCTCGGGTTACGCTACCTGAGACGAATGACTACAATAACTATGGAAGAGTATTTACCCTCAGACCTTACAGGTCCCTATTGATGTGAATAAGGTATCTAAACATGACAATTCGGTATTTCGAAGATTCGAATTTTTTTGCTAGAAAACGATTTCAGTGAGATCGATTTCTCAGTAGCAAAATAGAAAACTAAAATTTTTAGAAAGTTAATTGAACTTGGTTTTTAGAGATGAGGCGATATTTTCGGGTCGTGGAACGCCGCCCAGTTTTTAAAGCCTGAACGTCTCCCATAAGCACAAACATGAACAATTTTCAGCGGTTTTGAGTATCGGCGTGTTTTGTAGCTCAAGTTGGGAATTTTTAGCATTTTGTGAGCTCTGAGCTTGGCGCTTAGATAGAATATATTTCATCACTAGCCGAGGTGACATTATCAATGCGTAGGATGACAGTAAACTGGAATTTCTCGATCGCAGTCCCTTATGCCCCTTGTTCAAGCCTCGGATGAAGTTTAGGATTCACGCATCCATTTGCATTAAACTTTATCTGACTCCAATTTATCTGATCGTTTCATGCTTCTTAGACGCTGTTTTCCTTCAAGGAGAACACAACCTACTCACTGATGTTTTTATTCCGACCAAGTTGCCGTAAATTCTTTGCATACTAAGTAGACCCAGTTGTTTGTGACCAAGTCAGATGGCCTCTTTTTTATTCCACCTAACGCATTGAAAGCGGCCACAGCACTTCGTGGAGTCCGTGGTCTGGTCCCGTGCACATCATCAACCGCCGCCATTGCCGCTGCAGCGGCAGCACTACGCAGTGCTGCTGGTCTGACCGCAGGACTTCCAATTACACCTATCCCAACAATGTCCGGGCTGACCCCGATAGTTGGTGTTCCCGGAATTAGTAGCCTTCTTCAGGCTCCAACTCAACAATCTTTAGCGGCAGCAGGTTCCATGTCTGCTGGTTTGGGCAATTTGCAAGCAGCGGGTTCCGTAGCTAATAATCAAGCACTGCTCGCGGCACTGGCATCGGCCTCGCAGGCTACAGCAGCCTATAATCCAGCTGCCACCGCAGCGCTCTATCTAACAGACCCAAACACGGCGGCTTTGCTGGCCGGATATGCCGCGGCCTTGGGTGGCAATGCCCCAGGTTGCTTGACCAACTCCGGTGCTGGAGGTGCGACACCAGCGATTCCCGCTTTCGGATCACCGGCGCAGACTGTCGGATTGGTGAATTCGTTGGCTGCAATGGGAGTCCTACCTCAGGGTTCCCAAATTTTTACTCCAGCAGCTCATGCCTCGCTAATCGGAAATCCATTGGTACGTCAACCACCAACTTCTGTTTATTTTATTAGAGAAATATGGCACATATGCTCTTGAGACCATCAGAAGTATCATATGAACGATCTCTACTAATTCCATTGTGAGAAAATTCACCGAAGTTACTTTGTAATGGTGTTTTAAACTGTTGCATTTTTATAAATGCATATGCATTTGGTCAGTAATTTGTAGGTGGATCAATAAAAATTACCGGAAGCACACCCGGGGGGTTCAAGGTTTTCTTGTTTTATCCTTGACTATACAACTAACTAAAGATATATCATCATGCACTTCTTCACAATGCAAACAGCAATCAGGCTCCTGATCCGAAGAATGGGTTCATGATCTATTCACACTCGTACCACACAAATAAGATTCTGGTGAGCATATATTTGTTTGCATACACATTATCGTTGCGATATAAGAATTACCACATCATCGCTCCGCTACCTTTTCAGTGGTTTGATGCAGCCACGGGCAGTTTGGGTTTGAACGCCGAGGCCGAACTTCAGCATCGCATTCAGCAACAACAACAACAGCAACAGCAGCAACAGCAGCAGCAACAACAGCAGCAACAACAGCAGCAACAGCAACAACAACAACAACAGCTTCAAGCACAGCAACAAGTTTTGGCGGCTGCGGCAGGCTACAATTCCCCGAGCCTCAGCGTGGCTAGTTCAATGGCCAACTTAACTGGTCAGACGAATGTGATAAGCAACACATTATCCCCATCTTATGCAGCTGCAGCTGCAGCGGCTGCAGCGAATGTGCTACGGGCATTTTCGGGCTCAGCAGCCGGTCAGCTATCAACAACCGGAGTGACTAACGGTCGCACTGGTACGACACCGGGAACCGGGTCTTCGGCAACTAGCGGATCCCAAGTGGTTTCCAACGGTCTCCCAGCTGCTAGCACAGTCACTGTAACACCTGTAAGCGTTTCGGGTACAAATACCGTCCTGACCCCTGCTATGGGTCAAGGATCTCAGACTGGTCAACAACCTCTGGCGGCCGCTGTGGCTGCTGCGGCAGCTGCAGCAGCTGCATCGCAAAATTTTCCCGGGCAAAATGCACTGAGTGCAACACCGTGAGTTACTATCGTTTTTTTTCGCGGTGGGTGGGGATGAAATTCTAGTGTGTACAGATGTCTTGATGAAGCTAATTTCAGAGTGGCCACATTTAAAGCTTTTTCTGGGCTACCATGGTCCAAAGTTTACATGCATGTCAGCAATTGCCTCTCCAGAACATGATATCCACTGTGTTAATATTTGGTTTGTCGACGTTATACAAAAAAAAACAAATTTCAGTCTTTGTTTACTCGTTTTCTCGAGAATTTAGTGTCCCGACAAGACACAAGTAAACAAGCTATTTGTGTCCACATACAGTTAGAAAATGCCCACCTCTTTTGTACCACTTAGTTTCCGTGTATCCTAGTGTATTTAACAAGATACGCATGTTGCTGATCTCGTCGAGTTGCTTTCAGTTTCATTGGTAGATCAATCGACATTTTCCCGAATGTGAGCTAATCGATCGAAAGGTTCGGCAATCGCCGACTGCTGGACAACTGGTATTTGTTTGTCGAATACTCGTTGCCATTGAGACAGTTCTTGCCATGCCTTTGCCCTTGTAGTTTTGAATGAAGAGCAATCGGCACTAGGACCAGTACGAACATCGTCGCTGTTTACAAACAATCAGTTTAAAATAAAAAGATTCTGACATGTCAAGACGACCGATTTGAGCAGTTAGAGTTAACGACCGCGTTATGCAGACTTTACAATGGCAATTTAGTTTATCGAGTAGTATTCCTAAGTAATTCAATCGAAAACTGCCTCTTGAAAGGTATATTATGCTAACCAAAACGTCCCTTCATTATTTATTTACTCAATAAGTTCGTCTTCTGACAACTGGATATTTCTATACAACATATCATATGCCACAATATTTTCTTTAATTCATTTCACACATTTTATGGACATGGTACTTTGAAAACAACTTATTTTCAATTATCGATGAACAAAAGCGCCAATCGATCAAGACGATAACGCAAGTTCCAGTTAAGCGAGAGTCATCAGGAGAATGACAGCGAGTCGGGATCACTTCAAAGACTGCTTCTGTTCCGGATTTAAACTCATTTACAAATGTATGATACTAATAGGATAGAAAAATTTCACTGGTGGAAAAATATCGTAATCCCAGATTCTTCAAACGCCACTGATTGTTTAACTTTCTGCTAGATACCATTTCAAAAAGGATCAAGACTGCTATGACAACCAGCGACGGGATGATGATTATTACATCACTGTCAGCAATAAGTTCTTAGTCATGAAGCGTTTTTCTACGATTCTCCAAGTCATTTTGTGGATGAACGTTATCGCCATTAACGGAATACCCACTCATTTTAAGTGGAAGGCACTACTTGCCTTATGTCGGTCAAGCTAGGTGTCCCCTTTGCTAGGTGAATGCTTACTAGAATCCACGAGCAAAAAATCCAGTCAGTCGTCAACAATAAAACCACACCTGATTTGCCAGTTGGACGTCGCTTGAGCCTAACCTCCAACGGTCAATTCTCCCATGTACGTTCAAGAGATAAGGGCTCTTTGCGCGTCTGTTTCCGTACCTATTATCAATCAGACAAATGGGCTTGCATCATGTGACCAGTCGTATTGATATTCTTGTGGTTCTACGAGGACAACCATCGTCTTGATCACCAGAACTAAACTTATCAAAATGACCAAGTCGCAGGTAGGCTCATGAAATTGTTTCGAGTGATCAGTATACATTTTATTAGTAGGAGATTGAATGCCTTCACGAAATAATTCACCGTGATATCATCGCTCAACTCACCATAAAGAAACCATGGAAGCACTGTACAGCTGTTCCATCGTTGCTAGGAATTATCGGCAGTGCATATCCACCGCGCCCGAACTGGGTCGCGAACCCGAACAAGGACGAACGATTCTGAGTCGAACGCCCTGGCCATTACGCTACCTAGTAGGCTCTGAACGGTTTGTTGGATTTCACTATATGATGTTGCACCTATCCGTCACTGATCAGAATACCTTAGCCATACACTCGGTGACAGAAAATTTTAGGGGCAGTTTAAAAGTTGTCTATAGAGATTATAAAATTCTATACGGAACTTGAAACCACCATTTTCTCAACGGAGTCGTTCTGACGGTTTGCTGGTTTTGTCTCACACGAATAGATTCCGACTCTCGGTTTGTAAGTTTTGACTGGCATCTGGTGATTTTCAGTCAACGTTTAGTGAAAATAATTTTGAAGGAAACTACATGAACCAATCAGACCAACCGTCTCGGTTACGCAACTCACACATACTGTGCCCGTTTGTGTAAAGACATTTTTCACAAAATATCATTACTTCGCAAATACGGGCTATGGGACAACAGAAAAAATTGGCAAGCTTGAATCACACCCTTTACATACTCCCAGTTGGCCTCAGTGGGCTTCGAAATAATGGATCTTACAGTCAGAAATTTGATTCCTTGTGCAGACTTAAAATGCTATATCAGGTTTCAATCTACTCGTCAAATCGTAAATGTGGTAAGTGATAAAATTACCACTTTGGAATACGTCAGCTTGAGTAGTCCTAGACAGGAAAAGCTGATCGGTCACTGACTTGTATATGGAGTATCAAACTGGGCTGTTAGTACTCGGGTCCAGTTTAGTTCTTCTAACCATTAACTTTACATCAAAGTACTCTTTCTTTGGCTACTATTTTGTAGCCCTTGAAAGATGGACTGCCAAATAATAAGAAAAACAACTAGTTGGAAAAGGAAAGGTTACGAACGTGAAAATACGATAGACTGGGGCTTTGAGCCATGTGACCTACTGTCACCCACCTTCGCGTAGACTTCAACTCGGTAATCTAGTTTCACCCGCATCATCCAGTCTATCGGTTAAAGCTTTCGTACCATTTTTAGTGTCAGTTCGGAAAGTTGAACCAGAAGATCTACCAGCTTACTTTTAGGTTCTGAATTACCGACAAAATTCCCCCATCATGGTCTAACAATTTTGCGAACACAACGGAATTCAAACACTGAAATTCTTCCCGCATCTGTCCTCAATGGCCCTATTTCTGAACCGCGGAGCGGTACCAACCTCACTGTTGCTGAGTTTACTCGGACCCTGATCGATAGCTTGATGTCACGCCGATGCAACGGATGTCTGAAAGTGCTGAATACTAGTCGTGCCTTTTGCGTGCGCGGAAACACCTCACTCGATGTGTGACCATTTGGTGAGATGCGATAACGAAAATAACGGAATTCACCCATCTCATCCAGTTGTGCCTTTTCAAGAAAAACGTTCGGTTTTCAGTCATTTCAGTCTGTATCATACGTAACCTTACAGTTAACACTTCAAATATCGGATCCTGTCTTGTAACCCGGCATCCGTCGCCAAAAAAGAGACTGAATACCAAAGCATAAGACACGGGGAAGCTTACCTTCAAATTGCAAGAGGGAATCGTTGCGCAGAAGACCAATACGTAAGGCCAAGAGACAAATAGGTCAGCGTTTCAAATCCGAGAAATACCTTGCTGGGTTGGCAAGAATCATCCAGAGGCGGAGTGGATAGAACCGTGTTCGGTGATCCAACTCACTGTCAAGCAGATCAGCCATTGTACGGATAAAGTGTTAGAAAAACCAACATGGGGATAATGATGTCACGGATAACTGGTCGCTTGTGAGTCTTCATTCTGATTTGAATTCGCACTACGCAAGGACATTCACTTGATGTTTTGACTTAACGGAAAATGATAGAATTCTATTGGGTTGATCCCAAATACACAAGAAATACTTTCAACGATTGTAAATATATCTCGGCTTGTTCGTTTTGAAAATTTTGTGATTCCTCAGCTTGGGACTTAGGTGGCAAACGTTTCATCACCAGCTGGGGCCTATGCCTCAATTGATGATGAGATGCTGGCGATTTAAACGCCAAGCTGAATGATTATAAGACTTTCAAAAAAGCGTCAAGTGTTCGACCAATTTCAAATACTCTGGTCTTATGTGGTTCGCGATCGGTCATGATCAATGACTTGTTTCCTGTCAACTTCCTTTTGAACAAAATCAATTCTTCTGAGATAGATTAAGTGGGAAGTGTACAGTGCCGGGAGCAAACACATCTGATAATATTCCTAACTGGGCGTATAAAGCATGCCAGTTGGCGATCCTGTGAGACAGAAAGTATTCGATGAAAGCTACACCTGCCTTGGCCCTAGACACCTAGATTTAGACAACCAATTGCTTGAATTCATCTGCATTCATTGTTTTACTGGCGCGATTAGAGCGATGAAAAGAACTGGTCGGATCACGCAGTCTATGCCTTCTATTCGTCTCATTGCAATCAGAAGAACAATTCAGCCGGCTTTTTAATCGTTCACAAAGAAGACCATTAGACTGAATTCAAACTTCGGGTTTTTCTTATAACATTAACTGTGATTCTCCGATATCAGATGGAATAACTAATGTAATCCACCGTACGAAGTATGGAAAGTCCTTCAAATGAGTACAGAATCCCGACGCGAATCTATCAGATGTGTCTTCCGAATATTATCAAATCACTTCATACCCTATGCCGGGGAAACGAAAAGTGTAACATCTCGGTTTCACTGATACTTTCCAAAAGGAACAAGAAATAAGTGTGGATAAATCACGGAGGCACCTGTCTTTTAGAAGCGTTTTTAAACGCTTTCGCCCAGCTTGCACTGAATCACTTAGCTGCACCGAGACTTATGTACGTTCGGCCCAACCAAAAAAGCTTCCGCCCATGAAGTGATTCCATCGGCCAAGTATTTAGCCTGCGCAAGATCCTGCAATACCGATGTAATTTCTAACGTCCCGCCGCCGCATGCCTCATCAGCTATCACGCTGCGGCCGATTCAGTAGATTGTGGACGGTTGTGAAAGATAACGATTAAAGACGTGACTGCATCCAAAGTAGTCTATCCGACTAAGTCATACTATGGTAGACGAAAACCACTTGTTCTGGCTTATGGTAAAGAGTCTTGTCTATTCGAATTAAAGACAAAGTTGTCCGTTATCTTCAGTGCTGTTCAGATCTGCTGTCGACTGGGCTACGAGACGCACAATGGATGGCTATCGGTCGAAGTTTCCACGTACTATTTTATCACGTACCTTGAACTTGCGGACGAATTAGTAGTTCTCGGGCAGGACCTGATCATTTTTTAAACGGCTGTTCGACGAACCAACAAACACGCACCGGAAACGGGTTCTGAGATCGATACCACCACGCCTAAATCTTTGTTACATCAGATAACCACGAAGACTGAGCCCTACAACTAAACGCCCAGAGAGTAGAATTCTTATTTGATTTCAAACACCTCGGCTCCACTATCCTTCCAGATGAACTAGCCGCGGAAAGCGTCAAACAGCCCATTGACGTGATCCGATCTACAAGAAGCTATTTGGCGACCGAACGAGATTAATCTCAAAACCAAGCTTAGGGATTTTGATGCAGCAGTCCGAACAGTCTTCCTGTATGTTAGTGAAACTCTGACATCAGAGGAACAGATGATCATGATCAACGATGCCTAAGGTCTATTTTAAAGGTAAGCTAGTTTGATAGAATTTCCAAAGAAACAAATCGTGATCATCGTCAAGTAACCGCTCTTCCAACCCAGAAACCTACACCGATTTCAATGTTTTGGATACTTCCTTCTTGAACCGGATCAAGCTCCAACCAGAACTGTCCTGCCGCCATCCCACAAAGGAGGACAAATAAATACCTGGTTGGATACGGTTTTTGAATACATAAACCAACTTGACCTTAAATGGTTTACGGTAATCGTCAGTAAAAATTGAATTGGCTGGATAGCTGTCATGAACTCGCTGTTAACGACCAATTACGCGCAGTTGCGATCAGAAGTACTCAGAAGTCCGACTTGTCTTCTTCGAGTAGCAAGCAGCATCAAAGTGGTGTAAACGTCAAAGGGAGTCACTGTTTGAAACCACTTCTGTCACACGTGCTTTCCTCTATCGGGAATTTTTGTTCTTTTATTTGTTGCATTGATGAAGACAATTTTTCTTCTATTTTCTTTTGTCAATCCAGATGTGCTTGTTATTCGAATAAGTTCAGTTCTTAAAACCCCCAATATCGCATCGATTTGCTCCGATATTGATTGATACCCTAGTTGAGGACAAAACAGAAATAGAAAAAGCGAGCTGAATCTCAAAAGCAACGGATCGAAGGTGGAGCATATATTACTTATTAGCCGTTTTGGAAGGCTGAACTTCATAAGGCCCACACCTAGTGACTTCTCAGGCATGAATGCATTTTCTGCACAACCTCTGTCTAAGTCTCTAAGGCACGCTGATTGTTTAATCACGGAACTTAACTGGCAATCTGGTCTTGACGGACAATGTTATTCGCAAGATTGAACGATCCCAGGCAGTTTTTCAGTCTAACTATTCACGGCCCCGTTCCTGTTGAAAACTCTCATAAATGAAGTTGATGAAGTGATCAATAATTTCATGTTTGCAATTGCATTTTTTGTAATCTGGACAATGTAAGCATATTAAATTATACAAAACATGAACCAAAATGGGCGTCTGGTTTATAGATTCACCAGATTCTGCAACTTTTTTTCTTGGACTCAAAAACGAGAAGGCCTACTTCCGGAAAAGAAAAGTTAAGAAACATCAAAATTTGAAAATTTGCACTTCCTTTTGTTTCTGTTAGGATGGATAAGTTGAATGGAACGAGATTTGTTAAAACCCTGTCGTGTGTTTCAAGTGTTTGTCAAAATCACCTCTCATTTTTATGTGGTTATGCTTTAGTTGTTCGAGTTGCATTCGTCTCTTGCTTATGCCTGCTTTGATATTTCTTTTCCGAAAACAAACAGCTACCTACCCGATTTGAATGCAGCGGCCGCGGCAGCTGCTATGGATCCGTATCTGAATCGGTTAACAGCAGGTTACGCGCTGAACAATACCATGGTCACGACACCGGCCATTTATCGAACAAATTCCACGTATCAACGATTCTCGCCCTACTGACTCACAATCGACTGTTCAGCATTGTTCACACACAATTCCTACGTTGCTCGGACACCCGCAGGTGACAAATTTGCTTGTCTTGCTAGTCAGCAATGATAATCGTAGTGACCTTGCGGACGTCCACGTTATGACGCTTATACTGTGCACGGGAAAGAATGTAAAAAAAAAATAATTTGTTTGTTAACTTGCCCGTTTGACATGAATTTTTATTTTATTTTTTTGCCCTGGTTCGAGTATATCTTCTTGTTCTTGCGACACTAAAATTGTTGTCCGGACTTGTTACATTGAGCGTTTCCAATTGGTGATGAAAAACAGTTTGTGCGTTCTGCATTTTGACAATCCCGATACGTAACCCTAGGTCGTAGTTCGTTAGCCCTGAAATCCGTGCTTCTTGACTCCCAACCCGTCCCGATTGGCTTTATACGTCTTTCCCGTTGTACGTGTGCGTGCGTGCGTGCGTGCGTGTATGTGTTCATGTCTACGGAATGTGGTCGTATGCAGTCACGCTTCGTTTCAGTGCACGAAGTTGTTGACTTATTTCGTCATTTCTGTGCATTTAATGACTAGTATGGTCCATGAAAAGTTCTAACTGTCCGGATTTGCCGGATTTCTGTTTTGACGCATGCATTTTTGCTCATTGCATTCAAAATTGAACGCGGCCGAACTGTGAAAATGTCAACCAGCACGATCTCATGACCGAATTCATCCGAAGGGATCGAGATGGGCTGGGAGATGGGATTTTCTTAATCCGACTCAAATTTTTACTCGTCTATATTTGGCTATGGTAGTATTCTACTCAAACTCAAGTGTTTCGCTCTCTCTCTTCTCTTCTCTTCCTATTTGGTTCATCCCATGTATTTTCAATCCATCGCATCTCTGCTTCTACACTCCCGTCACTCGGCCGCTGATCACCCTCCTCCCTTGGCTCTCGGCCCCCACAGCCCTCGTCTCCGATTCTTCATTCATCCGTTTTTTTGCTCTACCCAAAGCGCCTGTCTAGTCACAGCTGTTTGGTTTATTTTCGGTTTTCTAACTTATCATTGTTTTTATTTCATCTTATTCGGTTAGTTGCTTCAATTTAATAATCTGTAATGTTTTTGACTGGAATATTATTATTGTTATTAATACTATTATAACCACTTGTGGGCCCATTCTCACCAGTCTCTGATTTGTCCCCAGTGGTGTTCAATGTCTGGGTTATGCACGTGATCTGGTTTATTTTGCTCTGAATCTGATTAGGTATTCTACAACCAAGCCGAATAGTGAGCGAAACAGTATTACAACTGGTCTATTCGTGCAGTCAACCTGAGGGTTCCCTTACGCGTTTCTGTGGCCCCCTCTCACAGCACGTGATTGGATGTCATCCGCGAGTCTCATTCAATACTATCGTTATCTGTCCTTATCCTCTGTCTGCCTTGCTTTCATCTTAGCTTGTTTCTTTTTTTTCTCCCAACCAATTGCCCGAACGCATTCTTGCCTGTTTGTTCTTAGCTACGAATACATGTTTCACACGTGATCGACACATTTTGCTTCGTCCAATTCTACTTGCTACTTCTGGCGAATGGAGGAGCATTTTTGAGCTTGTACAGATGGCAAAAGAAAAGTTTTGTCTGATTATCAGCTGCCTATTTAAAGTTGAAATTACACGTTCTAGCACCTTGGAAACTGTGCTATCCACGGTCTATATGCCCCAAACACTAATTCCTGTTGTCTCATTCTTTGCGTGAATGTTTCGCATTTGTTTTGCCTGTCACCTGCATACTTACTGTCTGCCGAAAAGAATGCATTTAGAGGCGTGTGTGTTTGTGTGAATGTGCGTGTGGCAAATCGATCAAAGCTACTAGCACATGTTGTTCCCATTGACAATGAGATCTGCTTGTCGCGCGTGTCTATGTATGTGTCCGTGGACGCGTTAGAGCAGTTGCACTTTGCGTGGTGTTTTGTTTCCATTTCTGTAATTAAACTTGTCATTAATTTCGTCCATCGATTCCCTTCAGGGGAAGTGTCCTCTTACCTATGATCTGGCTAGTGTACATATTCCACTGGACGAACAGAACAGGTGGAGTGGTACAATGTAATTTATTCATATTTATTTATTAATAAATTTACTATTGTCATTATCTTCAACTGATTTGGACTTCTGGTATCCCATTTCTGTAAAAGATGAAAAATCTCGGTAGGTAACGCGTAACTAATGATTTTGGAAAATTGTAGCGACCTAAGTACACACAGTAAGTAGACGGTAAATCGAGAATTGAAAATTTGACCAACAATGATATCTTACACGTAAACCGTTGTTAGTCCCTCATATCATTCGATCCGGATGTTTACAGTGGTCATAAGTTAGCCAATCCCGTTCATCGTTATGGAGTACTCGAGTCACTTTTGGGGGGTTGGCCGATAAACCGCAACTCAGTGCCAGTGCTGATTCGATTCACAAGATATAATGGGAAATTAACCCGAAATGGAAGCAAGGGGGAAAGGATTGATTCAGCTGTAACAAAATCATTCGATTTGTTCTCTGAGATTCGGTAGAAGGAGGTGTTGACAATAAGGGTTGACGTCGAAGCGGCGGAGAATTCCGTGCTCATGTGCACACAAAGCATTCGTGTAAGACGAATTGAACTGTTTTCAAAGCCCCGTATTTCAGGTGGACTAGCGTTCTTTCAATTCGCTAATAAGGTGCAATGAGGCACTGATGAATGACAGAAAGCAAAACTACTACCGTCATTCTCGAGTAGTGAATTCGTTGTCGTAGCTTTCTATTGTGTGGTACGTGAACAAGATGATGGCCAATAAGAAAAACGTAATATCATCTTGGTAAAACAGTGGCAAATTCGATCTTTCAAGTTATTGAAAGATATCGTTAAATCATTCACAGGGGCAAATGACCAACAAGTTACACAATTCCACTTTCTTGCGATTTACAAAAAAACACTCCTGTAAAACAAGCTGTGAGCTCTGGTTTCTCTCTTCATATCATACGGTGGTACAGTCTGTACCGGAACTATTCAAGCCCATCGTTAAGCGTAGCTCCTATGGCGAGCTGAGAGATTTGTGCCAGGCTGCGATCTTAATTAGCCAATCAACACTACTGTAACCGGCGGTGATCGAGTGAATGAAATCATGTCGTCCCAGACTGTAGGTCACGAGTTCGAGTCTTCCCAGTGCCGAGCAAATTCCCCATTTGGATGGCGTCTGTTGGTGGCAACTCCATTCCTGAAAATGAGGTACGCTATGGCTCCAATACCAGGAGGGATATACCGCGTAACAAGTTACTTTGCTGTGTTGGGGACCACCAAACCCTTATAGGACCCAAACATTTTTTATTAGGAAAATCCACCTATGAACTGGACAGTTTTTGATAGGCTTAGCCGTACATATTGGGATGATTTCTTCGAGGTTATCCGTTTTTCCGTAGGACCTTAAAATCTGGAACAAACTTACTTGATTCATCAAAGAAGTTCGCTTAACCTGGACGTAATTCTGGATAGTTTACAAAGCGTGTTATACTTGTGAGGAAATTTCACTTGGGATTAATCACACCGTTCAAAATATATAATTCTTTGCTTCTTCTATGTCTTGTTACACAAGCTGAGTTACATTACACAGTCAAAGATGCACGTCAAAGGAGGCTTACGGGTGCAAAACATTCTGGTGTGTTTCACTCCGTTGGCCAGTCAGATTCTGAGTGATTGGAAATACAATAGCGGCAGGATGTTCCAAAGCTTAGCACCACGGGAACGAGAGTAAGAGTGCACTAAGTAAGTTTGATATCTAAGACTGCAGAGTGGCAAAGGGAGACTGACAGTTTGCATCCGAGATGAATGAGAGTAAGTCACGGGAATCGGTGCAGACGAATTACTCTCTAAAGAATATGAACCAAAATAATAATAATTTAGATGATACAATGACACCATAACCCGGAGATGTTGAAGTGAGTGCATGTTGGACATTTTCCTACGATCACTGATTACCTGAGTTGTCTTTCTTTGAACTCGATCAAGAACAGAAAAAAGAGATAGACAAAACTTCACCCCGGCATATAATCGCAATATTTAAACCTTTGACCGAATGAGACTTGTACCAATGAAGCAAGCAGATGGAGTTTTAGAAAAAAATGTATCTGGCATCGAATGGGTAATCAACTTTTCTTGCAACACCAGTGATAAGCGGCGAGACAAGCGAAAATAAACAAGGAGAAGAATTCCTAAATGATCCCAGTTCAGCATGTGACCCACTAAGATAAAGAGTGACCAAACCTCGATTCATCTGGGGCATATAAGAGGACAGGATTGAATGTGATAGGAAGACGTTTTTCAAACATTCAGACAGATTTGATTTGTAAAACGTCAAGCAGAGATTTGTCGTAGGTTGGGAGTGAGTTGGGCACTAAAAACCGAAAGTGATTTTCTCACGCCATCACGATTGATAATTTCGGAAGCGCAGCCATCGATAGGGCAAGAAAATGAGTCATTCAAAGTGATGCTATCGACAAAATAATGAAGGCCAAATGAGTTTTTCCTACATAAGCAAGTGTAGCCAGCCAGGCAAGTGGGTGGAGAGCCACTCAGTCATCCGTGGAGCCGAGGACGGTATTCACATTGACCATCACTCAATAAACCTTCATATACACTGAATGGACACCGCTGATAAGAGTTCACGGTTATTAGCCTGCCCAAAACGGCATGGGGATGTTTGTTTGAACTAGCCGTACCATCAGGGGTGCACTAACTTTTCCAACAGACTACACTGTTGCAAGCGAGACTAAAACACTCAGAAGTTCATAGTTTGACGATTTTTTTGAAACGGCGAGTGCAACAATGCACACTTTGAATAATAGTTTCAATGCAACTGGAAAGGGATATAGAAACATCCGACTGAATGTCGCCATCGTTCCAGGAGTAACAAGCCGAATCGCATCCCAGAGTGTATGTCTGGAGCTGGGTTTCGGAAACGAATGGATGACGATGGTTCGATGACCCACTCGATTTCAGTAGACTGTGTGATATATGTGAATAGGCGGTAGTCAAATAGCCTTTCTTTCATTCCAGTATGTTTTAAATAGAGAACCGTGCTAAAAACACTTGTCCTGTGCGTCGGACACAAATCTTGGCCTGTGGGTACAATTCCATCAGAGATTTCGCATCCTGATTAAAAGGTGTCTTTGGGACCCAATTTTGGGTACACCAGGTAGCTTTTTATCAATTTCTTCTCGATTTGTCACTCGGCTTGAGCCAGAAATTTGCATGACGTGGTCATTATGCAATCAAACGATTGCTATAATGTGCTTTCTAATCCAGCTTCCCATCTGTGAATGGGGAATCAAGAAAAGGCTCATAGGGGACGGTCACCAGCGGACCAGAAAACGCACACAAGAAAATAAAGTAAGGGTTTTCGAGTGGAATAAGTTGAAGGTGGAAATTCTGGGATCCCTGATAGCCAGAAATGCGAAATGTTTTACGTTTGGAACTTCCAAATAAAAGGCTCCATGCTTCCTAAGACATACACTTAAGTTTGCCGTACACTTGGGCTATCCTCAAAAGTACCTGACGCGTGTGCAGAGTTGATTGCCAATTAACAAGACTTTCATTCAGGTTTGGCTAATTCTCTTGGTAAATCTAAAGCGTAAATGTTCTTCGTGATGACTGATTCAGGTTTCAACGTCCTAGGTAAAACCGGGCAAATATTTGAAAACATATTCCAGAAAAGTGGATAATACTGGAAACTTTCAAGCGTAACACTTTTTATCTTAACCGAAGAAACCCGTCGATCAAACACCAAAGCAACCGCACTTGGTACGGTGAGAGAAACGTGCATTGTTGGTTCACGCGTATGTAACCGCAAATCCAGAGATCTACTGGCATATATTAATTCCGACGGGATTTTGTCCAAATTTGATAAAGAACTAATTTGCATAAAGTTCGTTTAGGCGGCCGCGTGTCAAAGATTCGCAGAAGCCAGGCTGAAAGTCAATTCAAATAGTGCGTAGATGAGGAATATCTTGTGAAAACCGAAAGTACGTTATTTTGGGAATTGATTTCCAAATAACGGCATCAACCAATCGATGCGGTGCAAACATTAGTCAGTATTCGTTTGGGGTGGTAGAAAATTAATTGGAAAAACTATTGTGGACAAGTTGAGAATTGCAAATTTTAGTACTTGTTTTCACGAAAGCCATAGCTATTCACCCGGTTATAAGGTGTAGTTCTTAGATCAAACAGATTTTAGTCACTTAATGCCACTCCTTTTTCAGGATAACACAAGGCATTCTAACACCTTATTCAGCCGTATGGTGAAATGACAATTTAGGCCACCGATGTTTGTCCTGTCTACTCGATACACTCATTGTGATCGATAGTCAGCTTCGTAGACGTCGTCCCGTGGTAGAGTTTTATGATGATTTCAAACTAACTTGGGACATTTTTGCTTGACTGTATTCAAAGCTACTTGTACATAAATATTTCGCTAAGTACAATTTGTATTGCAATTCCCTATTCTAGGCTGTTTTCGTGATCTAATTCTAAGGTCTGTGTGCTAGTGCAGGCTGGTGAATAACGCATTTCGCCAATTCTCCGTGCTGTTACCGATTAGCCCAACTACATTGTGGTTGCCTATACAAATCTGATTGCAACTGATCTATGTTCGTGAACGACACATTTTTCTTGCGGCCACTAGGGAGAACAATGCAAATTAAACAACGCGATCCCGATCACACCGCCAAGTGACCCCCCAACTAGCCACGTCTTCTTGCATTTGACAAACAGGCAAGCTTTACGATTGTGGACCGCTAATTTGGTTGTGCCCAAAATGCACACGAACGAAAAACATGCGTGTACATGGATCGCCAGGTCCGATGGGATCCAGTCGACAAAAGTTGTTGCAATCCGAAATTCAGGTTTACTAAACAAACAGATCAAAGCCAAGTTCACTTATATCTCACCGATCATCATTGCTATTCTTCGGAAATTTCTTTCACTGGCGTCTGCTTGTTGTTCTTTTGAACCGCTGCTCAATGACAAAGGCAGACCATTCACGAAGGCACACAACACGATCTTTGATACCCGCTGTTCGTTAGAAACATTATTCGTTCCAAATGGCCGTATCTCTTCTTAGATGCTGAAATCATTGATGAGAAGCAAGGAGCACTTATACTAATCCCGTGATAACCCAAGTGCTCGATAAGTTTCCAAGCTAATAAAAGTTAAACTCAAACGTATCGACACAACACTTGCCAGCCAACTCCTGAGTGTTAACAACAATCGATTTCTATGGCAAGACATTCAACTGTTTTTTGGAGATAAAAAGAGAGGAGCGAAATATTCTGCAGACGTCGACAGTTGTAATCAAGCTTTGTCTATCCTTCCACTCATGCGTCAGCTACACTAGAACACATTTTCCTAAGGAAGAGGTTTTCGAGATTTTTCAGACCACAAAAGATATCACAGGTGTTGGTCCTGACAATCTGCACTCAGCTGCCCTAGGGTACCGTCTTGTGACCTTGATCGATGAATTCGCTATTCTGATTACCGCATTTTTTAGATTTTTTCTACCCCTGACTGCTGGAGACCCGTCACTATTATTCCCATCAAAAAATCCAGCAGTTCTACTGCTTTGGCAAAACGTTTTCGCCCCCATCACGTTAACATCTGGTCTTAAACTGACGGAACGTGCCGTGCCGTGTTTCAGCGCCTGCGTTCTTCTATGCATCCTTCTGACGACTCTCTTCAGTTTGCTTA
Source organism: Fasciolopsis buskii (assembly GCA_008360955.1). Taxonomy (NCBI): domain Eukaryota; kingdom Metazoa; phylum Platyhelminthes; class Trematoda; order Plagiorchiida; family Fasciolidae; genus Fasciolopsis; species Fasciolopsis buskii. Next base: position 154,912 of record LUCM01000041.1, read on the forward strand.
TAGATCTAACACCTCAACTTTAGACGCTGTCGCCTCTCCCCTTATTCATCACATTTTCAAGTCCTTAAATGCATCCATGAAATCTGTGCGTTGCGCCTTTCTAGACTATTTGTTAACACTTGATTCTGTACCACGGTCTCTTCTACTTCGCAAACTGGAACCATTTGGTTTTCCCAGGCGTTTATTAACATAGCCGTCCTATTACTTTACTAACCAGTACACACAAATCAGCGGCAACACTTCAAAACCATTGATTAGCGACTCAGTCATGCTTAAGGGTACTGTCCTTTCACTGTTTCTCTTCTCAACTTACGTCAGCTACTTATCAACCAGCTCACCCTGTTATCC
>LUCM01000042.1:4946-16402 GCA_008360955.1 Fasciolopsis buskii
TAGCATTTTTGCACGGAGAGCAATCGGTCACTTAATCGTAGGTCGCAGGTAAGAGAGAATTAAAGGGGAAATCCAATTTTTCTCAATCATCTACCCTAACTTTAAAAACGTTGCCGACTTTGCAAAACCGGTTGCGCCATGATTTCGAGGTTGTAGCTGAATCCCGATCCGCATCCAGTCTTTCCGGTCGAAGATACCGTTCCACTTTAAGATTAAATTGTCGTATGCTTGATTCAGGAGAACTCGCTTGAGCTTTAGAACACAAATATCTAAAGTTTATGCCCTATTCAGTTTTCAAAGGATCAGCTGGAACTAAATACGACGAGTTGGAATAATTCAGATCGCCCAATTCTGAACATTATACCCTCTAGTTCATCATTGAGTGTGGAATCGATGAGGTTTATGGACGCTCCAACGGACGGCAGCATTGACATACAGAACAAATTTTATGGCAACCTCGCCACTCACGTTCTTAGGAGTTCTGAAATTGTCGTGATGGCGGGTGGTTTTAACACAGGCTCAGCGCACGGATAATGGGGATAGGCCTCCAGTTCTGCCCACAACATCGGCAGTTCCTGCCCACTCCTAACTTCTGACACAGCGCTCTAACTCCGTAGATATTCTGAGTCAGGTCGATCTTGGTTGTAGACAGCAACGAGTTGTCACCTCATCTGACCTAGTGGGCCCCTAATGTGGTTCTACGACGTCGCAAATTTAAAGTTCTTGCTTTCCGTCAGTCTCCCCTCGTGTAGTGGACGCTGGCGGGGCATGCCACTTTCCGCTAGACTCATGCGTGAAACGTGTTAGCGGATAAAAACCAACTCCTGCTGATGCAGTTCTTCCCAAAATGAATAGATCTTACTAGATTACATTCAGGTCATTTCAGTTTGCACAACCAGCAACTTTGGACCAACGCGCTCTGATTTTGGTTGCAATTTCATAGCACCAACTATTCAAAGAGACATTTGCCAAGACACTTGCGCATACCGCACGCCTACCATGTCACGCTTTGTTTACCATTCTTTCCTCGGAGTGGATGAAGCCACATAGAAGTCAACAGATGACATGTCAGCATGGATTGGGCAACTACGACGAGCTTAGGGAAAGTAGGTGCTTCATAACTCCGTGTTTGGGGCCCCAAACACCCGTCAGCCACTTCGTTGTAGATATTGGGTGCTACGACAACATGACTGTGGTGCCCGTTCTTATGACTGTTGTGCTGACTTGCAATATTGGCTGCCGTGTAGTTCCACTTCATGCCCATCATGTGTATCCAGTCTTTCTACTGTCAAAAGGGTAATAGCCAATGGAGCTCGCCTTGCTGCTTAACGCTGTCCGGATAATGCTTGTGATGGTGTTCTGTGACAAGAATGAGCACAAGCATGCCCTCTTGAAAGCAGATGTGTTTGGCTGCATATATAAATTAAATATCTCAAACGGTCCTCGTCCGACCGACTGACCCTTGATATTCAATCTAAGGAAGATGGCTAGTCCCTGCTTCTAAGTCAGCCACAGATGTCGTGCGAAACCATACCGCGCTGTGGACTAATCTCATCCGAAAAATATGTGAACTGAACCGTCGGTCACTGGCTGCTAGTGAAGTTGCCGGGTTTTCAAAGCGTCTTTCTTTGCAGAACAGACCCTTTGGACAAGGGCTCGGGATAAGACCACCTAAGTGGAGGATATCGAGAGTGTGATGGAGTTTTGCCTAAGAGAATTCGACGATCCCGCTGGTCTCACTGTGACGTGGTGAGTTTCGCCCTCCCCCTCAATTCACTGCCGCTTGTCATGTTCCATTTACTCGACAAGGTTTTTCATAAGAGGCACGTGAACCGATCACTTGGTCGTCGGTTTGTCTCGAACAGCTGTGCTGTCTTCCAGGTCGCACTTGGCTACGCCAAAGCTAGAGGTGTATCCTCGACTAAACGCCCACTCTGGATAGGGCAACTTAAGGCATAACGACCCACAAAACCATGGAGGAAGTCAGTCGATGATGTAAAGGAAAAATTTGAAAGAGCTGACTTGAATTCTACACAAAGGTCTCTCGATCGCATTGTTATCGTTTTTTCGTCATGATTCCGATGGTACAAAATCTGTTCACAGATTGCCGCCAAACTGATTCCGTTTGGGCAGCTGCGTGATATGGAGCCGGTTGGGAAGCCATGGATCAGGATGATCAGCTAATGAATTGGATTATGGAAGAGCTGGAACGTGACGAATCCTACCTAAATGTTTCCTTTCTGCTTATTTCTTAGTTTTATATCCGACCGCGGTTTTGCTATATGGATTATCGACCCACTCACACTATCATGCGAACGAGATTCTGGCGAGAACTTACAATCGTTCAAGTATGTAGATGAATTGACACGGTAGTACCGGGCACGCATGCCCGGTGAGCGGCAATGACCGCGAAACTGGTCATATGGTTCCGGGACTCTGTCTATTCGGGTACTCACTACTGACTGTCGAGGTTTGCCCCACGTAGACTCGGAAGGTTGCGACACTCCCTTCGTGCTCCATGCTGTGCGAGCTCATGTCATCGGGGCTGCAGTCCAATCCGTTTGCCGTATCGCCGTCCCGTCCCGGTGGCGCAATGGATAGCGCGTCGGACTTCTAATCCGGAGGTTGTGGGTTCGAGTCCCATCCGGGACGGAGTTTTACGACTCCAAGTGACCATCTGCCGTTTCTGTCTCCCGTGGTTTGCCATAGGCCATGTTCCTAGCCCGTTTTTTAATATTTGCACTCCATTTCCAAATCGTTCCTGCTCCTCTCAATGACATTTAGTTATTAGTGATACTACCAGTTTGCCTTCTCGGTTGTGGTTTTGGTTCATAATCACCGTGCTTGCGAATAAAATTTCATTTCAGCTGTTATATTTTAGTATCTCTGGCTCTCCGAGATGCTCATTGGGAACCCTCAGTTTTACCATTTATCATCTACGCTACTTCGATTCCCACACTGTTGAAAATGTTCCGAATTTTCTTTCAGAGCTTCTCGTCTGCAAAATTTGCTTACAACACGGAGAACAATGGAAGGTAGTTTTCAAATAGCCTCATGGATTAACTTGCATAGGTATTCGAAGTCAACGAAAAATGAGTGCGAAGAAAGAATCACGAATCGCCTTGTTGTCGAAAATGCGCGAGGCCAGGGAGAAAGGCGAACGCCTCATAATTGTAATGCAACGCTGTGTTTACGATCTTATTGTTTTATAGGAGAAAGAAGAAACAGCAGTCTATGATACTGTGGATGAAGCTGAGTACGCCAAATTGGTCCAACAAAGGCTTGAGGATGACTGGATTGTAGATGATGGTAAGAAACTTCTTTATTTTCAATAGGCTTTCCGAAGCGCTGTTCATGTTCCAAATCCTTCTCATTGGGCTCTACTGTCATGTTATGTTCCATTCCTATCCGTAATCTGACTACTCATGAGTAGTTAATGATTATTGTCTCGCGCACCGGTTTCATGGGCTAGAACTTCATTGTACTGTACTGGGCGTAGATAGAGATGCATGTCGCTGAGTTCATTCAGTGGTATGCAAGATACACCACTAATGACTAATACGTCTTGTTCAGTCCATTCCACCTGATTTAGTTCATGTCGTTTTCTTGTCGAATCCGGGCCGTTCATCCTGATCGGTTGACCGAACTCATTATATACTCTTCTCAGTTCGCATACTCTCCTGATCACGCCACTGCGACCGTTGGTAGCCAGAGAGATAACACGGTCTTAATCTGGTCTGCACTTCCCTGCCCTCTGACAGGATGGGGTTAATTCCACGTCTGTGTATTGATCGCGATTTGTCTGGCGCGGTCCGCAATCGTGCAACCACCAATAACCAATGAAACAGTTCTATCCGACTCGGGCGCAGTGCCGAATAAGCTATCATTCCCCTACACCTGGGTATTAGTTGTATCTCACCTGGTGTTCATATATACGATAAAATGTGTTCACAGACGCGGAAGGCTCGATTGTCATTCAACAATTCGGGGCTTTTCGGTCGAAGGTTGACTATACGCAGCAGCAGTGAGGTCGGTATTGCTATACAGCTCATGTACATGAGCGTTAGAAGCAGAAGACATACGAAGATTGTTGTTTGAACACCTTTGTCTTTGTGGTATTGGTAGAATCAAATATAGGGGAGAACTTTGTGAGTGACTCAGAAGTTCGACGTAAGACACTGGGTTCACTCCCTAGAACGGGCACTGAATCAGAATAGATTAGGGTGATCGGGACATGTTCTGCGTATGTCCCCAGAACAACTGCCTCGTTGTATGCTGTTTTTCGAGGGAGTGATGGTTAGAGGGTGGTTCGAGATTGCGTGTTGACGACATGGGACTGACTCGTGTAGGGGCAGTTTGGACGACTGGGTTGTGTTCCACGGGGTCCCCTGAAGCGATCGTTGGAGATAATAAGTGATGTGGCTCAGTTCCGCCGTCAATAGCATCCTAGCATTCGAAATCTTCTTCAACTTACCATTTTACAATCTGTCTCTCATTATTCTTTTTTTTCTATTTGAGCACGGTGCTGTGAGGCAAAAGCTAAAAACAGAGCACGTTGATGTAAAGTTAGTGGTTGTATAGACAAACTTAACTGCGTGGTTTTGCGATACTTGGTCTGGCTATCATCTGTAGCATACAAGTGTGTTTTGCATCCAAGCAACTTAGTGAATCAGCCACAGTGTCACAAAAATCAACCTGAGGGTATTATATTACTGAAACAGCACACGAGGTCTACTATTGAAACTGCTAGCTTATCGCTCAAGATGCATTCGAAATGCACCTCATCCTGTCAATCACATGGCTCAGCGAGAAATCGCTATTGACCTGACATTGTTGATCGTTCATTTTCCACATAGATTGTCTCGTTTTTCTCCTTCTGCAATTTTTCCGTCAAATTTTCATTCAACAAATCACTGGCTAATCAGAACCTTTTCTCCGTCCGCCCCTCCATACTTTTTTAATTATACAACAATGAAACGGAGCTACCTACCGGAAGGACGGTTGGTTAGTATTTTGTCCATATTATTTGTCCGACTACCCTAATAGAAGTCGCTCCATGGTTGACCATGAGTTCAAATATTGGTTCTAGTTTTATCGTTCATTTGGTCCAGTGCTAATTTTGTAGCTGTCCTTCACGGCAGATGGCGAGGGTTACGCGGATGACGGGCGAGAGATTTTTGATGATCATGACGAGGACGAAGAACTGGCAGAACAACGATCTAAGGGGAAATGGCCCGCAAAATCTCAGTCTGCATCAAAAAAAGCTCGTCTCAATCCGGATATCCGTGCAAGTGAGGCGGCTCCGCTTCGACCGGTTGTGGGACGTGATATTCGCAGCCTGTTCGCCGCTACCGCCGCTCAGCCTATGACTAAGAGACGTAAAGTGAGATCTTTTTGGTCCAGTGGGAACGTTTTCTACGCATTTCGGCCTTTGGTTTCTCAAGTGCACTTTTGTCCCTACTTCTAGGCTTCAAATTCCATGTATGGTTAGGGGAATTCCACCGTAATGTGATAGTTTTTGGGAAATCACAGAGATGATGTCGATCACTCTAGGCTACCTCTTTTAACTGTTCAGTTGCTGATGTTATTTATCTTAAACAATTTGTATCACAAACTAAATGTATGTTCTTTCTTGTCAGCACTGTGCAGGGAAGCAGCGGCAAAATTAGAGTCCAAACAGAAACATCACCGAATAGTAAAGAACTCATTGTTCTGGAAAATCGTTTTGTAGGGTATGGAGACGAACGTTATTTTTAACACTGATACTCATAGGGCCATTTTTTCCAGAGGTACCGACTGAAATCTTCCGGTATGTTGACAGGCTCGAATCGATTTCTAAGATGGACCGGTAACGAAACCTCTCGTTCTCGTCTGGTAGTCCCAAGTCACTTAAGCAGTGCTCGTTTTTCAACTCACTTGTTGAGTATAGTTTGATTTCTCTTGGTTTGTGATCCGGAGCTTCGTCTAAAACGCAGTACAGGCAAACTCGGTTAGCCGGGTAATCAAACTCAACGCATAGATGAACAAATGCAGCTCAGGCATGCTGCTTAGCAGGTAAGCAAGGTGATCACCCACTCAACCAGGGCCGGTGATCTTTCTATACCACGCTCAACTCATGAGTGCAGTAGCCGCTAGGGTCGACTGTAGAAGTTGATTAGGCAATTGCCAACTATGCCCCTGAAAACTGCAGTGGGCTAAAGCCACATGAGGTCCCAATTGATCGGGTGTGCGACAGCGAATAACCCTCCACCACCAAAGTGACCGGCGCGGCTAAGATCCAAGTCTGTGGTATCTTTGACTGACATGCTTAGTTCACTTAGTCACAGCTGGAGCAGTGTGTGTGTGTGTGTGTGACTGTTTAAAGCAGTCATGTTAAACTGAATGTCAGTGTTTATGGTGATCCGTTGTTGACCAGCATGACAAGTGTGAATCCACATTTCAGGCTTCGGGGTCGTGCCTCTCCTGTGAAATTTTTTGCGAAATCAAGCCTAAGCAAAAGTTGATTGGCTGGTGACAACCCTTTTATCCTAGTTTGTAAAGAGTACCTATTTTGCAGATTCTCATTACCCATTGGTCTTAGTTAATCTTTCTGTCAGTCTCCATAAGCCTTTTTTCGCCTTGATATACTCAGTTACTTTGTTTTTTTCAAGTACAAACTGCACACCATTTTCAGGGACCTTTGGATACAGCTATGGATCCGAATCTGGACGATTTGCTTGCTGAACTAGAAAACACAGATAACTCGCCAGTTCCAGTCATAGACACACAATTGCGCAGTCGCACACGGAAATCCTACTCGCGCAAAACTGTTGCATCGGAAACGTACAGTTCCGCAGATTGTGCCGTTGCCTCGGTAAACAAACAAAGGATTACAAGCACCACGAACCCCAACGAAAACTTACGGAACAAAAGGATTCGGGAACGGAATGCTGATGCTGATTTACATAATCTTGATCCGGATAAATCTCACCAACTCAACAACCGAGTTTCGCTTCCCACCCCTTTGCGGAATCCGTTTTCAACGGACAAAGGGACTAAAACCGGACAACAAGCTCCACCTTCGGTAGGGCAATTATCAAGGAGTAATGTTGGTATGTAATTTGTTTCAGCTTAGATTTTTGAGGGCCGGCGGTCATTCAAGATGGGCGACTGTGGGGTGTTTTGTGTTTGTTTTGTGCATGGACCTTGTTGCGTAGCTGAGATTACAAATCAAAGTTAAATATTATGCGAGGTTGTGACCTTAATGACAACCTTGTTTTCACGAGCGACGGCCAGTTATTTGAAACAATCTTTGATTACGGGAAGGTTTTTTGTCGAAACCAGTGTTGACAATAGAGATACTACTACTACTACGAATAATATTTTCAAGGCGGTTTCGTTCAAACGAATCTTTTGCGTGCAGTTAGAGCCGCTCACACTTCGACGATTTTCACATCAGGGTTCCCTCGTAGCGCTAAATAGGACTAGTGCATTTCTACTGAGCGCACTTTGCTTTCAGTGGTACGTTGATTGTTTGTGTCGCAGGCTGGGCCATCCCACTCATATTGACCGACGATGTTCAGGTGGCTTAAGGGCCTGTTGTCTCAAGGATGAGAAGTTTGAATCTCACTTCCGCCGGTCACTTTTGGTTGTGGATGGCAGTTCCATGTCACGAAGCCCGTTGCTGTACCTGACTTGTTGGATCTTATGTGGCTGTATGCCGCTCCAAGTTTCGCGGTCATAGTTGCCGAACACTTCAATGCTATGGAATTTGGGATAGAGCCCTTCCATGGAACTCAACTGAGAAATATGTATTAAAATAAAAGCAGTCGCGAAGACTTAGATGAGTGATCCTGGATACACTGTCCAAACCAGTAATTGACCCTTTCATGCAGATTTTTGACGAAACAACTGTATCCAAAAGTGGAACCGCCCATCCGGCTCTGTCGTGATTTTGGCATTTCTCAGAAGACTAGAGATAACGATACGGTCATTTTGGTTTACTGTGTGGTGACTCTGCGTGAATGACGCCGTATCGAGTCCCATGCCGGTTTCAGGCTGCCTAAGTTACAATTTTTACCGGCTAGATCTAATTCCGATTGTCAAATTGCACTCACTTGCTTAGTGTCGACGGCGGTCTGTGCCAACAATAAAAATCTATTTGTAATCTTGTCAATCTTCGGGGTGAACCAATTCTGTCCTCTTTCCTCGTCTTCGTACTTCGTGTTATTCGCTGATTCTGAATACTGACTTATTACGTGAACACAAATAACGTTCCTTGTAGCACTAGATTATGCACCGTGTTAGGGTGCAGCGGAATCACCCTGGAGACCAATCATGCAGTGTTGTTACCGATTCTAGCTGCAGTCGTTTTCGTTGGTTGATTTAGTTGTGGTCCGATATTTCTCATATTTGCCCGGCACTCGTTGAACCATCCTGACACGTGATAAACATTGTATTCTTTTTTGTTTACAGCCTCTCCTGTGTATGATGATGATAATGAAAGGGTAGAACAGAACTCTGTCCCACTACAACCATCTTTTGTTAGAACTGAAGAAGCATGTCTATTTGGAATGGATTTTGACGAAGAGTTCGAAGAACCAGAGCAACGGTCTCCCCCAACTGACTGCGGTCCGAATAAAAAATCCGGCAAGCAGCTTCTTCGGAGTACCGATTCACTAAATTGCACACCTCTGCGCGCAACAGTTAAATCAGAATGCCCGGCCAGCTGGCTAGCAGCTAAAGAAACTTCGGTCGTTCCCAACTTAGATGTTAAGTGGGAGGATGATGCCGATATCCAACTGTTTCCTATCGCCGACGGGACCAGTGTGCATTTCTATTGGTACGATGCATACGAGGATATGCGACTTCAGCCAGGTAATGGTATCGCTTCAGTTCACACTAAAGTATGTTCCTTTCGGGCTTTAAAATCCGATTGGTCCTTGTTGTTCCCGTTTGACTGCTTTATGCATACATTTCAAGCTGTAACACTATTGGTTGAATTCTCGAAATTAGTTATCACTTCTCACTTTTTGGTGAACTGTTTCGGAGTCATGAAAGCCTAATAATGCCCAACTCATACGTACAGTTTTTTCGCATAGTTGTTTCGGAGTGGTGTAGGTTCATCTGCGTCGTAATTTCTTGATTGGGCGCACAGCGATGTCAGTCGAAGATTGGTTTATCTTTATTTGTGATCAGTAGCTCAGATGTTTACTAAATCCCCCAAGTTGCTTTTTGCTCATGGCGACCGTCATTATGCTTTTGAGCCTCGAGCAGCTGTACGACATTTATATCGCTCGGTCCAGTGTTGCAATCACAGAACCGTTAGCTTCGGGCGCTAATAACGTGAGAGTTACATGTACATATACACCTATTTTTCTAAATGGTCGTGTACTGGTCGATGTAAACATTTCTATATTCTGACGGTCACTTCGCGGGTATTTGTATAAATTTCGCACCATGTTTGAGCCACCGTGGATAATGCATAATGTTCATCTGAAGTGCACTGTCATAGTTCCGTTCGTGTTATTGCGCCTGAGCTAGGTTAATGAAGATCTGTTTGATATTCACGTGAAATCTCACGAATCACTTGTCCTGTCGATCGAATTGTACGAAGTGTGGTTTATCTCGTCTGTCTCGATTCTGGTGCTCTCTGTCATCATACGTTTTTATCTGCTATCAGCTAATTTATACCGGAATTTGAGAGCTATGCACTTTTACTAAGGGTTTTATTATTTCAGGTGTGGTCTATCTGTTTGGCAAGGTCAAAGATCCCAACCGATTGAATACCTTTCATAGCTGTTGTGTTCGTGTCAAGGATTTGGAAAGACGTTTATTTTTACTCCCCCGGACAGACGAGGTTAGTTGGTTCGTTTTCTGACTGAATATTCCCTTTGACTCAAGACTTCGGTGTTATTACAAACTCCACATAGGCATGGTAGTTAGAACTTTTTCAGCCTAACTTAACGCTCATGCTGATTTGCACGGCTTCTTACAACTTGGTACGCATGATCATGCCGATTTTTCAAAAGAAGAGCATTGCGGGTCTCAGCCTTTTGCTGTATCGAATTCATCCGTTTTTGTCATCTTAATCGCCAACAAACGACTGATTGAATTTTACAGTTCAACCTCAACATTTCCTCAAGTTTTCCATCGATCATACTATGTTTGGTGTCAACTACTATGGCTGTTTCTCATATTCTTTCAATAGTGTCAACCACAGTTTTAGACCTAGAAGCAATGGAACAGGACCGAATCATTATTTATCTCTCGGTTTAAGAATATCAACAGTTGAAGCGATTGAAGGAAATGTGCGCATTGAATTTTTACCATTTGATTCGTCTCGGCACTCCCGTGTCCTCCCTTAGATTGGGCACTAGATGTTTGTTCTCTTTTGAGAAGAATCTCCACTACTAAATTCGGAATCCCTACTTCTTTATGGTGTTTCTTTGAAGAGTGTGGTCGCTCTTCAGAAATACACTTTCGGAAATACATTATATTAGGACTTTATTGCATCATCATTCCTCATCGTTTTCACAACCGACGCTTCGTTCGTTTTAGTATTGTCAAACAACTGGCTTCTGTTTTCAGACGGATTCCAGTATAAGTATGAAAGACGTGTATACCGAGTTTCGTGCCATCACTGCTGAACACAAGATTCCGAAATTTCGTTGCAGAGTAAGTTTTTGAATCGCATCAGATCCAAATTCGTTTGTTCTCTAATGCCTTAGTATCTTTTATTTTTCCGGGATTTTATTCTATATAATATATTCAGCCAGAGACGCGACAATTCCCCGCGAATAGTGGAATTCTGCAGACATCGTATTTTCCTCCAGCTTGTTCGCTCGCTCTCAGCTCTTGTCAGTACACCCTTATCACTCTCTGTGCGTTTTCAACCAAACTAGTGGGATGTCTATCCGATTCTCGAACCCCTGCTAGCGCTTGTATTTCGTCGTACTTTTGTCACCCGAGAAACACAAGTCTGCAAAAACACTTGAAGTATATATATACATATATGCATATATATATATATATATATATATATATATAACAGATGGCGAGTGTTTCGTTTGTGCTGAGGAACTCCGCCTGTCTGATCAGTTGCGCCATTGCCTGCAGCCCAGCTGAATGTAAGCAAACTTCCTCCGACTAATGAATATCCGTAGTTCACTTCCAGCAGGTTTAACCCCTCACCAAACCCCTCTGACTCTGAAATATGAGCTTCCAGCCAGCCCAAGGAAAGATCGCAAGATTGGTGGTCGAAATACGCTGCTGAGATGGAATTAGCTTCTGCTTCAGGAAAATTCCGAAAGGTATTCCACCTGATTCGCGTTACTGATGCCGAAAGATGCGAGACAATCTGAGAGGCCAACGGAACGGCTTCAAAGACGACTAGAGAGATGGGTTGAACACCTCATTCAACATTCTAACTGGCTCATGCACCTATGGTCGCTATCTTTAGACCCGCCCATAAAACT
>LUCM01000042.1:27994-42709 GCA_008360955.1 Fasciolopsis buskii
TCCCTGTTCCCGTTGGATATTCACTCTTTTTATATAAACGTGTAACTCTGGGGAAAGGCAGCGGTCAGTGAGGCTTGCATTGCTGTTTAACGCTGTACGATGATGATGATGATGAGATGTAAACTACGCCAACTAAATACATTGTCTTAGTTTCTTGTGTCTCGAATAAACTGGACTAGCACGAATATGCTAGGGGGACATCAGACGTTTAACCAGAAACTGGTCAGTAATTAGATTTTGATTTCTGCCAGTCCTACTCTGTCGTTTGATACTTCCTACCCACTGAATAAATAAACGCCTTGCTATTGACTTGAAAAGCCTGTTGAAATTCATTGCATATCGGTGGTACTAGCTTTGTGATGGTTTATCTTTTCCGCTGCTTTTCTTAAATGGTTTCGAATTAAGATCCTCTTTCGTTGTTTCGCCCCTCTTTTAAAAGTATCGGCTTAATCTTTCTATTCAGTCATCCTCCCGTACATCTTTTGCAGTTGTCTTGCAGCCTCAAATCAGTTGGTGTCAAATGGATTACGAGATCACCTGGCAAGGCGGCTCCAATTGCCCCATAATCAAATTGAGCACATTGCTCGAACAACTGGCAGCCGAGGCGGGCAATAGTGAAGCGACACGCTTACCACCTGCTCCTCCGCTGTGCCTGGTTTCAATAAATGTCAAGTCTGTGACGCAAACCCATGCAAGCAATTCCGAGGTATGTGGCTCTGTGTATGTACGTTGCTGTCTCCCACGTACATTTGCTCGGTTTAGGTTTTCCATTTAATAACCCCGCACTGTTGTGCTCCGCCTCGTAGTGCCATCTACTGGGAAACTAAATGAATAAAATATCAGTCAGAAGAAAGCAGTTAATGCCAATTCCTGTAGATGCAGTTTGAATGCAACAGGTCGCGGTGCCTGTTCATACCAACTTCTGTCTTTAACTATCTCATAGGAAGTTTATGAACCGCCTCTTGGGGCTTGATTCTTTATGATCAAGCTCATCCACTGGTCAGGATTCACAAATAATTTTGCATTATTCTGGCCAAACTACCTCGCGCCATACTTACCTCAGATAACAGAGATCCCCAGGGACCCAGTCTGTGAATGAGCGTACTGCGTAACAGGTGACGTTGAAATTGCGATACAATTATTTCTTGAAAAGGTAAGCTCTGGGACCCCGTAACCTGCGTTTTACTTTTGCATACCAATGTAGTTTTGACGCGAGGACACTGATGGTCGAACTCCAAAAACTTTCTTGCGTCTTCTTTCCATCAAAAGCGATGACATTTTATGACCAGTGTAGAGAAGCTTTCTATTCCCTAGAGCATGCATCCGACCTTTCCGAATATCACGCAAGTCCCACACATGCTTTGCATTAAATGATTTCAACCAGGTCTTTTGTGTATGCAGCAACAATGCATCCTATATGAGAGTGATCATGTAGCTGCGAAATAGCAGGATTTATTTACCGTATCTTACTCTTCTTCTGCCATAACGTGGTTTGTTTCCAAACTATCTCGATCCTGCTGGAATATTTTGAGTTTCAAACATGCAAGACACATTCTCAACGTTGATAAACCTCTAACAAATCGTCCACCAAATAGAAAAAATTGCCAGGTCTTCGGCCCGTTCTCAGCTGAACAATTCCATTGGTAAGGTGGAGATGTGCGTGCGATCATTTTAATACTCTCAAACTACAGCGATCAAATCGACTGAATTTTTGTCGTATGCTTAAAGAATGAGTACAACAAAAAGAGTATGCCCAATCGCTACCATGGCCCACTACACTTCAAGGTGATCGGCAATCGTGACTCTGAAACTTGCATCTAAATGGAATTTTAAGATATCAGTGGATTGGACTTGGTGACATTTCGACTGCTGAGGTATTGTGACTTTTCCATTGTGTTCCTGAATTCAGTCAACTGGCTCCCATCTTTTTGATGTCTACGGTTTTGCCAATATATGGTTGCTCCTCGGTGGGTCCTTTTTGTCTCAAGAAATACACTGGAAATGATCGTCACATTACTGTTTGATCCCTGACTGTGGGTTAATAAACATTTGGCTTGGCAATCTCTTCCTTCTGTTGCTTTGTCTGATCTGCTAGATGATGGTGATGGTAATAATGGCCCTGTCAGTTTACCTGCTGTTTTTAGGGATGAAATCGTTTTGGTTGGTTGGCAGCCTTGACTTGAGAGCAATCGATAAATCTTGGTTTAATTCCAGTCAGCTTGTTCTAGCAACGGAACAGCACCTGCATTAATTCTGCCTGAGTCACATCACCACACATTATTCTAACACGGGGGTAGCGGGGTAGATATCAACTCGCAATATCTCTTCCTCAGATCGGAAGCTCAGTACAAACGTGGCAATGACATTTCAATTAAATCGATATACAAACCGAGCGTAAAATGAGTATCGACCCCCAGGAAACCATTGCAGACATTGTTTTTGATTAATAAAAGGAATGTTTGTCTTTTCAAGTTGCCCCACCTTCCTCGTATGGCTCGCCGGTACGCTTGGTCCGTCGAAATCCCAAGTGTTTTTTACTGTTGATCTAAATGACGTGATTTCATTTTTTTCGGACCGTGTTATGATTCTCTGGAGCCATATGTGGTTTCCCGTCCAGTTCACCTATGTGGAAATGGTGGCGTGAATTTGTGAATGGATTTTACTATCGAGGGAGTTCAGCGTTTTTAACGTGGGTATTTAAACTACCACAATCCTGTTGATCAGAAATGATGGTTTCCCACCAGCAGTTTTTAACGAGGCCATCATTCGCTCTTAGTGACTGAAATTTAACAATATTGGGACCTTTGGCTTAAAATCAGTGGGTTATGAAAATGCGAAACTTTCAGTCTTGTAAACGGAAGAGATATAATATTCTGGAACCGACTCACGGTTCACATCTCGATCCACGTGACTGGGAGTCACAATGAAATCAAACTCAGTCTCCATCATGATCGGAATACAAAGTCAATTCAAGCAACCCTAGCAGTTACAATGTCAATGTTTATTTGATTGGTATACAATAATGAGTGCTAGATAAGAAAGATGCATTAAAATATCGGTGCGTGGTAAGCTATCCGGTGGGTGGGTTATGAAGAAAGCAGTTTGTGCTTGATGTTTATCTATGTGGTTTCATTCAGATCAGTGAATCTGACTAGGGATTGGGTTGGGTTCAACGAGTAACTTTGAGACGCTTTTACTCTGTTGATTGTCGGCGGTGTTATGATCAGTTTCAAACAGTGCGGGGGTGATTTTTTCCGAAATTCCCAGTTGATAAAAGCGAGTCGAGAAATTTTTGGAACTTTCTCTTTCCACTGTGTTTACACCTGACCCCATAATTCCAACGTTCACTTTGTCAAACCTTCTCCTCTCTTTCTTTTCTGTTACTCGTGGCGGATTGGTTCGTGGGGACAGATCATTTCCATTGGAATGCTAATTGATCATAAGTATTCATTGGATCGCCCAACTGGTCAAAATTTGTTTCAGTCTCATTATCTTGGTAAGTAACAAATATTTGCTCGGTTTTGATTGTCGTTATGGCCAAAAGTGTTAATCCTACCCTGTTATTCATTCAGTTGGTGACTGAGCTTGATAGCAGTTTTTTCCGTTTCCATCATTTTGGATCTGTTACTATGCACTTATGGCAATGATAACAAATTTTAATTTAACTAGTTGTTGAAATTTGTTGGCTGCAAATGGTTCCCATATGAGCGTCACTTGCAGCTAAGTGCCAGATGTGGTACCTGATAAGAGAAGCTGCAACCAAGACGTTCGACAAATAGGTCACGCTGCTAGCTGCCCCCAGTTAGGCAGAGCATGCAATCGGATGCGGTCAAACGGCTGAAGTGTCGATCAACACGTTCAGCTGAATCTGCTTCCCGGTCGACACCAGCAGATCGATCCTAGGATAGAGGACGTCAATGTGACGTGCACATGTGCGTACGGTAACAGTCTTTGTGGTTCAACCAATTGATAAGATCACAGTCACGTGCAAGTAATGGCTTAGTCAGGGACTGATTCACAACAGTTAGTACGATTTCTAAGAACCTCCGTCATAATGCTCAGCTGGTAAACCATATTATCTACTTGTGGATTTGAATTTCTTCGGAACCAACAACTTTTACCTTTGGAAACGGTTCTACATTCGTCGAATCTGTTTAATGCATATACTTCCTTCCATAGGTTTTTATGTGACGTTGTTGACAACATCCGTCGTCACGTTTCCAATTTCATATTGTTATTTTATTCGAATCCAGTACTTTTGCGTTTCACTCCGAATAGATCCCAGTTAAGGCTGATTGTTCTAGTTATTTATGCCTAAAGCATCGTACATACTTCGCCGCAGTCTTATCTTCTGGCAGTCGTTATCACTTACCTTTGATGTGTTTTCTCGATCCCTTGTAGTGTTGGCACCGCCGAAGGATGCCGCGTTGCCGTACGACCTGCGGACCAAGCTGCCGTCATTTGGTACGCAGTACACTCCTCCTGCGGCCAATTGGCTTAACAGCTCAAACGATAGCAGCACTGATGATCATCAACCGGTGAAACCAAGTCCGGCGCGCCGTAATGCCTCAAGGTCGGACTCAATTCAAGGAGGTGGAGTGGATGTTGAGTCTAACGAGCGCGCACTTCTTGGTCGATTTCTAACTAGACTGCATAAACTGGATCCAGATCTGATTATTGGACACGATCTTTGGGGTCATCAGGTTGAATTGCTCGTGCAACGACTGCAAGCGAACAAAATCCCTCACTGGCATCGAATTGGTCGGCTGCGTCGTTCGGCACAATACCCTATCAGTGCAACTAGTCGGGTGAGCGTGATGCATACGTGGTTAAGTCTTTAAAAGAAACGATTCTTTATTTTATTATCACAAGAGCGATCACAAATATTGTGGACGTTCGGCGGTGCGCACATTGGATTGTATCGGTTAGTTCGCCGTTGGTAAAGTTTCACTGAGCAAACTGGAATAAGCCGTGTCTTGTTGCTTTCAACGCCCTGGTTTTTCTGCTCTTGTCATTCTCCATTTTGCTTTGGTGAAGACACCTGAATCCTGTATATTTTTGCAGTAAGGTGAATACAAACCTTTTCAGCCCTTCTCTATAATCGACTAGCATATCCTCTATGCCAAACGAAAAGCAACTTGCAAAGATTATTTGATATTCAATAAAAATCGCCGTTCACCATTGATGTGACTTTGCAAATAATTCCTTTTATTAATCCTTCCCAAGCTGCCATAATAAGATACAGCAGGCCAGTTGACAACACAAGTAGTTCACAAACGGATAGGCGGGAACGAAAACGCTGTTCATATAACCGTTTTTCTGTTGGCAGCGAAGTTACTCAGCCTTTTGGATTGCGTCGTGCTCTGTGTACACAACAGCAATGGTCTGTGGCTGCAGATAATGACGTAACATAGCACCCTATGACTAACCGTACTCAACCAATGAAGAACTGCTGATTAAATCGGCAATTAAATGACTCTGCAATATCTAGTTATTTTTCACCAATTTTCTCGACTTTGCATCTATTGGAACGGCACAGTCTCAATTTCTTTTTTTCAGAGTTGGCTCATTCGCAATGCACTGCCGGGACGCCTGGTCTGTGATACTCGTGTTTCAGCTCGTGAATTGGTCCGTTCTCGCACTTATAATCTGAGTGATCTAGCTCATCAAATACTCGCTAATGTTCGGTGCGGTAACCGGGGCTCCGCTAGTGCCCAGCGTCAAATTCCTGTCCCAATCACACAGCGTTTATGTGGTGGAAGCACTAGCTCAAAGGTGCCCGTCTCGGACAGTGACGTAGTGCATGCCGTCGGCGTGGAGCTCGCCGATTTAGAAATTGATTCCTTCGATCTGCGTTGTTTGTTTGTCACTTCTGATTTGGTTCGCCAATTGATCGACTTTTGCCTCTCCGACGCACATCTGGTGCTTCGGTTAGCTCACCAGTTGCAGGTAACGTCATCTGTTCCTCCCTTTTCACAATTTCCGCGGCTATTTTTCATCTTCATTTAACCATTAATTTGTAAATATTGTTCGAATAAATTGCATTAACTTGATGACTTAGGGATAACTAAAGCGGTTTCTAGTGTAAAAGGCAAAGTCACTGTAGCTAACTGTGGCGGAGAGTGTGGGTAACATTAAAGGAACAGTCACTTTGGTTATTCTGCCTCTCAAAGGTGAAGGATTGTAAATAAGTAGGAAGATGAGAAAAGATCACTTCCATTGTACTTCCCTCAGATGTCGTATTCCATGCATTTTCTCATGCCCAGATCCTTCCATTGGCCATGCAGATCACTTCGATCTGCGGTAACGTTCTAAGCCGCACTTTGTCTGGCGGCCGAGCGGAGAGAAATGAAGCCTTGCTGTTACACGCATTCACTCAGCGTGGGTATATTGTGCCCGATCCAGTTGGAATGACTCGTCGCCCTGGTCGCCCGGCTGCTTCGGCAGCCGACGATTTGGGGGATGTTATTGATGATAGGGAAGTGATGGAAACTGAGGGACGTGGTCCCTACTCCGGTCGCCGAAAGCCCGCCTATACTGGTGGGCTGGTTTTGGAGCCAAAAAAAGGTAAGGTTTATACCACTTCTCCGTGATTCTGCTGCTGGTTTATGATATCGCAGTTTTTATAAGTTATGCGGATTTTGAATCTATGCACAATTAAAACATTCGGTTGTTTGGGGTCTTGAATTTTATTCTCCAGCCCGTTATGATCATGGATAAATTTGGTACCTTCAAAATATAGTGTTTTAACAGGATTGGCTTATTTGAAGCCGTACTTTATTTTTCCGAGTATATATATATATATATATATATATATATATCCATGCACCGTGCATGGGTGTAATGGAAAGGGCTTATCCGGCAGCCCCCAAGGCTCAATACGCTGGGGGAGGGGGACTCTGCAACAATGTTCCCGGAGCTTAGAGCGGCACAGAACAATATGAGATTACACCAACTCAGGCGTGGTTATGAGCCTCGTGATAACAAATTGCCGTTTGCCGCTATATTGATCGCTGACTGTTTAGAATCCAGCTTTCACCCGGTGCTCGATTTTACACTGATTGACTTTTGCCGGGTTAAAGTGTCTTGGGCATCAGGTTGGTGTTTGATAATCCATTACAGTAGTTAGGTCGGTTCTCTCATTGAACAGCGACATATTGGGGACGTTAAGCCTAGACATGTTGTTCAGGAAATAAATAATCCCAACCGGTTAAGGTAAGCGGGACAGGTGTTGTGCATGCTCAGATCAGCTCTCCTGGTGCCTGCAAACAGCAGTTGGAAGGAGGGCCCGAGTGGTCAATGCTTGGCATGAGAAAATGGCATGAAATTCTTAATCAGCAGACTAATGCTACCAAGTCGAGCTTGGTTCGCACGAGGTTCTCTCGCCTAATGGTTAAAGAATTAAGTTGCTATCAGTGGTTTTCTTAGGTTCAGAATCCGTCAGCTGTGGGTTCTTGCCTGTTTTTTTAAATTTGTTCGCGTCTGACACGAGATATGATCCGAAAACTGTGTATGTTATGCTTTGTTTGTTTTCGTTTAGAACGAATGCGTTTGATATCTCAAGTAGAATGGAAGCCTCTACACTCCGTGTTGTATTACTAGTTGTTTCTTAGATAAACTGGATTCTCTCATTTTTATATATTGTCATGCTATTTTATCTATCAACCCTTTCTTGGTTTCATAACAAACCGTCGATGACGACTGACAACCGATGATGCATGATGGAGAATGAAAGAACTGGCATGTGTAATGAACTCTAAAATCATAATTTACCCCTCTTTTGCAGGGTTCTACGATAAGTACATTCTTCTGTTGGATTTCAACTCCCTCTATCCGTCGATCATACAAGAGTTCAACATATGTTTCACGACTGTTGACCGCGAACTAGTAACCGGGTGCAAGACAAACAGTGATCCGAATGAAATGAACGTTGAACGTCCAACTGGAGAGGTATGCTACTGATCTGTTATGTAACCATGTGCGTAGACTAGTAAGTGGACGTAGAAAATCCATCCAGGCGCGCATGTGCAGTGTGCTCAACGGGTGTGGAACCACTCTGGTTAATTCCTAATCTGGAACTCACTACTTTAATGCCTCCCTTGGGCATTTTATTAAAGAATCCGTAAAAGTTGCAACAGTGGGTATTTTATCATTCTCATGATCTTTTGTTGCTCATTAGTTGAATTTACTACTGTCCTTAGAAGGTCATTTGGAACACTGGCATAAATTCAACGGTTGTGGCAATTGGAAACTAGTATTTGTTTTCTATGATAACGTTCAGCCAAATCTGTATGATTTAAATTCGAGGATTTTACGTTAGGTAGACGTAATATGAACATTTATCCGGATTATTTTACAGTATCTTGGCCTTATTTAAATACACTATACTGTTTTTATTCATTCTATACTCACTAGAATTTGACGGGTTTTATATTTTCATGCACCGGAGATTTAACTCGTGCATTGCTTCATCTGATGTCAGCTAAGATCATCTGATCATGACGAACACCTTACATGTTAAGTCGTGCTATTTCAACAGACGTCTCCTGAGAATCCCAGATGTGGCTTTTATTGATCCTACCAGAAAAATAATACAATCGTTGCTTATCTAAATTTCATGCGCAAACGCGCGGATACATCCATCTTGTGCGAGGACATTTTCCTGATCACAAATGGTTTCACCATTGGAACTTCGCAAGAGCGAACACGGTGATCGGTTCGTATACCTACAGACCGACAGAAAACGCCACTTTGTTCTATGTTAAAAGCAAATTGACATTGCTGTCATTTTGGGGTATTTTTTCTTGATATATTATGATCCTTCAGATATGATCGCTCAGGTATCCATTGCGTTAAGACCTCTTGAAAGATCATTTTCTTGTCTTCTCGGCCCCATTATGCTATAATGCGTTGTAGTCCTGTTTCACAAAGTTCAGGAGCGTGATTTACTGCGATTGTTTGGTGTTTGTCGCGGTACATCAGTATCTTACCTGGTTCTTTGTTTCCGATCTACGGATGTCTCTCTGGTGCAGTGCTTAAAAAAGTGCTTCATTTCTGAGGGGCGAGTCTCATCTTGGAAACGCTCGCCAAGATCCCTGCCGTAGGTAGCGTTGATTTTGAATGAATTTAAGTTGAACCTTCTGGAACTTTATTTTCCTTGCCACGTACGATGAAGAAAGAATGGATGGATGCGAAGCTAATCTTGTGCGCAGTACAATTCTGATGTGATATGGACCAGTAACTTCAACTAAGTTTTCTTCGTATTCTCTCTCCCAATTGCTCTTCCAGAAGCGTTAATTTCTAAAGAGCGAAACAATGGTTGATTCCGACTATACCCGCACTGAGAGTGAAACACTGCTTGTATGTTGCGGAGATCAAACAACTAGTTAACTTAATGCGAAATGATTGAAAACTGATTTCCTCTAAACCTTGCTACTGGGTAAATTATTTCGACGATGCAATTCTGTTGTGTCGACAGTCCAAGGTGACTTTCATATGATCGATATTCGTTTACGTAATCACTGTTTCGCTTGCATATTATCTTTTCATATTCGTTCTTTAGCAGTCCACTGATCTGGATTCCATGGTAGCCGCACTGCTTGCCGCAGTCCAAGGGAACAGCGCGACAACAAGTGGCACCGGAAATCCTCTGGCACCACAACTGCGTCTCCCTACGGAGCAGACCCCCGGGTTGTTACCGGCTGAGATTCGTCGTTTGGTCGAATCACGTCGAGAGGTGAAGAAATTGATTGCTTCAGCGGCTGCTCCCAGTAACGCAACATGCGATCCAGCTCAGCTGGCCCAATGGAACACTCGGCAAGCAGCGTTGAAGCTGACTGCTAACAGTGTGTATGGCTGTCTCGGTTTTAATGCATCTCGATTCTGTGCTCGCGGTTTGGCCGCTCTGGTGACCGGGCTGGGTCGAGCTGTCCTGATGAATACACGTGACCTTGTGGAAAACATGAACATGGAGGTACAGCTTTTGACTACCCCTCTCAAACGGTTACCGTCTCAAGATTATTGGTGTTCGGTCTGCTTCGATACTTAGTAAAATTTGGCCATCGATTGACTCACCGCGTTTTCATAATTGTAGAACTAGTCGCTAGTTGTTAAGTTTGTTCATGTTCATACCAGTTGTAATTTTTTTGTTTGCTGAATCTCGCGTTGTATATCTCTGTCGGTAAAACATCCCAAGTTTTATAATGCATAACCAGGCTAATGAACATGAACTCGAATTAGTCCGAATGTCTGTATTTGAATTGGTTCCAGACAATTGCGTGTCTTTGTTATTCTGTGTCATCCATACTTGTGGATCTTCTCAAACTCCAGGGAGATGCAGAGGCGTACGTCTGTGTACAGCAGGAGAAAGGGGTCATTTGGCCGTGGAGCATATATGTTCGTTCACATGTGTCTGTTCAAACTTGTCATTGCTTGAATCGACCAAAACGGTCACGCCAGGTCAAGTTACAAGCTAGAGAACAAGAGGAGTGGTAGAAAGCCATCCTTTTGAGCTGGTCACATTTGGTCATATCGTTTGTTTTTTCTCTCAGTGGATTATCTCAGCTAATTGCTGAACGAAACTCGTTAGGTGATAGCAATTCTATTCACATGAAGAACGCAAGATCAGTTCAGTTCAGTTTGGATAACCATTAACCTTGCACCACCGTCCTCTGGTTGTGGTTGCTGCGTCACAACATCATTTGCTCAAATAATGAAAAATCGACTACGAAACGGTGAGCTAAAGAACTATACAGAATAAGGTTCTGAATGCAAGAGCACCACTGACTCCGGCACTCAGCCGTATCACCCATTGTGTGCGACCACTGCTTCAGGGATCTCGTGGACTTAAATCCGGTAGTCTAACTGCCGCGTTATTTTCAACAGTTTTAAACATTCCAGTAAACGATAACTCGGTGTCGTCCTGCGTGTCACCACGTTTGATCTAATTAGACCATATATGGTTCTTTTCCATTCCACGTTTCGGATCTCGATTGCCGGTACGGCTATGAGATATTTCCCTTCCATTACACTCGTGCTCCAGGTGTCATAAGAAAGGGATTTAAAACCCAAGGGATAGATTTGTTTACAACACAGCGATCGATATATATGTGATAGGGCCGGAGAGGCGCCGTCCCAACGGCATAGGTGCTAAGTTTATTTGCGTCACTCGATTCTCGTCTTTAACACTAGTGCCTTGGCGGGTAGTATGCGCATGTTTGTAGGTGGGTGGGCCATGGGGAATGGGGAGGGCCTGTACTAACCGTTCTTAGACACATCAAGTGTTTAGTGGAAGTTTCTCACAAAAATGTTCGCGTCCGGACGCATTAGGGTCGATCTAGAAGCACGTGACAGATAATCTTGAATGTCGAGTTGGGATCGACGCGGCAACCAGCGTCTCCCAGATGTGCATGAGTAGCATTAGAGTTTAAATCGGATCCGCCGTAACTAAGCCAATCTGATTACTGTTTTTCATCCTTTGGACCAACGTAGGATACGTCACAGATATACCTGAATGGCTAGATAGCCATGGATACGGTCAGCATGGACAGTTTTTCCTTGCGCTTTAGAGTCACCGGAGGTGGTGCTATGAATGAGCACTGCAGTTTCGCTGCATCGTAGGTGGGGCTTGCAGTTGTGTTAAGGTGTCTCGCGAGTATCTCCGATGTGCACATTATGGCTTCTTAATTGTCACCCGGATCACCCATATTCCTCTGGATAAATCTGTCGGAATAATCAGTACTTCTGTAAACGCTAGTGATCAAATGAAGCTCTTTTGATATTGATGACTGAACGAATCTTCTTGGCTTTCGGAACTAATTATTTGGTTGAATTCTCTTTTGCATCGCCGAGATAATGAAAATTAATATACTGGCCGGTCTGTGATTTCTTTCTGCAGACGTGGCGTCGGATGATTTCATCGTGTTTTCTGAACGCTAGCCCATCCCGAAAGCGAGCCGGTCTTAAATTTCAACGATGAATTTCGCAGTTATGAGCGACATTAAAATTTTACCGCAACTCTCGCAGCTCATAGTTCGAGTCGGCTACACAGACTGTCATCTTCAAAACGGTACTATAAGTTGGAACCGTAGATGTCTTTCAAGGTTTCTGCTTCGACCCTCGTCATGAAGAAATCTGCCAAAATATGATTCAAGGGAGATCCCATGGTTACGTCATATTGCCAATAAACGGTTCCATTAAATAAGAGCTTCTGAGATGTATGCATCTTAAACATAGTTCTTTCGGAGTTTCAACCGTCATTCCTACGTTGCTGTTGTTGTTTCTCGAGGACTTGACGATAAACTGCCTAGTTCCAGTGAGCGACATGTTGGTGAACAATGGTGTAGCATCAAACGAGACTAGCGTTTTATTTGATGCCTTCACAGTTCTTGTGATTTCCGCGAAATAAAATGTCCTTGACGCTGTGTTTGGACTGGCTTCCGTAGGGATTATAAAGATTTTAATAATCAACAGGCCATGTAGTAATACAGAAAGCAAGCCATTGACCGGATGGATCGGGTTTGTACACTTCACTAGTTATTCATTCACTTTGTTTGAGTTCCGTTACGATGTTAGTAATCTGTTGCTCGGGTTTGTGGGCCTTACTTCTTTTGTCAGCGGCTTTCCCATCCATCTCGGTACCCAATGGAATGGTCCTTTCTGTTTATCGCCCCTATTCCAGCGCCTTCATTAGGATGGCTTAGTATCACACTTCCACTCCGCATAATTTCCCACTTCAAGCTATCGGCTCTACGGTAAGCGTAACATGCAATAACCTACGGAACCCAACACTTCATGATCTGTGTCGGAGCTGGCCATAAAGCCTTTCGCTTCACAAAATACATTTTTGAATCGAACCTCTGTTCTAGAACCTTTGTTTGTAGAAAACGAAAACGAGAGCAACGATCGGATCTCAACCGAGACGGTATTCAGTTTCATATTAAATGAATTTTGGACACGCCTTTCTGAGAGGTTGGGCTATGTGCATTATGGTGCTCGGTGGTTCAGCTTGCGTGATAGCGGATCCAGTTTCTTCTCTTTTCGTAATTCATTTAATGTTTCCACGTGGGTAATATGCCCTGTTCTGAAATCTGTACTCCAATCAGTCAATTCTGCCTCTAGTTCGCTATTTTACCTCCCCATGTATTCAAGCGAGAGCAGCCAAAGTGAATTGGTGATAAATCTTGTTTGATTAAAAAAATGATCACATATTTATGGGCCATTTCACTTGAATATTTGCAGCTGTTTGATTCCCATTATATCATCGGTTATCCCGGTCACACGCTGATTGGTTCATCTCATTTCATGGTTTTCACTTAATTATGTCCATGTTGTTGTCTTGAAGAATGCGGACCCCTCATCTTGATTGGCTGGCTCAACGCACGATGCAACCCTCTCAGTTTGCATATCCAAACGGTTGCCTTCCCATCGCGCTACTGTGTCAGTTGCCAGCTAGTAGCCAATAAGATAACCTGTTCTTGCCATTTGGACACGCTTGCTGTCTGACCCAATCGGATTGTGCCCACGCCTATGCATAGGTTGCGATTTATCTATCGCGGTCCGCTATCGGGAAACCACTGGTAACCGATGCGATTCCTATACCAGACTCACGTAATGTCGACTAAACTGATATACCCTCACTGCTACTGCCAACCGATAACCATGAAGGATAGGTGAATGCAGACTCCTGCGGACTTGACAAAATATTTTACACTCGATCGAAATCGCATGCCGTATCGAGGTGCCTTAATCGCCAAGCGGTCCAAGATGTATTGAATTTCCTGTGCATTATGGCGGAGCAAGGCGATGCGAGCGATATTATCTGAGTGGAAAACTGCGTTCCCCGACAGGAGTTCCACTCCACCGTCCGCCATATCAAATAATGCATTATGTAGATTATCCCCTGTAGTAAAGCTAAAAGCTGGATATATAGGACATCTTTGTCGTACTCCATTGGTAACGAGGGAAGGTGGGGAAATCTGACTATGAGTCCTACTCCGACCCAGGGTATGGCTGTGACTTTTTGAGGCCCTACATTCAATCACCAAGTGATGTATCAGGAATAACTGAACAGAACAATATTAGTTCAGTCTCGAAAAGTTGTTGAGGACAATGAGAAATTGTTGGATTTTTGTCTGCATAGTGAGAAGCGCCGAGGCAAAACATGCAATCATCGCGAGATTTCATGTCAGTTAGAGGGAGGACCGCCAACCATGATCCTGAGACTTGAAGCAGTGAACCACACAAAGCTTCAATAGATCAGGCGTGGTAGTGAGCCGGGTGACGACAGAGCCGTCTACCACTCAGACAGATATACTGCGGTCGACGGATTCAAACTGATGCAAAACTGCTGAATTCGGGACGAACCGATGCGGCATACGAAAATTACCCCGGTCACTTTACAAAAATTTTAGTCGCTAAACCTCTTCAAATCTTTTGTCTTATAGGCTAAACCATAAAGATTACACCCAATACTGATAGATCAAAGCAGCTTACGCGTCATCATATCTTCGTAGGTTATGGTCACAAAGTGAGAGGAGCAAAATTGTGAGGAACAAGCTGAGTTTCATTATCACCGGGACGCATAGATAAAATCTGACGCCCCCCAGAAGTGCTGTACGGCACAGTTACAAACCATAAAGACAACAAATCAAAAGTATACTAGGAAAGTTCGCGACAGCATCGAATCGATCGCAGAACTACTTCGGGTGGTGTGAA